>CM063510.1:154668095-154680595 GCA_032207245.1 Pardosa pseudoannulata
TCCAAATAAAAAGGAGATACACGCTAGCGGAGACAGATTTTTTTAGAGATTTTTTCCCACAGATGTTGACCCAGGTGTTATTTGTCTTGTACATAGAACTTCATGCTAGCTGACCATTCAGTTTGTCCCTATGATGAAGTGGGAACCCGTCCTTCAAAGTTATCTTAATAAAGGTCTTTAGCTGAAACGGTATCATTTTTATGGCCATGACTGCAACCCCCCATCGAGAAGTCAGTCTCATTACATATATATATATATATATATATATATAATGTGTATATAAATTCTTACATATAAGTATATTTACATACACACAATTATATATATATATATATATATATATATATATATATATATATATATATATATATATATATATATATATATATATATATATATATATATATATATATATATATACATATAGATATATGCATATAAATATATATATATGCATATAGATATATACATATAGATATATGCATATAAATACATATATATATATATATATATATATATACATATAGATATATATATATATATATATAATATATATATATATAAATATATATATATATATATATATATATATATTATATATATATATATATATATTTATATATATATATATATAATATATATATATATATATATATATATATATATATATATATATATATATATATATATATATATATATATATATATATTAGTAAAAACATACATAGTAAGAATTTATAATTTACATTTGTAGTCACTAAGTGCCATTCTGCTGTCGAAAAAACCATACTATACCAACCAAAATAAAGAGGATATACCAATTATATATATATATATATATATATATATATATATATATATATATATAGAATGAGAATTGGAACGATTGGAATTGATATACTTAAAAATGTAGGGGGATTGTGACCCCTACATTCTCACAGACACCATAAGTATATCAATAAAGAGACATAATGTCTAAAGTCTAAACTCGCCAAATAAGACCAAAAATTAATCAAAAATTAAAATTTACGTAAGGCAATTAAAACTAATTCTTAACTAAAAACCTAAATATACATTAAAACCACTAAAAACTCCTAACAGAACTAATATAACAATATACTACGCTACTTAATAACCAAATACGGGTGGCTACTAAATAAAACGAAGCACTTCTTCATTTACATTGAAAATAAGTCTGTAAAATTCTTAGAATAAAAAGCCTTGGATAGCCAGCGGTTGAAATTTGTGTCACACAGTCTTTAATTATATCATCCCTTACAGATGTAAATTTATTCAATCTCACAAGTGTCAAGAAATGATAATATTTTCCTTTATGTTTTTATGTATATTTCTATTCCAAGCTATAGTACTATTTATATTAAATTTATAATAACTTCTTTAATCATACAACCAAAAATCGATAGATTCACTATTTACCCACACTTCTAGGTCTAAAAAATTCAAATAACCATCCGATCTAGTCAAATTTTCTTTAAGGGAAATATTCCCAAGATAAACACTTAAAACAATATCTTGATTATGTTTATAACCAATAATCCGCGATAGTCGAAGATCAACCTCCTCCCATTGGTATACTAATAATCTATTGGTAGTACGATTCAACCTCGTATAAATAAATTCAAATAAAACCAGTTTAAGTAAGTTTTGTATTTTGTTAAAGATATGAATTCCACCATAATATATCTGGCTTAATATTCCATAGCTATTTCAAATACTACAAAAGTATCCATGTTGTTAAACAAATCCTCGTAAAAAAGTCGTATCCCCTATAAAACAATAACTCAGTAATACCTTAATTTTCAATAAACTCATAACTGTTTTCAATTATTGCAGAACCAAAATTATTGATTTTGATGGGTTTAAAAACTTAAATATTAATTTATTAGCCTTATTTATGTAAGTATCACAACCTATCGTCACCGGTCTAAACTGGATCGGTATCACACTGCTATGATATAAGGAAAGTTAATATTAACTTGAGTACCAATCTTTTATATAAATTCAGAATTAGCTTCTGTAGGGAATTATCACTAAGTCTACAATTAGAGTAATCAATCTAGAATTAGGGTAAGAAGTTTTTTATTATTTCTTTACAGCAACGTTTACAAATAAACGCGTAGTTGGAGGCAACTTTATCTATATAAATTATCACACACCAATCCTGCAAATTTTTTTCCATTAAATGAGAGGGTTTATTTAACGTTACATCTTAAAAGCTTTTTAAAATATTATTGTAATATTCTCAAACTAGCATATAACTCGTCATATGACGGAATTAGTAAAATTTTTAATTTTACAGAATTGTAAAGTACCCAATGAGTCAGTTAAAAAATTGTTTGTTTTCTGGCTGAGAATTATCTGATACAAGCTCAATAGTTTCTTTATCTTCATACTCTACTCAAGTCTCCCGATACTGTCAATGCAGTTTAGAATCACGTTTAATTCATGTAGTCAAACTGTGTGGTTATGTATAAAAAACAAACACACTAACTTCTTAGTTTTCAAAGATGTATAGCTTAAAAGATAGATATTTATTAGCCTGTGAAATAGACTCCTAGACTTTTATGAAAAGAATTTGTTGTTAATACCGGTGATAAAATTTTCATTGCAACAAAAAATAATCCATGATTAAATTTAAAATTATCACATATGTACCTAATCTATTATTTATGCCAAATATAAAAGAAAAGTATTTACGTAATATCTAAGTTCAGTGATAAAACGTATGAAAATAATGCAGACGATATTTAAATAATTTAAAATAAGAAATGATTAAACGAGATGGTTAAAGGAATGACGTCATAATGCTAGAAAAAAATGTTATTTTTACCTATTTATTATGTGATAAACTTAATAGCCTGCTCTTAACCGGGGAAATAGGGCTTGAAATAATGGCATTAAACGTTCGAAAGAGGGGGGAGTGGAGATTTCGAACGTTTTAAAGACTTGCTTTGAATTTTGTTAACCCTAACTCATCAAGAATCCAATATGGATGCCCCTATCCATTCCAGGTCCAACCGCTTCATAAATTCGAAGACAGACGGACTGATAACTTAGGCTATTATTATATAAGAGATTATATTGTACGTCACAATTTGCCACTTCTTAAACGCTTCCTCTGATAAATTGTACTTAATAGATAATTTATAAGCGAATGAATTCACATTCAACTCGTATTTTACTTTTGATGTTAGAGAATTGTTCGAACCGAAAACCTGTACCTTTAGACAAGGTTGTATTTCGGTATATATCCTTGACAAAGGTTAAATCACCTGTGATGATATGAGCATGTGAACTATCACGAAACCTAGACAGATCTATATTACAATTGCAAACTTCATTAACACACAAATATCTAGCCGCTACATTATAATTGCAAATCATCCTACCGTAAGGTTTAGAATATTTGTATGACGCTACAGAATTGACATTGAAGTTATTCGAACGTTGTGAGGTAAAAGACAGAAAGCGACCCATAGGAATAAGTTCAAATAACACATTATGATAATGAATGACAGAATATTCCTTAACCAAAGTCCTTTATAACCCTGTATGGTCAAATAATCCTCTATAATTATATATAGTCAAATAATCCTCCATAACCATAACACTCTATAGTCAAATCTATGTATAAACTTTGTGCTCGTTTCAGAAAAACGTCTTTTATAATACGTAATAAATAGGTCATATACATAA
The DNA here is from genome assembly GCA_032207245.1 of Pardosa pseudoannulata. Taxonomy (NCBI): domain Eukaryota; kingdom Metazoa; phylum Arthropoda; class Arachnida; order Araneae; family Lycosidae; genus Pardosa; species Pardosa pseudoannulata. Next base: position 154,671,813 of record CM063510.1, read on the forward strand.
TTTTTTTCCGAATTGGTAAAGATAAGGTTAAAGAAAGTGAATTAACTAATGTAAGATTGGGACTACTTAAAAATTGTGTTCCCCTTGGCAAATTTGGCGAAAATATTGGCGACATTTACTAAAACCAAAGTTAATCCATCTAAACATTGTATTTCTTGCTTTTTCTGGCGACTGTAATTAATGCACTGTGCGCCATCGTAATATAATTATATACTTTTACTTAATAAAGAAAGCGACTTGAAAACCTGACATTTATATTTATGGGCAATTAATCCTTAACAGTTTGCAAACGCAACAACGCCAAAATATTAAAAATCAGCCATAGTGAACCATTAATGATTTGTTATATCTAATTTTTTTAAGCACTGCGCACTTTTAATATATAAGAAAAGAGTTACACCAGAAGAGATTTGGATGCAAATAACATAGAAATTATAATATAGATACAGATTGTTTGGACACGGTGAGATCAGGAGAAAATGTTAGGTGACCATACTGAAATAATTATCGCCAAGTTGGCGGGGGAACCCAGTTTTTTAGTCAAGCCGTAGGATTAAGGAAATAATAACAATGAAATATTGATGAAAGCCCAGTACATTATAAATAACATCCCAAATTGACCATATTAATAAAATTTGTTAAAAAAAATTTACCATATGTAAAAGGATTTCTTTTACTAACGCTGAGACACTTGTCTGTTAAACATCATTCATAAAACGCCAAAAAAAATGTTGACCACTTTATTATAGGAGCTTCCTATAGGCAGCCAACATCACTCTCTGTGACAACGCAGAGTCCTTGTGTTTTAGAAGCAGAGACCAAGCAGAAATCCCCCCAGGTTTAACCTGTCACCTCCATAGGTGCCGTTTGAGAGCTTGAAAAACACTGCCACCACGAACGTATTTCACATACTCCATTAACGCAGTTGAGCTTTGGCCGGCTAGAGCTTCGATCTCACTACCCTCTGGTTACGATATCATTGTCTTTGCCAATTGAGATAACGCTACTTTACGTAAAAAGATATAAGAAAATAAGAATATAGTTTATTTGAAAAAAGGGGGTAAAGCTCTATACATATAAGCTCTATAAATATACACATAAGCTCAATACAATAACCTAAGGCTAATCATTTAGAAACAAACTGTTGTTATAATTTATATTGCTATTTTTCGCTATATAGAGTATAGACGGCAACCAAAAGATCAAGATGCTCAATTATACGAAAAAGAACTCCGAAATACAAAATTTCAATAACCTAAGGCTAATCATTTTGACTCAAATCGTTATTATACGTTATATTGAAAATTTTCATTATATAGAGTTCAGATTGCTAATAAAAGACGAGAAACACAACTAGGTGCTTTATTAGTCTTAAATACAAGATTTGGACCTTCTACGGATAAGAGTTGCTTTTTTTAGTTATATCCAGATCTGCCAACTGCTACGAAAAAATCGTAGTTTCTACGAATTTAGCAAATAATTACGATCCTACAAAAATCGGTCAAAAAACACGTCAAAAATATATACATAAATAAAAATTACATCGCATCCGGAATATCAAAATGATTATATTTTCACAAGCGATATAAGGAAATCCGTAACAAAAAACTTTTCTGATCAATTTTTGTGTAACAACGGTGCGATACCATACTCTCTCGAAGGTAGAAATTTTTGGATTAAAAATTAGATTTTTTGTCTGATAATATGATATGAAAATGAACGATCCGTTTCGTCAAATATTTACGAATAGTTAAATCCATATTCTAAAAAATAATAAAAATTTGAAAAATGCATAAAATAATGCACTGAAGAATTTTATTCAAAGGTAAAAGTTAATATTTGTAAAATAAAGCGTACATATACATTTAGTTAAAAATATAAATAATAGTTATCAATAATATTCACTATTAAAATAATTCAGTTTCCATGTTATAAGACCAATTTCATGGTTTTAAAAATTAGCATTATAACATAAATAAATGTAACGAACCTCGTATTTTCCAGATATGAAATAGAATATCAAAACCTTCATCACATCTTAAATCCCCAGATATAGGTCGAATAAATTTAGCAGATAAATTAATTAAGCTTCATAAATCATTTATCGATAGTAATATTTAACTAAAAACTAATAAAATACATTACATTAAATTCCATCTTCTTAGAATACATTAAAAAGATCAAATATTTTTAGATCATAATTTTTGTTGCCAAATGATAAAAAATATATATATGTTACACATAAGTACAAAAATTATTGTAAATACAGCAAGGTTGCAATCGCAAACCAAGGTTCCACAGAAGTAAAAGATGCGATAAATTGCAAACAATTTTACAATTTAACTGTGACGTCACAGCAATGGTTTTTTTTTCTTTCAAATCATATAAATCCCTCGACTGCTCAGAAAATAAATACATATTCAGTAGAAAAGAACATTTAGGGTGTTTTTAATTAATATTTTCATTAGTTATAATTTTAAAAAAGAATTTAAATTACAGGTATTAATTTTCCAGAAACTTTTACATTAAATTCCATCCTCTAAGAATACATTAAAAAGATCAAATTATTTTTAGATCAGAATTTTTGTTCCCACATGATAATATATATATATATATATATATATATATATATATATATATATATATATATATATATATATATATATATATATATATATATATATATATATATATATGTTACATATAAGTACAAAAATTAATGCATATACAGCAAGGTTGCGATCGCAAACTGAGGCTCCACATAAGTAAAACATGCGATAAATTGCAAATAATTTTACAACTTAATTCTGACGTCATAGTGATGGATTTTTTTTTCCGATCGTATAAATCAGTCGATTGCTGTGAAAAAAATACACATATTCAGTTGAAAAGAACATTTAGGGGAGTTTTTAATTAATATTTTCCTTAGTTATGATTTTAGAAAAAAATAAATTACAGAAATTAATTTTCCGGATATTTTTAAATCTGAGTATATTTGTTGTTGCCCTAAATTCTAACCCGAAAAAAAAAATAGCTGATGAAAACAATTTTTCAAATTATTTATGACGTCATAAACAGCAAATTTCCGGAAATCATTTCCTCGTAAAAACACAAATTTTGACTAAAAGAATTAGAATGAATTTTGGGCGGGTTTTTATTAATATCTCTGTTAGTTATGGTCCTACAAAGATGAGTTTTGCTGAAATGAGTTTCTCAGAATTTTTCAAATCTGTGTATACTTATCTCGACCCTAAACCCTCAGAAGTCTTTGAAAAGTTGAGGTTACGAACAAAATACAGGGCCTAGCAGATTTTTATATTTTTAAGAAGATTAACTGAACAATGAGAAGAGCTTAAGTAATGCTATCTGTTGGCGATCGATTAGCTTTTTAATATTTGTTGTATTGATATTTTTCATTATATAGAGTGTAGATTGCAACCAAAAGATCAGAATGCCTAATTATTAGAGAAAGAACACCGAAATACAAAATTTCAATAACCTAAGGCTAATCATTTTGATCTAAAGCGTTATTATACGTTATATTGATATTTTTCGTTATATAGAGTGCAGATTGTAACCAAAAGAGCAAGGTGCCTATTTATACGATAAAGAACTCCGAAATACACAATTTCAATAACCTAAGACTAATCATTTTGACCCAAAGTGTTATTATACGTTACATTGAAATTTTAGTTATATAGAGTTCAGATTGCTATTAAAAGAGGAGAAGCACAACTAGGTGTTTTATTAGTCTTAAATACAAGATTTGGACCTTCTACTGCTAAGAGTTGCTTTTTTTAGTTCAATTCAGACCTGCCAACTGCTACGAAAAAATCGTAGTTTCTACGAATTTAGCAAATAATTACTATCCTAAGAAAATCGGTCAAAAAAATACGATTTTTCGTCAAAAAATATATACAGGAATAAAAAATTACATCGCATCGGGAATATCAAAATGAATATGTTTTCGCAAACGATATAAGGAAATCCGTAATAACAAAAATTTTCCGATCAATTTTCGTGTCACTACGGTTGCTACCATACTAACTCGAAGGTAGAAATTTTTGGATTAAAAATTAGATTTTTTGTCTGATAATATTATATGAAAATGAATGATTCATTTTGTCAAATATTTATGAATAGTTAAATTAAAAAAAAATTTGAAAAATGTATAAAATAATGCACTAAAGAATTTTATTCAAAGGTAAAAGTTAATATTAGTAAAATAAAACGTGCATATTTATTTAGTTAAAAACATAAATAATAGTTATCAATAATATTCACCATTAAAATAATTCAGTTTCCATATTATAACATCAATTTCATGGCTTTAAAAATTGGCATTAAAACGTAAATAAATATAACGAACCTCGTATATTCCAGATATAGTCAATAGAATTTCAAAAGCTTCATCACGTCTTAAGTCTCCAAATATAGGTCAAATAAAACTAGCAGATGAATTAATTAAGCTTCATAAATCATATATCGATAGTAACATTTAACTAAAAACTAATAAATTACATTACATTAAATTCCACTTACATTAAATTCCATCTTCTAAGAATACATTAAAAAGATCAAATATTTTTAAATTAGAATTTTTGTTGCCAAATGATAAAAATATATATATGTGTTACATATAAGTACAAAAATTAATGTAAATACAGCAAGGTTGCTATCGCAAACCAAGTCTCCACAGAGGTAAAAGATGCGATAAATTGCAAACAATTTTACATTTAACTGTGGCGTCACAGCAATGGGTTTTTTTCATTGAGATCATATAAATCAGACGACTGCTCGGAAAAAAATACACATATTCAGTAGAAAAGAACATTCAGAGTGGTTTTAATTAATATTTTCATTAGTTAGGATTTTAGAAAAAATATAAATTACAAATATAAACCTGAAAATATAAATCTGATGATTTTGTCTATGCGCTAAATTCTTACCCAAAAAAAAACATAGCTGGTAAAAACAAGTTTTCAAATAATTTATATATGACGTCATAAACAGCAAATTTCCGGAAATTATTTCTCACAAAAACACAAATTTTGACTTAAAGAATTAGAGGGAATTCTGGGCGTTTTTTTTATTAATATCTTTGTTAATTATGGTCCTACAAAGATGAGCTTTGCTGAAATGAGTTCCTCAAAATTTTTCAAATTCGTGTATACTTACCACAACCCTAAACTCTCAGACGTTTTTGAAAATTTGAGGTTACGTACAGAAAGACAGGGGCTAACAGATTTTTATATTAGTAAGAAGATTAGTTGAATAATGAGTAGGGTTTTAGTAATGATATCTGTTAGCAACCGATAAGCGCTCTAATATTCGTTGTGTTGATATTTTTTGTTATATAGAGTGTACATTGCAAACAAAGAGCAAAGTGCCCAATTATACGATAAAGAACTCCAAAATACAAAATTTCAATAATTTAATTATTTTGACCCAAAGCGTAATTATACGTTATATTGAAATTTTTCGTTATATAGAGTTCAGATTGCTATTAAAAAATGAAAAACACAACTATGTGTTTTATCAGTCTTAAATACAAAATTTGGACTTTCTACGGCTAATAGTTGCTTTTTTTAGTTATATCCCACAGACTAAAAGAACGTTATATTGAAAATTTCCGTTATATAAAGTGCAGGTAGTAATCGAAATGGCTAGGCGCACGACTACATCCCCTATATAATAGTAGCCTAAGTTATGTGTCCTTCTGTCCTCGAATTTATGAAACGGTTGGACCTGGAATGAATAGAGGCATCCATATTGGATTATTGATGAGTTAGGGTTAGCAAATTTCAAAGCAAGTCTTTAAACCGTTCGAAATCCTCCTTATCCTCCTTTTTAGAGCTTTAATTACCATTATTTCAAGCTCTATTTTCCCCGGTTAAGAATAGGCGATTTAATTCATCAGTTTATCACATTATAAGTAGATGATTAAAATAACATTTTTTTCTTGCATTATGACGTCATTCCTTTAATCATCTCATTTAATCTTTTCTTATTTTAAATTGTTTAAATATTGTATGCATCATTTTCATACGTTTTATCACTGAACTTAGATAAAATAATTTTCTTTTATATTTGGCTTAAATATTTTTAAGCCAAATATAATAGATTAGGTACATATGTAATCATTTTAAATTTAATCATCGATTAATTTTTGTGGCAATAAAAATTTTATCACCGGTATTAACAACAAATTCTTTTCATAAAAATCTAGGAGTCTATTTCAAAGACTAATAAATATCTAGCGTTTAAGTTAAATATCTTTGAAAATTAAGAAGTTTGTTCTTTTGTGTGTTTGTTTTTTATACATAACCACACGGTTTGCAACCGATTCGCTAAATTTTGGTCATCATTCATATATACCACCAAATAATCACTGTAAACATTAAAACCTCTGCTGTCCATCCTATCACGTAATGTGACAAGATAAATTAAAGTTGGCAACTAGCATGCGGTCAGTAAAGATAAACAAATTATTGAGCTTGTATCAGATAATTCTCAGCCAAAAAAAAACCATTTTTTTACCTGCCTCATAAGGTACTTTACAATTCTGGAAAGTTAAAAATTTTATTAATCCCGTCATATGACGGGCTATATGCTAGTTTTTATAGAAAACGAAAATTAATAATTGAAGCACAAAAGAATAAATTTCAAGATTCAATAGTTAAATTTATTAAAATAAAGTAAGAACTTACAGGATTGTAAGTAAATGGAACTAAACCATCAAGATCTATACGCATTGACGTTATTTACGAAAACGTTATACACCACGATGAAGCTCATCAGAGATTCGAGACACCGAAGTTGTTTTCTTGAACAGGAATACTTGCAAGGAACAACAAGCCCAAAAACAAAGAGACTAAAACTTCGCTTGAAGTTCAGGATCTATAAAGTTGGCCACACAATTAAAGTTGAACCACAAAATTGAAGAGCTTATTGTTCTTCAATTTCAAGAAGAAAAAACCCACATGTAACATTCAGATTACGATCGATAGCAGTAACAGATCATATCATGGATCTAAATATTACAGGATTTTACGAAATGGAGAGATAAGCCAAAGATATTAGCTGCTAAACGTCCTTAAATCAAAAGCAGTTTGTTGATTGTTTATGTTGTAATATTTATGTTGTTATGTCTTAAAATAGTCCTTAATACTGTAACGATCCGTTACATGATCCTAAAGAAAGAGGAGCGGAAGGTGACCTTTCGCAGCGGACAGTTACGGTTAGCGGCAGGTAGAAACGGGTGGTCTAACAATACACGCTGTGTACTAGGTCCCGGACTTAATTGAAAACTGTCCGTGTGCTGGAGCCACCGCGTCTGAGACTTTGTGAGACTGTTGAGTGAAAAGACTCGGTGAAATGATTGTAAATAATTACAGTGCCACATGTGCGCCCATTAGAGGTAGCGAAAAAGGCAATTAAGTTGTTTGGGTCGGCTGATTTAAAAACGGCTTTTCGGCCACATATGGAAACGAAACAGCTGATTCAGGCGGGAAGTGACCGCAAGATTGTATCATCCTGGTTCTAGAAGTTTCCAGAAGAATCGAATGAAGGGAACCGGGACAGCTATAAAAGAAGAGTGGCGAAGCCAAGACGGGGGCTTTTTCTTCTTGAGGCTTCTTCTTGAGAGTTGCTTTTGGAGCTGTTGTGCGGAGCTCGAGAGGAGTCCCCTCGTCTCTCCGATTTCCGGAGTTTGCTTGTTTAGCGTCTCTGTTTGCTAAGAAGTCCACCTTCGACTTGGGAATCCCATTCCCGTTATTTTACTATTTTTTTTTACTTGGTACATAAAGTAGGTAGCTGAGAGTGACCCTTGCTCTCATTTTGGATCGTCTTGCATCCCGAGTTTCCTTCACGAACCCCAGCGTGATACGCACTCTGAGCTTTCGAACCTTGGTGTGAAAGCCGACTGTACTAATCGTCAGCCCGGAGGTGATAGTGTCAGCGTTTATTACCGGCACTAATTAGCGAACTGTTCCAGTGATTTAGAAGCCCTAGCCACATTGTACCCAGTACCCACGCATCCTTATTGTGTGAATGTCATCTCAGCACGAGATCCCAGAATATTTAGAAATCTACTGAATCTGTACATAGCTGTACATAATTTATTCACCTGAATAAAATATTTAGTCTAGATTAAACAGTTTTCTAGCCTGTTTCATTGACGGCTTCGCCTACCATATCTCCAGTACGTTACAATACAAATTTCAACCATTTACAACTAATAGTTTTCAGAGTTATGCCGATAGAACGGAAAATTTCAATACGACGTATATTATTGCACGTCCTATCGAGATTTTTCCCTATGAGTTTAACAAACCATAGATTACCAAAATTCACTTAGTAGCGAATTTAGTATCCGGTTTCTTTCTAAAAGCTTTAAGTTTATTTTTCCTGAAACTATTAAATTGTGATTTGATAGGCTTCTTTAAGAGGGTATTTTATTACAATAAACCAGGATTTAAAACTATCTTGTCCTCTTAAACTATGTTGCTACATAATCAAATCGAACAAAGTGGTTGGTTGGGAAGCTATCGTTATGCGAAGAAGTGTCGTTATTAATTTTTTTTCCTCTTCCCACTGTAGACTTCGGAATGAAACAGGGAAAGACGTTTTACAGGCAAAGTAAAAAATCGATACCCGTCTGCCGAGGATCGGCAAATTGGGGACGAAAAGGATACAAAATACAGACGTTGCTAAAAACGCACGAAGAAAGTTCTCGATGGGATATAGATGAAATGTGTCACGAACCTTAAGAAAGCTTCGAG
>CM063510.1:154685595-154690595 GCA_032207245.1 Pardosa pseudoannulata
GACGGTCACATCGAATTATACCCTATTCTTTTTACTTGTCCGAGCTACAGGACAAAGAAAATCCTAAGCGATTAACTTATAATGAATAAAGCAGTCGTGGCTAGTGTGTGTGTGTGTGTGTAACACGGCGATTTAAACGGCCAGTCACATCGAATTGTACCCTATTCTTTTTACTTGCCTAAGCTACAGGACAAAGAAAACCCTAAGCGATTAACTTATAATGAATAAAGCAGTCGTGGCTATTGTTTGGAGTATTTATGAAACATTATTTTATATGTAAAATTGCATTTCATGTTTTTATATATAAAAATGAAACTTATATTCAAAATAAAAGTTTCTGATTTATTATAATTTGAACCTAACATGTGTGAGCAAGAGCTGCTTACATATAAAGCTACTTACGAATAAGAACTGATAAATTGTACACATTTATGTATTGAGCTGATATCGGCATAAGCAAAATGCATTATTATAAATTTGCTGACTTTATCGGCTAGTGGAAATTTTCATATTACCTATCATGGCATTTCTATGTACATTAATACTGAATATAAGTATAAAGCGATTAGAAAATACTTTTACGATTCACCGAATAAATATACTATATCAAATGTAATTCATGTTTTGTTCATAATACTTGTAAGTGTTATATATATTAAAATACTACATAACAACTTCAATTCAATGGTTCACTAGAAAAAATCTTTAAATTCAGGAACAAATGAAAAAAGAGATTTAAATTCGGGGATTGTCCCCAAAAATTTTAGACGTAAGGTCCCCATACCTATATGTGTATAAAGTTATTATTTATGCTTAAAGTTCCTTATCGAACTTATGTGTCTTTCAGATTGTAACACGCCATCCTTCCGGAGAACTTTAAAAACTCGAAATCGGTTTGAAGACATCCCCTCATCTTCCGCCGTTTTCTTTTATTCGGAAGGCAATAAAAACGCGCCCGTCAACACGCGTTCCGTTTCTAAGGAATTCTTCATTATTCGATTTACCTGCAGGGAGAACACTCAAAGGGTGCCATCGAACAACGGGGGTGAAGTCTCTGCTACCAAGTAAAGTCTCCCACACCTTTTTGTTGCTGGTGCCTTGGTAAGACCAAAGGTTTTTTCTATTGAAAATGGAAGTGAATATGTGTATGTACTGTATTTACTCGTGTAAAATTCACACCGTTTTATTCAAAAAAAAATAATAAAAGCGGTTTTTTTAAGATTTTTTTTATATTAGGTTGGAGAAAAAGAAATCCATTATTTTTTTCGGTAGATGGATGTAGTGATCGATATCTTGTAAAGTATCAATCAAACAATTTCAAATTTATGCTCGTTGTCAAGGTGACATTTTACATTAAAAAAATTATTTACTGTTATTTGTTTGGTTCACTCAGTTGTGAATTACAGGGTGTTAAAAACGGAAGTCAACAAAGAGAAAATTCGGTACATTTTACAGTTTTTCTTTGATAAAGGCAAAAATACAAGCCAGGCGGCTGAAATTGTGAACAGTGTTTATGGTGCCGATACTTTAACAGCTAATTACGTACAATTTTGGTTTCATTGATTCCGTTCAGGCATTTTTGATGTTAAAGATGAACTTCGCACAGGCAGGCCCGTCGTCGAAAATGTCGATAAAATCACAGAAATAATCGAAGTTGACCGGCATGTTAGTAGTCGTAGCATCGCCTAGAAGCTAAAGATCGACCATAAAACAGTTTTAAACCATTTGCGCAAAGCTGGATTCAAAAAGAAGCTCGATGTTTGGGTGCCACACCAATTAACACCAAAAAACAGATGGATCGAATTTCCGTCTGCAAAGCCTTGGCCAAACGGAATGAAATCGACCCATTTCTTAAATGGATGGTGACTGGGGATGAGAAATGGGTCAAATACGACAACACTGTACGAAAATGATCGTGGTCAAAGCACAGTGAAGCACCTCAAACCTTGTCCAAACCAGGACTAACGACCAGGAAGGTTCTACTGTGTATTTGGTGGGATTGGAAGGGAATCATTTATTATGAGTTGCTTTCGTATGGCCAAACACTAAATTCAGATCTCTACTGTTAACAACTGAACTGTTTGAAGCTTGCGATTGACCAAAAACGGCAAGAATTAGCCAACAGAAGAGGTGTTGTGTTCTAACAGGATAACGCCAGACCATACACGTCTGTAGTGACTGGCCAGAAACTGAGGGAGCTGCAGTAGAGCTCGATAAGGAGTGAAATACAAAATAAGTAAAAGAAAAGTGGTGTAGCAACCAGTCATTCAAACTTTACACTGCAGTACAGCACGAGAAGGGGTGAAACACAAAATAGGTAAAAGAAAAGTGGTGTAGCAATGAGTCATTCAAACTTTACTCTGCAGTACAGCAAGAGAAGGGGTGAAACGCAGCAATAAGTAAAAGAAAAATGATGTGTGCAATGAGTGATCCAAAATTTATGCTGCGGTACAGCAAGAGAAAGAGTGAAACATACAGTAATATATCATTCTATAAACAAAAATTTTGCTTCCACGTCACCTTTTGTAAATATTACGTACGTTTTCGTAGTGCTTCATATTGTTTAGTATTTATGTTTATGTCTAATCAATGATAAATAATATGTTCTCAGTTTTTTTCTAAGTAATATTTAGTCAAGGCCTTCTGTACGAGTGAAAAGTTTTGGTATAATCTATATAAATATACATATATGTATATGTAATGAGACTGAATTCTCGATGGGAGGTTGCAGTCATGGCCGAAAAATGATACCGTTTCATCTAAAGAACTTTATTAAGATAACTTTGAAGAACGGGTCCCCACTTCATCATAGGGATTAACTGAACGGTCAGCTAGCATGAAGTTCTATGTACAAGACAAGTAACACCTGAGTCAACATCTGTGGGAAAATATCTCTAGAAAAATCTGTCTCCGCTAGCGTGTATCTCCTTTTTATTTGGAAATTTCCTAAATTGTCGGCTAGGGCCATGTAGGTTTATAATTGGCCAGGCCAATTCTCTGAGGGCGTAACCTGTAGCCTCAGTGGTCAATTTAGGGGGTTAAAAAGGGGAATGGAAAATGACGCGGAAATTTTTATCCTTGATTTAAGTTTTGAAAACCCCTGAGAATTTTCTTTACACACACACACACACACACACACACACACATATATATATATATATATATATATATATATATATATATATAAATATACATATATATATTTATATATATATATATATATATATATATATATATATATATATATATATATAAATATACATATATATATTTATATATATTCATACAAATATACACATATATAAGCATACATATATACATACGAATACATACCTATATGGGTAGAAATACGGATATAAATACATATACAGAAATATACATATAAATATGCATATAAATGCATATACACACATATCAATATATATATATATATATATATATATATATGCATATAAATACATGTATACATAAATATGCCTATAAATATATATATATATATATATATATATATATATAAACACATAATATTTATGTATATATATATATGCATATAAATGCATACATATATAAATATACATACCTACACATATACAGACACTGTTTTAAAATGTTTTTCCTCAATCCATCCGCTTCCTCTCATAAAAAAAATTGAATACATATATCTCTCTCTTGCAATCAAATTAAGAAGAGCCTTCAGCTATAATGTAATTTCTCCAGTATGCGATTTCTTCGGTGTCATTTCAGAGCAGAAAAGAAGGAATCTAAAATGAATCGTTGCCACTGACTCCTCTCTGAGTCATAATTAGTTTATTAAAAATCAAGGAGAAAAATAATTTGGTTTGGGAAAAGTCTTTCACTTTTAGGGGGCAGGAAGGGTTAAAAATTATATATATATAGAAATATTATATATATATAGTGTGTGTATGTATGTATGAAAGTGTGTTTACATAGATATGCATGCATATATACATACATATATGTACATGTACATATAAATTTATATATATATATATATATATATATATAAATATATATTCATATATATATATATATATATATGCATATATGTTCATATATATGCATATATATATATATATTTACATATATATAGTATGTATATATGCATATTCATATATATTTATGCACATATATATGCATATATATTTACACATATATATAGTAATATACGTATTAGTATGCATACACATAAATATAAATATAAATCTGCATATAAATATATATATATATATATATATATATATACATGCATATATAAACATATATGTATACATACATATGCATATAAATGCGTACATATATCCCCTATATAATAATAGCCTAAGGTGTCTGTCGGCAAATTTTTGAAGCGGTTGTACCTGGAATGGATTCCTCGGCTAAGGGCAGGCGATTAAATTTATCAATTTATTCACGTAATAAATAGGTAAAAATAACATTTTTTTTCTAGCATTATGACGTCATTCCTTTAACCATCTCATATAATCATTTCTTGTTTTAAATTATTTAAATATCGCGTGCATTATTTTCATACGTTTTATCGCTGATCCCCTATATAATAATAGCCTAAGGTGTCTGTCGGCAAATTTTTGAAGCGGTTGTACCTGGAATGGATTCCTCGGCTAAGGGCAGGCGATTAAATTTATCAATTTATTCACGTAATAAATAGGTAAAAATAACATTTTTTTTTCTAGCATTATGACGTCATTCCTTTAACCATCTCATATAATCATTTCTTGTTTTAAATTATTTAAATATCGCGTGCATTATTTTCATACGTTTTATCGCTGAACTTACATATTAAGCAAATAATTTTCTTTTATATTTGACTTAAATAATAGATTAAGTATATAAGTGATAATTTTAAATTCAATCATCGATTATTTTTTTTGTAATGAAAATTTTATCATCGGTATTAACAATAAATTCTTTTCATATAAGTCGAGGACTACTAAATATCTAACTTTTAATTTATATATATTTGG
>CM063510.1:154705595-154718095 GCA_032207245.1 Pardosa pseudoannulata
TAGTTTCACATGCTTTCATTCAAATACGTCAATGGGGTCGGTTTTAAATGGTTCAAAAATGACCAAAGATTTTAAAAATTTAAAAATCAAAAAATCGAATTTCTGATTATTTGAAGGTAATGATTTTCTTTTAAAATGTACATCTTTCAATGCGATTTATAAGGAAAATGTTTTCCAAAAAAACTGGGGTTTATTTTTTAATGCTTTTTGATTTTCCACTATTCTATTTAACTTCATAACTTTTTTGCTTAAAATATGTATTAAAATTTTGATACCTTAGGAAGTTGCTTTTGCAATGTAAGTGCAAGGGAATATCACTTTTCAAATTAAGGAGACACACCCCTTAGAAACCTTAAACAATTCGAATTTTTGATTTTTATAATTATAAAATCTCTTGACACTTCTAAATCATTTAAAGCAAACCGCTTTTAAAATATAGCATTTCTGACGATTTAAATGTAATTAGTTTCTTTTAAAATGTACATCTTTCAATCTGATTTATAAGAAAAGGGTTTTCCAAAAGGATGTGGTTTATTTTATTTGAATGCTTTTATATATATATATATATATATATATATATATATATATATATATATATATTGCATTGAACGTCATAACTTCTTTTGTTTTGAAAAAATTCTCAAATTTTGATACCTTAGAAAATTGCTTTTGCACTGTATAAATGCAAGGGAACAGCTCTTTTCGAATTAAGGGGACACATTAATTATAATCCTTAAAAACTCAAATTTTTAATTTTTATAATGATAAAATCTCTTGGTACATCTAAATCTTTTAAAACAAGCCCCTTTAAAAAATCGAATTTCTGTTGATTTAAATGTAATGAGTTTCCTTTAAAATGTACATCTTTGAATGAGATTTATAAGGAAAGGGTTTTCCAAAAAAGCTGTGATTTATTTCATTTTGACTCGTTTTATTTTTCTGATATTGCATTTAACTTTATAACTTCTTTTGTTTCAAAAAAGTATTAAAATATTGGTACCTTAGAAAATTGCTTTTGCGATGTGTAACTACAAGTGAACATCGCTTTTCAAATTAAGGTGACAAATCACTTAGAACATTTAAAAACTCGAATTTTTGATTTTTATAATTATAAAATCTCTTGCTACTTTTCATTTAAAACAAACCCCTTAAAAAATTGAATTTCTGTTGATTTAAAGGTAACAAATTTTCTTTAAAATGTATATCTTTCAGTGTGATATATAAGGAAAAGGTTTTCCAAAAATGTCTGTGGTTTATTTTATTTTAACTCTTTATTTTCGATATTGCATTGAGCTTCATAACTTTTTTCGTTTCAAAAAAATATTAAAATTTTGATACCTAATAAAACTGCTTTGCAATGTATAACTGCAAGTGAACATCACTTTTAAAATTAAGGGGACAAATCACTTATAACCCTTAAAAAATTTGAATTTTTTATTTTTATATTAAAATTTCTGGACACTTCTGAATCATTTAAAACAAACCCTTTTAAGAAAATCGAATTTCTGTTGATTTAAAATGTACATTTCTGAATGTGATTTATAAGGAAAAGTCTTTCCAAAAAGGCTGTGGTTTATTTTATTTGAATGCTTTTTGTTTTTCCGATAATTTATTGCACTTTATAACTTTTTTCGTTTAAAAAAAATATTAAAATTTTGATACCTTAGGAAATTGTTTTTGCAATGTATAACTGCAAGTGAACATCATTTTTCAAATAAGGAAATACATTTAGAACCCTTAAAAAATCGAATTTTTGATTTCTATATTAAAATTTCTGGACATTTCTAATTCGTTTAAAATAGACCCCATTGAAATATTCGAATAGGAACCTGTAAAACTATATAATATTTGCATTCAATATCATAGCTTTTAAAAAACTGTAAAAACTTGCGCGCTCTCTAAATGAATAACTCTTTCAGATTTTCATTTCTAATTTTCATAGTAAACACATTATAGACCTGGAATGAAACCCTACCTACTTTTTTTGTTGTTGTTGATTTCATTTAGCGTTTATGGTATTAGAAATGGAATTTTTAAACATTGTTTTAGCTTTTAGGAAAATTCTCCTGATGTGATATTTCAGATACTTTTTACAAAAAAATAGGTGGAGAATTATAATTAATAATCATTGTTTACAAAAGGGCAAAAAATATTAATTAAACCCACTTTGCGTTGTTCTAAGTCTGCGCACATTGGGCCAGAAAACTTGAGAAAAAAATTTAAACAAGCACTAGCTTTTCCCTTTATATAAAATGTTCTTACTTTTTAGAAATATAATAAATTCTGTAAAACTAATTAAATGAAAATAAAGAAGAAAAAAATGCTGGTGTTCCCATGTATTTACGATACTAATTAAAAAAAGATATGATAAGGTGGAAAATAAGAAAATAACTTCAATTTAAAGTTGCTTAAAGGTGGTGTGTCCCGTTAATGTTAATGCTGTGCTCATATTTATGGAATTATATTTGCTTTACTAATGAGAACATGAGGATGAAAAGTCGCAAACAAGTTCTTTTCATTAAAAAAAAATGCATGCAAGCGATTCGTGCATTGCAGTGGAGATATCTCCTTACCTGATATTTCTTCCGCTTTATTCCCGCTTCCCATGCGCTTTAGTCCCACATTCACTAATCTTCTACGAGCGAGTTCCTTTCAACGAGTAAAACAGTTTTCTCGGCTGCTTCCCGTTCCCGAGCCAATAGCCGAGTCGGCCCCCAAAATGGTCGCCAAACTTGGCGGCCGTTTCCATCGCTACCAAAACAAATAAACGGGGGATCAACAACGCTCTAGCATTTCGGTGATTATTGTTCGGAAGTTATCCCACTGCCAATAGGATGGAATTCAAATGTGCAGTGCGGAATTTTTATCCGGAATCCGTTCTCTTTTCAGCCCAGGGATTTTTCGTCTCATGTAAATCAGGCGTCGCCTTCCTTTTTTCTGGCTCGACTCCGTCGTAATCTGAATTCGATAATGCTTCGGTCATGCCCGATGCTGCTGTCGACTAGAAATCGAAGTTAACCAATGCAACATTGTTACTAATATTTGTTCTCATCCTGTAATTCTGTCACTATTAACGAAGTTCATACGTCGTATTATCTTCTTGAAATATTTAAAACAATTTTACTGGCGCCAATGGATCCCTTAAGACTTGCCCGAAGTAGAGAACAACCCTATTTGCCGGTGTAAAATACCGTTTGTCTTATACGGCCCAACGTTCTGTCTAATTGAAATTAAAATCGCTGAAAGAATTATTCATTTCTTAGAGGAAAACAATTTAAGTCTTGGTAGCTCAGTTGTCACAAGCGTCGATCTGTAATCGAAGAGTTGAGAGTTCGAGGTTCAAGCCTGTCTAAGATACTCCGTACTCATTAATGGGAACTTAAAATAGTTTCATGGGGGCAAATTCTTAAATGAAAACACTAATTGGTTATCGTTTAATTTATCGTTTATCAAGATCCTCCATACTCATTAATGGGTACTTGAAATAGTTTAATGGTGGCAATGATCTTTAAATTCCTAAACGATACTACTGAAGGTTCCATGATCCTCCGGAATCATTAATGGGTACTTAAAACAGTTTCATGGTGGCAATGACCTTTAAATTTCCAAACGATACCACTGAAGGGTCCAAGATCCTCCATACTCATTAATGGGTACTTAAAATAGTTTCATGGTGGCAATGATCTTTAAATTCCCAAACGATACCACTGAAGGGAGCATGCTAAGTCGGGGATCTTCTACTTGGTCCTCGCTTTTTAATGACGAGGATACAACAAAGGCAATACTACTGGCGTCTGTAACAATCCTTGAGCTACATGCGTTCCCCGTGCGAAGCTAAATGAGCAATGTAAAATTGGTTCGTGGTAGCAATGACCTTTAAGTTCCCAAGCGGTACCTCCGCAGGTGACAGACCAAGCCTAGCTGTCCTCTGCTTGGTCCTTGATTCTAAATGACGAATATCCAGTGGGGGCAATGTTACTCACATTTGTAACATTTCTCAAGCTACACGAGCTCCTCGGGTGTTGTTAAATAAGTAATAGCTTCGTAGCCGTGTTTGGCATAAAGATATCTGACGAATGCTAGTCGAATGAGTAATACGCTGCTCTTTCGTACCGGAGTTTGTGAGTTTGAATTCCACTGCAAGCATGATTATTTGTATTTGTTAAAAGTAGGTTTTAAGCAGAAGGTCTCGGTCTCATTAGCCCTCGTGTAGTAAAACAGTAGACCGTAGAGCTCGAATCAACCATAAAAGTAACTGTATTGCTACCTTCATTGGAAACTTCTTTCATCGATTTTAATTTTGATGTTCTTCGTCATTCAATCGCAACCATTTCTTAGAGCAATACTCCAGAGTTTCTATACTCTAAAATTGTTGAAGATGTATTCACTTTCTAGATATCTGGCTATTTTGCAAATAAGCTTCGTAAATAATATGTACGTTTCTACAAGAATTTTTTCATCGGTTTCTGTCCTCAGAAAGCCCCTATTGCTTTGCATGCACCTCTTAGAGACCACGTGCTAATTTCAGGAAACAAAATAAATACTAACCCTTTAATGCCAGAGTCATTTCTGCCGATTCCATATCGATGCCTATCTTGCATCTAAGGGCGCTACCGTTATGGGTGCTACCATATTGCAGTCGAGATATGTCACAGGCGACTTCCGCGTCATTATGACTTCAGAAGTCATCAGAGATGGGAATATGGTACCATAAATTCCTCACTATGTCGCATCATAATGACGACTTCTGACGTCATTTTGACTCAGATGTCGCCTGTGACATATCTCGACTGCTGTACTGTAGTACACATTGCAGTGGAGATGTGTCACAATCGACTTCCGCGTCATAATGACATCAGAAGTCGCCAGATATGGAAATTAGGGAAATATCATATAGTGCGATTTCACACAGCAGGGCACATCTCAACTTATGACAATTCTGGATCAAATGGAAGGGCAGCTTTTTGTTTGCTTATTAGATGTCGTAAGCATGAAAATGAATGGAAAGGGCATAAAAGTAGTTCGTGACGTTGCGTGAAATTGCTTTATATTCCCCTCTGATCGCATCATAATAATGACTGCTGGAGTCATTATGACACAGTTGTTGCCTGTGACACATCTCAACTGCAATATGATAGCACCCTAAGTTATTATAGACTGCACGGAAGAAAATAAATATCAAGATGAAACAACTTTGACTACGACACCACGTTACGTTACTGATCAGCTATATTTTTTAACATAATACTATGCCATATATGAAAAAAAGAAAAACTTCGTGTAAAGAGATTTATTTGTTATGCATGTATAATAAGGAATATAAAATGGAGTTTTATAATAGAGCGATTTCACGCAGCAGGGCACATCTCAATTTATGACAATTCAGGCTATTGTTTAGAACGGAAGGGCAATTTATAAGGCGATTTCACACAGCAAGGCATATCTCAAATTATGACAATTCTGACTTTAATTTCAAACGGAAGGGCAGTTTATTGTTTGTCTATTGGCTGTTGTAAACATGAAAATGAATGGGAAGGGCATTATAATGGTTCGTAACGTTGCACGAAATTGCTCTATAGAGAAAGCAATTGGTCAGGATTTATGTCTATGCACCTACCCAAAAAGCAAATTTAGGTGCGCTGTTCTAACAATCATAAAGTGTCTTTCAAGTGTCAAAAATTTATAAATGATAGAAATCACTTCAAAATTTTATAGATTGTTTATAAGATTTCCCTCTACCTACTCTGAAAAGAAAAAATAAAAATAAAAACAACCTATTTCGTAGAATTATCTAAAATGAAACGTTAAACATTGAAGAGGTAAAAAAATAAAATCAAAACAATTAGGATGCTACCATATGGCGGTCAAAATATATCGCAGGGGATTTCGAGTCATAATAACGTCAAATGTCACCAGAGATAGGAATTTGGTACCATAATTTTTTTTTTCTATTAAGTCATAATGAAGACTTTTAACATTATAAGGCGATTTCACGCAGCATTGTACATCTCAACCTATGGCAATTTTGGCTTTAATTTTAAACGGAAGAGTAGCTTATTGATTGTCTATTGGCTATCGTAAACATGAAAATGAATGGGAAGGGCATTAAAGCCGTTCATGACTTTGCATGAAATCCTTCTATTATGACTTGCATGTCACCTGTGACATATCTCGACTGCAATGTGGAAACATCCTTAGAAGCGAAATCAAAGAGAAGATAAGGAAACTGTAAATCGCATTCTGAATTCAAATTTGGTAACGAGCTTTGATGAATGAAGAACGTCTTTTAAACTGAAAATACGAGCATTCCAACTAAACTAATAATACGTCAATTTATGATTGCAGCTAGAATGTGATTTGAATTCTCTGCTCCTGTTTTAATTATTTACTCCATTTTAAAAAAATCTGGGAATAAGTGGCACTGTGAAATAGAGAAGTAAACTAATAGAAAAATGTAGACGTTACCTGAAATATGTGTACGTTCATTTCTCTCTTTAGAAAGCAAACTCAGTCTTGCTACCTTTCTCACCTACATATCTCTGTGAGGCAGAATTCTGCTACCATAAAGCTGCCAAAGTTAAGTATTTTTTTAATTTTTATATTATTTTTTTTATTAACGCAGGTACAATCGCCCATACACCTCCGAGGTTTTTTTAGCCATTTTATTATGAAAGCCCCCTATAGGAGGCGAACTTTACTCTCTAGGTATAACACAAAGAAGATCCTCGTTTTTTATAAGCAGGGTCTAAGCAGAAGAACTCCCCCGGGCTTGGCGTGCCACCTCCAGAGATATCGTTTGGTATTTGGAGACCCGGGAAGCATGTGTAGTTAAGAAAGGCTATGAATGGGAGTAACTCTACACCTGCTGGGATCCTAATCACTTAGAAACAGGGACCACGCAGAGCAACCCTAGAGGTATAGCTTGGATTTGCAGACTATTGCGTTTTTGAACCTTTTTATGTACCCATTAATAAACACGATGAATCTTTGGTCGGTTCGAGCCTCGAGCTCGAAACCATCCCGTTACGAGATCTACGCCTTTGCCGAATGAGTTACCGTGGTTACAGTTATAGATACTGTTTAAATACAGAACTAGATATCTGACTGAAATTATCCATAATTGAACTAAATATAAGAAAATTGTAAAAAACATGCAATCAATCAAACACCAATCCGGACCCATGTGGCCGTAATGTACTTCAGGTTTGTCCTGGCGGTGGTGGGCATATCGCAAGTACTGGGCCGCCTCACTCTGCCAGACCCCTTTAAAGTGCCTAGCGCGCGACCGTCGCGCGCAGGCATCACTGTCGAGTGACAAAAACAGAATAGCGGTCGCTGGAGGAATTTGGAAGATTATTGGATACTCTAGTGGACCTCTTTGGGACGCTGGAGTTAGTAAAGATGGAGCGTAGCACGCCGGCCGAAAAGAGGACTTCTCTTGTAGACTGATGAATTTTGCTCGTTGTACTTCAGGACGAAATCCGGATGGCCTAAAGGAGGAGCAGAAAGTTTTAAAAGGCGCAAGTCCCGTAATATCCCTTTACCCAGTCTGTTTCGAACCTTCTTAGCTTACAGTAGCGCTATCCAACTTCTTTTAGACAGCAACACATTTTATCTTCTACAAATATTTCGGAAATCACATGAAGATAGTAATTAAAATGTAAATTAATATTATTAGTAATTAGTAATGATTACTTAATGTATCTATACACCTTTAAAACGTCAATTTCGACCAAAATTTCGATTTTCAAATTTTGTTATATTACTAATATTGGATATTTTATCCATGCAATTATCGCTTCAAATTTGTTTCTGTGTCCTCTCCGAGTTATGGCATTCTAAATCTAAGTCGAAAGTCGATTTTAATACCGGAAGTCATTTGAAAATATTTTTTTCTTGTAAATCTCTACTCTAGTAAAGTTGTTTATTCATTTGCATAAAATTGATTTCTGCGTGATTTTGCTTATCTCGAAACCTGATAACTCCAAAACTTGAAGCTCAAATGAGTAGGAATTTTAAACGTGTGTTGTGTAAATATACGTGAAAGTAATAAATTACAATCAAGGCTACAAATTAAATATTTTGTGATTTACATTTCTTTAATTCATGAATTGCATAAAATTTTTTGGAAATTTCCAATTCTGTCTTACCCGAGTTCTTATAATTTAGGATGCATCTTTGACACTATGTTAATAGTTTATTTCCTGAAATATATAATTAGATTATCTACAAAACTAGCAATAGCCCATCATATAACGGGATCAGTAAAATTTTTAATTTTCAGAATTGTAAAGTACGCTATGAGGAAGTTAAAAAAATGGTTTGTTTTTTGTCTGAGAATTATCTGGTACACGCTCAATAATTTGTTTACCTTCATACTCTTCTAAAGTCTCCCAATACTGTCAACGCAGTTTAGAATCAAGTTGAATTCATTTAGTCAAACCGTGTGATTATGTATAAATAACAAACACACACGAACAAACTTCTTAATTTTCAAAGATATATAACTTAAAAGCTAGATATTTATTAGTCCCTGTGACATAGACTCCTAGACTTTTACGAAAAGAATTTGTTGTTAATGCCGGTGATAAAATTTTCATTGCAACCAAAAATAACTGATGATTAAATTTAAATTTATCCCATATGCACCTAATCCATTATTTAAACCAAAAATAAAAGAAAATTATTTACGTAACATCTAAGTTCAGTGATAAAACGTATGAAAATAATGCAGACGGTATTTAAATAATTTAAAATAAGAAACGATTAAATGAGATGGTTAAATCAATAACGTCATAATGCTAAAAAAATGTTATTTTTACCTATTTATTATGTGATAAATTGATAAATTTAATCACCTGCTCTTAACCGGGGAAAATTGGCATTAAACGCTGGAAAAGGGGAAAAAGCGGGATTTCGAACGTTTTTAAGACTACTATATCTTTTGCTGTGATAAGAAGCATATTTATGCCAATTTATTTTAGAATCGGATCTATAGTTTAGGAGAAGATAAACTTGACTCGCTTTGAATTTTGCTAACCCTAACTCATCAAAAATCCAATATGGATGCCTCCATCCATTCCAGGTTCAACCGCTTCATAAAGGCGAGGACAGACGGGCGGATAACTTATATTACTTTATAGGAGATATTTATATGATTTACTTTTGAGCTATCGTGTTTTAGCTAATTTTCTTCACAAAATTTTAAAAATGCATTTAAATGTTATATACACTTTTTCCATGGTTTTAAATTGTGTTTATTCATAAAATTTACATCAGAAATAAAACTTTCAGAAAAGCACGAAGGTGTACCTTAATAATAGCAATAAAATCACTCTTCAGCAGTTGCTATAAATTTCTATGAAGCATCCCACTGAATTTAAATTTAACAAGTACAGTACAGACACCGCTTAATGTGATCACATCGACTCAGTTTTGATAAATTTTACCGGTTGATTATAATAAACGAGAAATATAGTAATTTAAAAATGGCAGTATATAATAATGGCATGGAGAGGACGATTATAGCAGAAAACATTTTCTTACCAAATTAAAAATACATGCGTGAAATTAAAAACTGAAGCGGATGGACAAAATAATAATAATATATACGTGTCAAGGAAAGAAGAAACTGTCAAGTTTTAATGCCTGGTCTGCTTACGAAGTAAGTCATTAACAAAACAGTTATATTCATAATGTTTGCAAAATTACATTAAGTGCTTAAATGGACTTAATGTAATTACACTTAAGTAATACAAGTACGTAATGGACTTAATGTAATGTCACTTAATAAGTAATTGTTTACATTAAGTGTTTAAAATTATTCAATATTTTAGCAACTGTTTACGCCGTTTCATGGTATTAAATACACTGCCAGCCGGTAGCTCGGTCGGCAAAGGCAGTGATCTCGTAATTGGAGGGTTGCGAATTCGAAACTCGAGCCGGCCTAAGATCCACCGTGTTCGTTAATGGTGACTGGAGCACGTAAAATAGGTTCGTGGTTATAATGTCCTGCAAGTTCTCCAACAATACCTCTGGGGGTAGCAAATCAAGCCCGAACGTCTTTTTCCAAGTCCCAACTTCTAAATTACGAGGACCCACTTGAGTTTAGACGTTCTTTCACCCTGGCGGTGCTCGTCAAACGAAAGACTCACCCCTTCGCCTTAATTCGAGTGGCCTCTAGCTCACGTGCTTACCTCGTTCGAGCGGTATTAGCAACAACAACAAGTACAACAAATCCTTAAAACTACAGAAGAAAGTTTCGATTTTCAAAATCATACCGATTTTAATGACAATCCAATTATTAAACAGCCTCCAAAATTTTGAATAAGAAATGTATAAAAGTAATACTCATGGAACATTTCAAACTAACTAATTCTATACAAAAATTGTCAAATTGGAAATTATTATTTTTTAAATTTAAAATAAAGGAGTAGGACAAAAGACAGATTTTAGTGTAGTTAGTATTGTTATCCTCCTACGTGCAAGACTGATTTCGCCGCCCTCTATCAATTCCAATTCAAATTAGAATCAAAATTTGGAACAATTCATACACGCTTATTGATTCAATTTCATTAAATAGACCCCTCATTCTGGACTAGCATTATCATACAGTCGTTGTGGACTGTTTTTTTTCTAACAGGATGAATAGTGCAGTTAAAGTCTATTCCTTAAAGCTGACTCCGAACATGCATCCCAGTCCATGCCGCAGAACAATGTCCGATTGGTTAGGGTGCTGGCCTTCCGTAGAGTTTGTCCGTTAGAATCCCACAGTACCATGGATGTTCGTAGAACGTTCGGAATCGGCTTTAAGCTGTAGGTCCCGGTCTCATTAGCCCTCGTGTTGCAAAAAGTAAACCGTAGCACTCGAAACCCAAACGAACCAAACCCAGTCCATGTCAGGACTGGGAGACACCCGCCGATTCTTGTTGAGAAAGTCGACGCTTACCACATCGTCCATATGAATGCGTGGATAAAATGTGAGGCAGAAGAAAGTACCAAACGAAGAAATGAAAAACGAAGGAGCCTGTAGAGATAAAGTGGTCTTTGGAGGAAAAACTATGTTATTTATAAACCTTCATTCGGCAAAGATCTGGAGAGATTCTTTCACGATTATATATTTACATTCATTACATTACATTAGTCTTCTCTTGTTTTTAGTAATTATATTAGTTTTTAATAACCATTTGTAGTTTTTCGTATCAGTACAGTTTTTGTGATTTCATTTTACTCAAATCTTAAATATAAATTATAACACACATGCTAATTAATTATTCCTTTATGTAACACTATTGTATTATAAGATTTTTTTAAAAAATGTAAAATGCTTTTTAAATTTCCTTTATTTAACACTAATTCTATATTATCGGGTGGTTTTTTTTTTTTTTTTTTTTTTTTTGTATGGTCATACCTTATAATTCAATCCTCATTTTATTTTATTTTCAGCGACACATGAGTAACTACCAGAAATATTAGAAATTCACAGAAATGGCGTTTTCACTTGCGTAAGAAGTTTTCTATATTGTAATTATCACCCCCCCCCCGAAAAAAAAGAACGCTCAACCAGAGAAGAAACCCTGAAAATGAAAGGTATCAGCTCTGCTTTAATTCCTGTCATAGCCCCTTGTTTTTTTTTATCACTGATATTTTAGTTTGAGAAAAAACTTAAAATTAAACTTAAAAGTTGTATGTTAAACAATTTTCTAGTAATGTCCCAAAAACTAGAAAAGAAGTAATCGGGTCATTTTTATACTCTGGTTTGGTTTGGGGACCGGGATCTACTGCTTAAAGCCGGTTTCGAAAGGTTGCGAACATACATGACAGCAAAGGAATTCGAACACACGAACTCCGACACCGAAGAGCAACGCTCTGACATTATCTGTCCGTCTGTCCACGAGTTTATAAAGTGGATGGACCTAGAATGGAAAGGGGCATCCATATTGGATTCTTGATGTATTAGGATTAGCAAATTTCAAAGCAAGTCTTTAAAAAGTTCGAAATCCCCCTTTACGAGCGTTTAAGGCTATTATTTCAAGACGTATTTTCCCCTGTTCAGAGCAGGCGATTAAATTTATCAGTTTATCACAGAATAAATAGGTAAAAATTACATTTTTTCTATCATAATAACGTTATTCTTTTAACTCTCTCATTCAATCATTTCTTATTTTAAATTATTTAAACAACGTCTGCATCATTTTCATGCGTTTTATCACTGAACTTAGATAATACGTAAACAGTTTTCTTTTATATTCGGCATAAATAATAGATTAGGTACATACGTGATTATTTTAAATTGAAT
Organism: Pardosa pseudoannulata; assembly: GCA_032207245.1. Taxonomy (NCBI): domain Eukaryota; kingdom Metazoa; phylum Arthropoda; class Arachnida; order Araneae; family Lycosidae; genus Pardosa; species Pardosa pseudoannulata. The sequence goes on from CM063510.1 coordinate 154,717,894, forward strand.
CATCGATTGTTTTTTGTTGCAATGAAAATTTTATCGCCGGTATTAACAACAAATTCTTTTCATAAAAGTCTAGGAGTCTATTTTACGGACTAATAAATATCTAGCGTTTAAATGATATATCTTTGAAAATTAAGAAATTTGTTCGTATGCATGTTTGTTTTTTATACATGACCACACGATTTGACTAAATGAATTCAACGTG
>CM063510.1:154723095-154805595 GCA_032207245.1 Pardosa pseudoannulata
ATTCAACGGTAGTTGTAGATGGAATGGGCAGTTTGTCTTCTTGCTATAAGTGTGGCTGCAAGGCTGGATAATGCCAGAGCAAGTGCGATGTGTTGTTTAGCACGTATATCCGACAGAAATAGATTGATTACAAATGTTTTTCCGGTACCGCCTGGTGCATCCAAGTATATAACTCCGTCAGTTTGGTTGTAGATCAGATCCATGATAACGTTATAAAAAAATGTCATTGTCATTGAGCAGTGGTTTGTTGCGAGAAATGAAGTAGTTCGTTGGTGTTCTAGCTTCTTTCCTTTGTAATTTCGAAGTTTAAGATGCTGAAAGCATCTTTTCGTGGTGCTGGCATCCCAAGTTGTACTAAGGCCTGTTTTTTTTTTTATTTTTAAACATTTATCTTCTAGGCGAATGAGTGTTTCATTGAAAATATCGTAGCTGAAATTGATGGCCAGTTATGGTTGAGCTTGTCTAATTTGGAGCAGTATATCATCATTCATACTCTCTTTGAAGGATTCCTATAGCTGTTTTGGATTCGATGGATTACATGTTGTTAGAATTAGGGCAAATAAGTCTCTGATTTGCTCAGTTGAGGCTTCTTGTAGTATGGTTGCCATTTTCGAGTAGTCCTAAGCGTTGGCATACTTCTCTGTAAGTCTGGCATAAGTAAATGTCAACAGTCTTGATATCTGTGAAACTGTTTGATCCCTGTATATCCTGTAGCAACATCTAGAGAAAGAAACATTCGATGTTTTACGGATGTACAGTGTACACTCGGCCTAGTGCTTCAGTTTTCTTCATTTCTGGATGATTCTCTACTGGAATTCTTTGTTTTCGTCGTTGAGAGATTTTTCTTGTTTTGCTCCACGTATAATAGATAGAGACATCGACATATTGTAATATTTTTGTTAATATATTCGTTTGGCACTATTGGAAAAAAAAGCTGTTAATGTTATATTCTGAGTTGATTCTAGAGTGCGAAACGTCAAGCCTTTATGTCTTCCACAACCCGCTTCCAAGTAAAAACGAGAACCTTCTTCATGGATGAGGAATAAAGGGCTGCCACACCTTATAACTCCCTTCTGGTCGTACTGGAACTAGTTTTTGAGTTGTAGCAGCACACAAATCCCACTTACTTTCATAATGTATAAAGATTATTCGATAAAGATTTCTATAATTATCTCAAAATATTTCTGAAATTGTTTGTTTTTAATTATATATTTTGAACCAAAATGAATGAAAGTGCACTTTATGCAGTATTTCTAAAAAGAATATATAAAAATATCTACGCAAAATATAACAAATCAAAGACTGTAAGAAACAAAAATGAAGTGGTATGATTTCGTTTAGAAATCTAGTATTGATATTTTGGTACACGGTACGGATGTAATATTTACGATCCGGCTTTTGTTGCCACATTTGGCGGCTTTTTCCAGCGTTTTACCGGGCGATGACTGTTTAGCTATATTGTCCTTATTTCTTTTTTTTTTTTAATGTTTATTAAAATGTGTGTATGTTTTATCCCCTATATAATAATAGCCTAAGTTATCTGTCCGACTGTCCTCCAATTTATGAAGCGGTTGGACCTGGAATGGATAGAGGCATCCATTCACAGAGAATAAAGTTTATCTTCTAAACTATCTATCCTATTCTAAAATAAATTTGTATAAATATGCTTCATATCATAGGAAAAAATACTGTCGTCTTTAAAACATTCGAAATCTAACCCTTCCCTCATTTTCGAGAGTTTAATGCCATTATTTCAAACCCTATTTTCCCCGGTTAAGAGCAGGCGATTAAATTTATCCATTTATCACTTAATGAATAGGTAAATATAACAATTTTTCTAGCATTGTGACGTCAATCCTTTAAACATCTCATTTAATCGTTTCATATTTTAAACTACTTAAATATCATCTACACTATTCTTATATCTTTTATCACTGAACTTAGATATTACGTACATTATTTTCTTTAATATTTGGCTTAAATAATAGATTAGGTACATACATGATAATTTTAAATCGAACCATCGATTATTTTTTGTTGCAATGAAAATGTTATCACCAGTAGTAACAATAAATTCTTTTCATATAAGTCTAGGAGTCTATTTCACGGACTAATAAATATCTAACTTTTAATTTATGCATATTTGGAAATTAAGAAGTTTGTTCTTTTGTGTGTTTGTTTATTATACATAACCACGCGGTTTGACTCAATGAATTCAATGTGATTCTAAACTGCATTCACAGGATCGGGAGACTCTAAAGGAGTATGACGATAAATAAATTATTGAGAGTGAACCAGATAATTCTCAGCCAAAAAACAAATCATTTTTTACCTGCCTCATTGGATACTTAACAGTTCTGGAATATTAAAAATTTTACTAATCCCGTCATATGATGGTCTATATGCTAGCATATTTATAGTTATTGTAATAAGCTGTTGTAACAATATGGTAGTTGATTGGGAACCGCCCCCCTCCAAAATTTTAAATTTGTTTTAAAGAATTTTGTAATATCTTTGGGTTGTTTTTTTTTAAGCCATGTGGTGCCGTCCATGTTTTTTCTTAGTGATCTTTCAGAAAACGCCATTTTCTGCAGGCTGTTTGGCGACTTTCAAAAATGGGCTTTTTTGACAAGATCGCCAAGAAAAAAACATGGCGGCTGGAAGAGCTTAGATATCACATCTGTTCCTTGCACACAACTCCTAACTGAAACAAGATTGTAAAGTTATGCTGTAGTAAAAAGACACCTGGAGGAAAACAAATGCGCCTACCAGGTACAATGAGTCCCCCAGCAATCAACATCTTGACGTAAAGGCCATTATTTTCCTGTTAACGATCTCTATTGATATTCAGACTTTTGAGTGTCCCTGTCAATAAGGTTTGTTACTAGGAACGCTATATTAACTTTCAGTGTATCTAAAGCAGGTTGAAAAAGATCCGATAGAAGATGATTTCCCACGTACAGTTGGGTGGAAAGGTAATTCTCACACTGTGAACGTACCGGCAGACGTAAGTACAAGGGGGGAGTGAGGGGCGACCTCGGGCAGAGGTTGGGAGAGAAAATGACGAAGGAGACAGATCGGACCTAGGGTCGGTCTCACCAAAGTCGTTTAACTGTTAACCGCGATTAATCTCTGTTTAAGCGGGGAAATGAGTGCTACCATTGGTTTGCGCCATGGGTTAATCGCGGTTAGCCGTTAAACGACTTTGGTGAGACCGGCCCCTAGAATTTCGAGAGATAGTTTTCGTTCGGGTGAGGTCATACATCGATAGATTCTTTATTTTATTTCAATACATAGTTAAGTTTTTATTTAAAACATCAGTTCTTTTTCTTCGTGGTACAAGAACGCACCGAGCCACGATAGCATATTTTAAGAGAGTGACAGCACATGATTTGCCAAGGCCGCTCTGATAAGTACTTCAGCAAACCAAAGGACCTACATGTTAGAAACATTCTGCTGCTTAAAACCGATTCAGAATTGCTACGAACATCCTTGCCAAAAACATAATTCAGAGTGTTGGATTCCTGTGTCAAAAAACAGCTCCCTACACATTTAGCTCTCATTCAGCCATTAAAAAGGCACTAATGTAAGAATCTGATTCTAAAGCCCCTATTCAGCTATGTTTTACCAATCACTGCTTTACCATTAAATATTCTATGGGAAAAGTGATCACCTTTTCTAACAGAGCTAAAAAATATTCTTTGTTTAAACTTCCTTTTCGAATCAATGTGTAAGAGTCGAATTTGCACTAATACACTGTCTACCAATAAGTATTTGGACACCTGTGATAAAAAAGAAAAAAATTAACTTTATTCAAAATCAATAGTTGGTAGAGCCTCCACGAGAGGCAATTACAGCGTGAACCCTCCGAGACATACTTTCCACAAGTCTTTACATTACAGCTAGTGGTATTGTCTTCCACTTGGCCTGGAGTAGACATACAAGTTCCTTACACCGATTTTGCACGGGTAGTGCCTTAATTCGGCGATCCAACTCGTCCCAGAGGTTCTCGATAGGGTTCAGGTCTGGGCTCTGGACAGGTCAGTCCATGCGATGAACTCCATTGGCACCATACCTAGCCTTGGTTAACCTCGAAACATGACAACTGGCATTGTCGTCCTGAAAGTAACAGGGGTTCAATCCGTAAAACTACTACAACGCAGGAAGCACATTGTCATCCAAAATAGTGCAATAGGCATCGGCGTTGAGCTTATACCATGAATGGGGACCAAGGGTCCCAGTCCATACCAGGAGAAACATCCCCAGATTATAAATCCACCTTGACTGAATGAATGAACTTGACTGTTGGCACAATGCATTCTGGCAGGAGAGCCCAGACCTTGCCATCCGAACGGTAAAGGGTGAACCTTGATTCGTCGCTCCAAAGAACCCGTTTCCACTGATCTACGGTCCAGTTTCGATGTGCTTTGCACCACAGTAACCGAGCAACGCCGTTGGACTTTGTGATCAAAGGCTTATGGGCAGCAGCACGACCATAAAAACCAAGCAAGATGTGCTTCTTTACGGATGGTATTCATTGAAACAATACTCCCGGATGCCTGTTGAAACTCGTCACGGAAGAAGGCCATCGGTTGGGTGCGGTTCTTCCGAATTTCTCTGGACAGCACTCGTCGGTCTCGATCTCCCAGTTTCGTTGGTCTACGCCGACTCGGGGCACATTCCGACAATCACCGCTCACCTTCCACTTCTTAATCACATAGGCCACTGTCGATTTTGGGTACTTCAGATCGCTAGATATGTCCCTTAAGGATCGGCCACATTTGTGATACCCGATAATTATACCTTTCTCGAAATCAGAGAGCTCCGAACTGCGTGGCATCTTGCATGCGATTAATGCCGATGCTTTTTCCTACACGATGTATACCGGCGGAAGCCATGACGTACCTCCGGACTGCAGATATCGTCATTTGCATAGGTGTCCAAATACTTATTGGTAGACAGTATATATTATATGATGTGGAAAAAGTTATTAGAAATGAACCCCCTCTCTCTACATTACGTTTAGAAGAGTAATACCTATTCTCAACAAAGACAAATCTAACCACTGATAATCTACTAACCACCTGAACGGTGTTTTAATTACTGATTGCATTGAATGTCGTGAAACCAGACATAATAACTCTCTTATACTGATATTCTTCTATTTGACTTTATCATCCAAACCAAACTCAAAATTGCATTAAATGTTTTTGATTTATCTGACAGTTTATTGCTATATAAGACCCGGTTTCATACAAAAAATAAATATATAAATAACTCTTTGGGATATTATCTTTAAATGTAAATATTTTTAATGCCAAAAAAATAGGTTCGATGCAAAATTAAACCTTATAAATTGACCGAATTTGTCTAGAAGATTGTATTTTCTAAACGTTAACATAGATGGCACCACAGCTTGTAGATATCATTTTGAAATGCAAATATTGAAAGATTTTTGCTTGTTGCTAAGTCCAAAGATTCGTTCTTCCAACTCCCATAGACTAAATAACATGGGTTAGTCTATGCCATCTCCATTTTAAAATAGTTTGAGCAATATAACTTGCTCACCAGGATTCAAATCTTAAATTATTCAACCTTCTATTGTTTTTCTCTGTACTTAAAATGCAAATTTCGAAGTAAGGGAATGTAATTAATGAAAATGACTTAGATATTATAAATGCAAATAACCACACTTCAAATGAAAAAAAATGCTTAAACATAATTTTGAAATAAATGTGTTGTGATTTATGAAACATATTTTTCAGATTATTCTAATACGTTTTGACTTATTAAATGAATGTTTCCAAACTAATAAATGTGTGTTGTTAAAAAAAGCATATTAAAAATTCATGTATTTCCATTACCAATTTCTATAAAAAAAAAATAAAATTTATACTTTTCCCGTCACATGCTGTAAAAATAAAACTTTTAATATTTTGAATACATAGTTATTTATTATAAAATATTAGCAACTAAAATACAGCATTAGTTATCTTCTTCATGCTCATAGAAGAAATTATTACTAAAATTTTAAACAGGTATTTTTTTCATTTTCATGAACAGTTTAAAAAAAAAAAAAACTGTAACATAATTTAGCTAAATTTTAATTGTGGTGATTTTTTCTTAAATATATTAGCAGGTCTTCATATATTTAAATCCAATTACAAAAAAGAAAAATACAGAAATTTTTATCTGTCAGAAGTTAAATTTTTTTTTTATATTTTATGTCTTAATCAGAATTGTATTTTAATTAAAATTCAATTACTAATGTGAAACTGTGAATGCACTGCCTGTTTTCACCTCCTCCCCATATCCACATAATAGATAATAAATAATACTTGTGAAACATTTTATAAAATATTATATAAACCCAACTTTGAATTTTAGACATTGTGATTTTTTGTTTTTTGAAATCACAATTATTTCAATATTTTTTAAGCAACGAATTATGGATTTGTTTCAATAAAAACACTAGCTTTGATGCGTTATCCACTCCTAATTGGTTACGAAGGCTAGAATGAACAATAGCAAAAGAAGAAAACTGTCTTTCCATTCCAGCAGATGAAGCCACGGCTGTTGTTATTATAGACAAATTAGATTTCAAGTTCTGTAATACTCTCTTTACCCCCCATTACATAAAATGAATTCCACCAGTCATAATCAATCGTACTACCCCTACTACATACTTTCTGATAACAATCCCTAAATTCTTGGAAAGCACATGCTATCTATTGACACTTATTTACTTATTGGTATTACTGTGCTGACTGATTCCCAATTCTCCTGTCTTTGGAATATAGGTTTTAAAAGAAGTGTTAAAAACAATGATTTAAATCAATGATTTTTTCAAAAAAATCAACTGATTTAAATCAGGCCAACCCTGCTATGAACTAGGCAAATTTTGATCATCCTTTTAAAAGAAATTATTTATTAAAAATAAATTATCATCCAGCAACATAATAAGTTGTTATTAAATGTATAATCTATTAATATTCAAGATCAAAATTATCATATAACATTTGATAACACATTAACAATTTTGGAAAATTATCAATACCTAAGTGATTTTGAAGTTTTAAATAAGTATGTCCAAATTTCGAAAAAAGCTTGTTCAATAGAAGCTGATCTTAGTGGATCAGAAAAAAGAAGAATGGTCATACTAACAAACTCAGAAGAATGGTTATTTATTTTTAAACCTTTCCCAATTAGCAATAACACAGACATAATTTGAAAGGGGCAAGGGGTGTCAAATGCCCCAAAAAATGTAGAAAAGGAGCAAATTTTATTCTTTTGCTCCTCCAATTTTTAGAAGTTTTATTCATATTTTATAGTTTTGATTCAACTTTGTGGGTATTGCATATGTGATTGAGAATACCACCTCTCCTACAAGTTGTATCCTGCATATTGTATCTTTTCGGCAGAAATTTTGGCAATATTGAAGCCAAAAAGGAAAGCCTGAAGGTTTGGAGTGCTTGTACCATCATAAAAATGATAAATTTATCTTTTATACAGATTCTAAGAGAGTTTCGGAGTCGCTGAGTTCCCCAAATAGCAAGAGTCACCCTTTTGTTTTTAAAGTTCTAGCTATCTTTGAAAGACTTACCTTGCTGTGTTTCTCGATTATCTTCTGTTGGGTTCCGTCGCATGTCGGTATTAAGGGGAATGAAATGGCTGATAGTGCTGCAAAATCTGCAACTGAGTTCCTTGATGTTCCTGTCCCATGCAGTGATGCAAAAAAATATATAAAAGGTTGTTTTTATAAAATTTGGCAGAGCGCTTGGAATGTAAATATTGATAACAAGCTGCATAGTATCAAGCCAAAAATTGAAAAGTGGAACCATCTATCATCCAGAAAGCACGATGTCATCCTCACCCTTCTCCGTATCAGACACACACGGTTCACCCAAAGTCATCTCTTACTCAGTGATCATGCACCTTCATGTAAAATTTGTAAGACCAACATGTCTGTTAAACACGCCCTCATAGACTGTCCCATCTATAATCAACATCATTTCCATTAATTTAACTCTACTACTCCTGATATCAAATGTTTTAAATGCGTCGCCTCATCCTGAACTTTTTACCTTTTTAAAAGTCATTGGTTTTTATCCTCATATTTGATATTATAATCTCACTTTATTCACCTTTTTGATTCTACATATATTTCTTTTTGTATTTCTTGTCGAAACATCACTTTGTTGTTAAGTTTTAAACTTTGAAATTATATTTAAAACATTTTTTTTTACTACTGAGTACTTGTGTTTCGCACAATATATCCCAGGAGGATTCAGTGCCATTAAGCTCCAACCAACCAACCATCAACTTTTGCACCCTCAGCTGAAATACTCAAATTACACTCCCAAGAAATATCTTTCCATCATGTTACAGAATAACTCAATGATGCAAAATCACTAAAATTGGATGGTGAAAATGAATAAGAAATATTTTATTATAAATAAGACATTTTAATGTTTTCTTTTAATTATTAAAGACCAATTAATAAAATTATAATTGAACATAAAAACTAAAATGTTTTTTAATCAGGCATGTTTCTAGATTTACAGCATTAAAAATACTTACTATAACATATTGGACTGTCTACGATAAATAGCAATTAAATTATATTTAATGAGTAATAAAATAATTTAATTAAACAATAAATTGATCATAGTAAAATAGCAATAAAAAAATGTTTGAAAACTATAAAATCAATATTTAGCTAATTCGTAAATTTCACAAAAAATTAGGAAGAAATTTAACTAATTAGTTATTAAAATTAACTAAATGTTAAATGACCTGAGTGATTTCTTTAATAAATAATACAATTGTGTACACACAGGGAAAAAATTAGGTTTCTCTAATCTTCATTTGATGAAAGAATTAGAAATTTCTTTAAAATATAAATATATTTTAATTTCTGTTCTAGCTGTTAGTGATGCAAAATTACCAATTATCCATTCACAATTAACTTTGATGTAAATTGCTCTGTAGGTACAGGGTTCCCACTCTTTTTCCAGAACAAAAAATAAGGACTTTCTAAGGACCAAAGTAACTTTTTATAGGGACCTACTTGAAATACACACCATAACGACATAAACCCTACTTCCTAAGGAACATATTTTAATAATTATGAACCAGACAAGGCATGTTCAATAAATACCCTACAATATTTCAGAATTAAGTTTTTAAAAATACCTAAAAATTAATATAAGATAAACCTATTTGACAAAAACATTTTGAAAAGTGGTCATCTAAAGTTTTTTGGGTGATCAAATAAAAAATAAATTGTGAATGAAATATAATATTATAAACAGTACTTTCTGAGGGTTTAAAAATGACTCTGATATATATATATGTGTGTGTGTGTGTGTGTGTATATACTAGCTAATTATACTCGACGTTGCCTGGGAAAGCAGAAAGTTTTAGACTTTTCTATTACATTCAGTGCAAAGAAAATTAAACTTTTATAAGTTGCTGAAATATCCACAATCCCTCTCCCCCACCTCCATGCTTCATTTAATTAAAATCTGTATGACGGTTAGCTATTAGGAAAGCGCAGCAGGCTTTATAAACCTTTTCAGTATGAGAAAGATTATTTATTTGTCAAAAAGTTTTCTAGCCTGTGACCATAAAAAGTACTAATAAACTAAAAGTATTTTCATAATTTTTTAAGGATATCAAGGAAAGGTATTTTGAATTACTACAGAAATACACTGACAACATATATGTATTAAAGGATTTTCTTTATTACCCTTTCATCGATAAAATGTAAAGAATGTTATGAACATTACCGAATATTTTATATGTTCTTTGACCAGTACTTATCACCTGTACTGGCGTTCTTAGAACCGGTTTGAGGTAAGTTTAACTCTGAACTTACAAAACCAGAAAGTTTGGAGAATACAGTGAAAACTGATAGGAAATTATGTGACAAGGGATAAATTGATCAAGTTCCAATTTAAAAAAATTAATAAGTTTTTAAAGACCTTTGACAAAAATTAAGTAGTTTTAAGGACCCTTAAAAATAAACGCTAAAATTAAGGAGTTCTTAAGGACTGCGGGAACCCTGAGGTAAAACATATGTATCCAGCAAAAAACCATTTTTGATAAAATTTTTTGATATTTCACCGATAGTTTACAATTTCATCTCTGATAAATTCACACTATTTAATACAATTTCTTTCAATTCTTTTATTTTCAAATATAAATTTATATTTAAATAAAGTTATAAATTTTAATACTAACAACTAAAATGCAAATCCATTTAAAACTAAAAAATATTCTTTGTGTATTCAGAATAACTTGTGTGATTAACAGATGATTATAATTATTTTAAGGAAATTGAGTAAAGAAAACTAACTCTGGTAGTTTAGCTTTTTAACAATTTTTTTTAATATTTAAATGATGCATCTTAACATAATTAAAATTTATAGATTATTTTAAAGATTCAATTTGCTCCATTACAGCATCCCTTTCTTTGTTAGCGGCAGTTTCTGTTCAAACTATTTTTCAATCAATTTTGATTTTTTTTCCTCCATAACTTCAATTGCTTAATTTTCTAAAGGTTCCTATTTGTTAGTTTTTAAATTTTAACTTGTAGAATTTGTTATTTTTCATACTTTTCTTTTTCAGAAAAATCAGATTTTTTAAAAAAAATTCACAATTTTCTTTTATTTTTCAGGAACTTAAAATTTCCTAATAATTCATGATTACTGGACACCTGTAATTTATTACTTTTGATCATATTCTATGTAATCAAAGTAACTACATTAAATGTAATTAATTAAAAGTAATGCAGATAAAACCATAGCTAAACCTGTCACATGTCATAAACCTAACAAACCTAATTCAAATTAATCATCTCACAGCCATTCAGATAGCTTGAAAATTGGAGCATTTTAGCTGCTATGAATGTATAAATAGAATGTTTATGCATACACAATAAGTAGGGTTAGCACGTATTTGCCAAAGGTGGGAAAAAAACGGCAAAAACTGTCCTGGCAAAAATACATTTTCCCACTTTATGCCGAGTGGAAAAAATGAATATGTTCTATTTATGGGGATATAACTATTTTAATTTTTACTAATTTCAACTCTAAAGATACATAATACAATGTTTTTTTTTAACATAGAATATTCAATGCGTCATTAAAACAGTAATCTAAATCTAAAGTTATACCTAGAGATACAAAGAAAAGATTAAATATAGATTTTGCAAATTTTTATGTGCAATGTTGTTTTTAATGCAATTATTAGCTTATTTCCCCTACAAACTGTAGGTTGAAAAGTTTTTAGTACTTATATATATATCTTATATGTGTATATATATATACACCTTACAACTAAAGACAACATTACTATATTAAATTGATTAAAAAAGAAAACATTTTTTATATCATGCCTCCATGATATAAATTTATTTACAAAAATAGAATATTGTATTTTCAGTGCTAACATCAATGAAAATCCTTTTAAATTGTTTAAATTGTCAAATTTTTACTAATGAAATACCTAATTAATATTCTGATATAAGTCTCAATTGTATTATGTACAAAATTATTTATTATTTTGTTATTTATTAATTTTTTGTATATTTCTAAAATCCAGCCAATTTTTCTAGATCTTGCCATTTTTACTAGGTTTTATCCAGTTTTTGCCACTGTCCTGGCAAAAATACCATTTTGCCAGCAAAATGACCAACACTAATAATAAGCAAGAAATAAATAAAACTTTATTGTTATATGATAAGGTTGTTAATTTGAATAATTCACAATTACTGGACACCTGTAATTTATCACTTTTGATCATATTCTATGTAATCAAAGTAACTACATTAAATGCAATTAAAAGTAGTACAGATAAAACCAAAGCTAAACCTGTCGCATGTCATAAACCTAACAAACCTACTTCAAATTCAGGGTATCTACCAAAATAAAATTTTTCAAATCCATGACTTTCCTTGATTTAGCAGATCATTTTCCATGACTTTAAAAAGCTTTCATTAAAAGTATATATGAATAAAACTTCTGATGTACATACATATAAAATATATGCTTTTAGAGAAATTACAGGAATTTTATCATAAAAAAAAACTATAAACTTACTTTATAAGTGTTAATAAACTCACATAAATATAAATTGTTGTATCTACATACCTAAGTTTAATCATATAGCAATTTTTCAATCAAAATGTTTCCAATTTGAATTCAGGGTACTTTGGTATTATCCAGGTGACCATGAATAATATTTATATACAATATCCCTAAGATAAACTTATATTTTGTACAAAAATCGTAACTAATTTTTATTAAAAAATAATTATTATATTAATAAAATTTTAATCTACAATTTAAGAAAAAAAACAGAATAATATACATTTACCCACTCATTAAGCTTTCTTGCTTTGAGTTTCCTTGGTGAACAAATTTTACTTGGCAATATGGTCAATAGGATAATACATAAATACTAAACTCAGTAACTTCAGTCAAATGACAAGTAAAAATAGAATTAAACAATTCAATGCATTTTTTTTAATCGGTAGTTTAGCGGATCCATGACTTTTACTCAATTTGCTTGAAAAATCAAGACTTTATATGATAAAATTAATCCATTTTCTAAATCCATGATTTTCCATGACAAAATTAATCCATTGTCTAAATCCCTGATTTTCCATGACAAAATTAATCCATTGTCTAAATCCATGATTTTCCATGACTTTCCAGGTGTGCAGAAACCATGCAAATTAATCATCCCACCACGATTCAAATAGCTTGAAAATTGGTGCATTTTAGCTGCTATGCATGTATAAATAGAATGTTTATGGATACACAATAATAAGCAAGAAATAAATAAAACTTTATTGTTATTTGATGAGGTTATAAACAGAACAAAATAAGATATATTTAGATGCATCATGAACACAAAGCAATAATATTAAAATTTTGTGGTTAATTTTAATTTTATAACATTACCTTTCACTTTAAATTTTTCAAACGCGTATGTTTTTAGACATGTATATTATAGATCAACATTACAAATGTATTCAATTGATATTAAATTCTATTTCACATTTTTATTGAATTTTATTTTTAAAACTATTATAAACAAATTCATAAAATCAATATTTCAATAAAGTGTTTAAATATTACCGATACAGAATTCAGTAATAAAACACATTATTAAATTATGGTAAGACAAAAATTAGGCAAAAAGATCTTTAATCTATTAAAAAAATTGTTGTAAATGTGAAATTATAATACTTATGAAATAACTTCTGAATAAAATACATTAATCCATGAAGATTTTTTAAAAAAAGTTAAATATTATTGATTCTTAGAATTGATTTTAATTTGATTAAGAGTTGTCATAGCAGAGTCTATGAAATTAAAACAAAAAAGATATATAGTTAAACTGTTGATATCATTTTCAATACACCAAAAATGTAAAAGTGAATATGATTCTGAAATAAGACTTTACAAGTTTGGCAAATATTTAGAAAATTTTACTAAAAAATTAATTTTGTTGATTCTGATCTTGCAGTTTTGCAAAAGAACAAAATTATAACTTTCAGCAAAATGATATAAGCCAAAATTTGAACAGATACTTTGAGTACTTTGATTTTCATTTAAGTATGTAAATAAATTTAACACTATACAGATAACTTTTAAATATAGTTAGTAGCTATTTAAATGTGTCATGGTCTATCCGAAATTAACATTTTATGAAAGATTTTAAAAAACGAACAATTATTAATATTATAAAACCACCTATTCACACAAACTGTAAGGAATAAGTACAGCAATATTCACTAGAAAAATGAAGACAAATACAGCTGATTACAAAGGGCTTTATACAAACAAGAGATAAAGATAAATGTCTTGGACATTAATGAAAAATTTACATTATCAACTAACATCTATCTAAAAGCTTATAACTACTAAAAATTAAAAGTAAAAATCATAAACATAAAATAACAAAAAAAACATGCCAATAAATGATTTATATTACACAACTAAGTTACTAAATGAACTTTTATTCTGTTTCACAAGTTCAAGACAGTTCAGGAAATGGCAAAGAATTCTGGACTAGGAAGAAATGAGCTTTCATCTCAATTTATTATAATTAGTCAAACTAAATAGTTTTTAAGAGATAAATTTATCAATTACAAGTTTTAATTAAATAAAAATAATCTTTCAAAACAAGAAATAACAAATCAATTTAGAAACAATTTTATAACAGGGATAACAAATATTAATTACTAGTTGATACATTAAAAATTGCAATATTCCCTTATCACAAGTAAAACATAAAATTTATATTATAATTTTAAAAATTTATACATCTTCTACCCAATACTTAGTGCAGACAATATTTTAAACATACATATTTTTATAAAGTTTTTTTAAATATAACATCAAATTAAAGGAGAATATATGTAAACTGAACAAAATAAAATGCAACTGTAAATAAATTTTCATCTATCACTATAAATGAAAATTGTAGTGAAATCTTTTTTTACACAATACAGGATTAGCATACAATATACAAAATCATGTGATCATATGTACATATAAACAAGTAGATTACAATGCACAAATTACACAATCCTATAAAGAAGTATTTTATGGAATGTTGAAATTTCCGGCTGAATGTTGTCGCATTAATCACAGATAAAAAAAATTTCGGCAAAATGGAGGGTACAAAAATGGCTATCTATCCATTGAAACACTTTATGACACTCAGTATGCCGAAGTGACAGAGTATTTGATCTCTTAATTCATAAATCACAGAGGGTACAATGTGCGTGTTTAGAATTTTGTACAATTATTCGACATCCTTTTGTCGTGTTATAACTTTATGGCAAACTTCACATTCCTTGCTTTTATCATGAATTTGGCGGTGTTTATCTAAAGTGCCTTTAGAAGCAAAGCATTTTTCACAGAATTCACAAACATACGGCCTCAAACCTGTATGAACTCGAAGATGACGATTCAGGTAGGCTTGGTTAGCGAATCTTCGTAGACAGACCTTACATACGAAGGTTTTTTCACGAGCATGGAATCGTAGATGACGATCTAGATTAGCTTTGGAAGAAAATCGTTTATGACACATGTTACACGCATACTGTTGATCA
Source organism: Pardosa pseudoannulata (assembly GCA_032207245.1). Lineage (NCBI taxonomy): Eukaryota > Metazoa > Arthropoda > Arachnida > Araneae > Lycosidae > Pardosa > Pardosa pseudoannulata. The sequence continues at coordinate 154,738,229 of CM063510.1, forward strand.
TTACCACGTTCGGGTGATAAAAGATCCATATTCTGAGCAGTTAAAAAATAAAAAGATGGTATATTAAACTAATCACATACAGATATACGTTAAAAACACCCGAACTTGAATTTCCCACGTCGATAACAAAACGCCGATATAAGAAACATTTCGGTATATAGTAGACTCATTGCCAACTTAAGAGCGGGAATCTATGTAGAGTATTTTGACCCCATACACTGTCTTTACATTTTGTGATGGAAATAATGAGGCTTGTAACCAGAGCGAGGTTATTTTCTTATTTTTTATTCTTATACCCTATGGATTAAAGTTGAATAATAATTTTAAAAAATTACAATGATTGGGGAGAATTAACTGTTTTAAAATTTATTTAAGACAATTCTAACCTAATTTAAAACTAATCACTTGGAATAGTTTAAAATCTCATTAGAGACACATTTTTTTCCTTTTCATTTTAGAGCAAACTAGTATGATTTATAGTAGAATTACTTTTGAAATTTTTAAGAAAAATATTATTAGGTTATTACTGCTTTTTTTTTGTTTGAATCCAATTTTAAGAAATAGTAAATATCCTTTACGTAATTACCATAGGCGGAAAATGGTTACCCAGCCACAGATGCTTTTTGCGTCTCTCGTGTGAAGCAGAGAGATTAATTAAATGTATTTTTATTTTATCCTTCAGTACTTTTTATGTGTATGTTTTATGTATAGAAAATAAGTATATAAGTATGTTTTATTGTAGTTTATTTTTTTCTTTTGTAAGAGTATGATTTTTCTTTTGAGCAATTTTTGTTTCTTTTAGTTGAATGTATTTTTATGACATAGATTTTTTTCTCTGTCAATAAATAGTCTCTGTAAGAAATGAAAATGTGTTAATAATCTTGTTTTATCTTGCACCTGACAACCACGGAGGAAGGGGAGGAATGAGGAGGTTTGTACGTCTTGAGTCGTCTTGGGCAGATGGATTGATTTAGCCTGTTTGACAGGTAAATTCAATCTTGTGGAATGGACATGTAACACTAGACTCATGACGCGTGTTTGCGCGGGATGAACATCTGCTCTTTTTTGCGGACCTAAGCAGCGGCCGAAAACGGACACAACGAAAGACGGTAGAAAAGCCCTACCCCAAGGAGGTGAAAGTTCACCAGGAGGGGAAAGGATGTCACCCCCGTCCTCGCCAGCGGCAGAGAAGAGGGATATTTTGCCATGGAGGCGAAAGCTTGACGAAGAGGAGGAGAATTTCACTCCCGCCCTTGTAGAGGAGGATATGTCCGCTCTTAACGAAGGCAAAAGGACACTAGAGTAAAGAGCGCGAGGAGGCCACTAGGCACCTTTTCTTTGTTCTCGGATCGGTTTAGCCAAAAATCTATTTTCATACAAGAATGTATAAATTGCCTGTGTTCATAAATTGTAAATAATAAATGCATAGTCCATTATTTAATCACTGCAGTTACTTAATTGTTGGCAAGTTGGGCTATTAGCGAACCTACAATACTGCTCCAGTAAAAATAGGCAAACAGGTATAGAAACGATGAGTGCAGTCATTGGGGAAGACATAGCCGCCGCCTCACATAGGTTACAGAGTTTAAAAGCAGCAAGAAACATAAAGATGCTGATTGCCTATCTCGTAATCCACCTTCTCAATCGGAAGAAAAACCGTTTGAAGACGTTCCATTCTTCGCAGTATTAACCAACTTCCAAGAGAAGCAAGCAAACGACAAAACTCTTAAAGATCTTCGATCAATCACATCAAAAATAAAGTCCATTACATTCCACATACTGAACAGAATCTTATACCGAAAAGACTGCGGCCCGTTAGAACAAGAATGGTTTTAATTATTTCAAAGCATCTCCGATCGAATATACTTAAGAGCCTCCATGACTCATTCACCCACCACATAGGTTTTGCAAAAACATATGACCGAGTACTACGAACACACTACTGGCTGGAGATGTTCCAAAACGTACGTCGCTATGTGTCCCATTGCAGAGAATTCTAGAGAAGAAAGTCACCACCCTAACTTCTCCTTTGTTGCTCTATCCTATAAAGCCAGCTAATATTCAATTCTCTAAAATTGGGATAGATCTTTTAGGACGATTCCCACTTACAAATGAAAAGAACAGGTGGTCCATCTTATACACTAATTATCTCACACATTTTATGGTCACCAAAGCAACTTCGACTGATGAGGCAATAGAAATCTCAAAATTTCTGGCAAAGGAAATCATTTTTAAACATGGGACGCCAAGAGAAATTATTAGTGCTAGAGATCGTGCATTCATGCCAATATCGTGAGTTAAAAGCACTGTGAAGAACAGCCCATTTGAACACAGCGTACCATACACAAACAAACGGCTTAATCGAAAGATGTAATAAAACCCTTGTTGACATGCTATCAATGTACGTGAGTGTAAAACAGAAGAAATGGGACCCCATTTTATCCTCTTTCATATTCGCATACAATTCTGTGAAACAGGAAACTACAGGGTTAATTTCGTTCTTCCTGTTGTATGGATAAAATGTTGAGACACCACTGGATGTAATATTTCCCATGGACCGGACAGATGTGTCTGATAATTAGGTGAAACGGCTCCTAACCAATACTGAGGAAGCATTGGTTAGGAGCACAGCTACACAGTTAGCCCGGCTGTACATCCTGCGGACACAAGGTAAAGATAAAAATCGGTATGACGCAAGACATCGGCACGTAACTTACGTACCGGAAGATCGTGTATGGATCTTTAAACCTGTTCGAAAAGTGGTATTATCTGAACGATATTGTTCTTGGACACTATTTCGGATCATAACTGATTATTAGACGGCTATCGAATGTTACATATGAAGTTGAACCCTGAAAGGACTGACTGAAAGCCTTAGTTAAAGAAAGTTCTCCAAGTGTTAGGATGAAAACGTACAATGATTCAGACCAGAAGCGGAACGCTGTTGACTTCTAAGGAGGAAGTGCAACAAAGGTTTAGCTTGATTGGTTTGTGCTATAGTCTACCATGCCGCAGGTCGTTGGTTCTAACCCGGCTAAGGTAATTAGCCGGTTCTCTTTTTATAATTATGCAAATCTTTGTTGCTTGGAAAGGCCCTAGTTGGTACTTAACTGTTAGACCCCTTTTGGTTCTTAGATTGTATAAATACAGCCTATTTTAAATCATCAGGTAGTCTGATTTCTCCTGTAAGTCCGCCGGGTTGTTGGATTGCGAATAAAGTTTGAAATTTCAAATCTTGGTAGTAACTGCATTCTTCGTGATAATATGTTCATCTGAGAGTAAGTTATGATGGAATTCGAAGTAAGCTTGCCATAAAATTACATATACGTAAAAAAATGAAAATTCACAAAAAAAATATATAATTTGCTGGAAGATAAATTTATGTAATCCATCCATGATGTAGACTAGTTCATGTATTAACCCACAAAAGTACACATTCGGATAAGTGTGGTAAAAGAATATTTATTTTTCAGAAAGTAAAAACTAGCCATTTTTATCACCAAACGCGCTGTCTTCTTCTTTAAAGCGTAACCATGAACAAATAATAAAGAGGAAGAGAAGCTTCCCACAAAGTCTTACGTAGACGTCTAGAAAGGGAGCTTGTAGGTGAAGTTTATTAGGTTTTCGCATGTCTGATCTTGATTCTGAATTTCTACACAGAATTAAGATGGAAAACGAACGTTATAGATTAATAATTCATAGTGTTAATTATTATCATTACACATATACACGCATGTGAGATACATATATACAATATACTCTACCACCTTTACCACTATATAAATTAAAATATAAAACATAAAATATGATACCACTATTTATGGATATATATACATGTACATACATATAATTTAAATAGTAGTATCTGTGGAAGTTACAAAACTACAAGACTCTCTGTCTTTTCTTTTTAAATTTTGTTTCTTTGTTAACTGTGATTTACTGTTGCCATAGAAACCAGTATTTAAAATGTATTTTTTACTTTAACTTGATATGCAATTTTTAGAATATTTACCCACACATTTCTGATATTCCGAAAATAATGTGTGAGATCTTTTAAATACAATATGTATTTTTTCATTTCAAAATTAGTGAATTGCCTTCGTTATCCGCAGAAGTATAAACTCGTTTTAAAATATGTGATATCTATTTTAAGCAATTTGTGAAAACAGTCTTCAGGCTTCAAAGTCTGTTGGAAGGTGGTTGTAAGTTACAAATGACGCAAATATTTAAGTGCTTTATTGTTTAAAGAGAACATTTTATTTATTACATCGAAAATAATTGGTAGTGGTCAAATGGATTTCGGCATTTTTTACCAACAAAGACTTGTCAACTAAGAGTTTCTGAAACAATTTTTGAATTATTAATGTATTATTTTATGGATGTGTGTGTATATATATATATATATATATATATATATATATATATATATGTATATATATATATTACACAGGGAAACCCACTTAAGAAGTTTTTCAAGGGCCTAACTGATTAAAACTTCTTAAGCGGGAAAACTTCTTGAACGGGAAATGTGTATATATTGATATTTGTATATACAAATATAAATATATATATATAGTAAAACCCACTTAAGAAGTTTTCTGAGGAAATAGAAATCGAAAACTTCCTAAACGAAATTATTTTTTATAAAAACAAAATAATCACTTAGATAATGAGGAGAGATATTTTTCTTTATAAAATAATATATAAACAATAGATTTAGTTTTTCTTAAAAATTTACATTTTTTGCGTATTTAAAAAATTAGCTAATAAAAAAAAACAACATAATTACTTTAGAATATCTTTAATACAGCTAAGAAATTTTGCTTTAAACACCACTAGAATTGATTTTACAGAAAAAAACCGGTTATAATTTTTTTGTTTTTGTTTTTTATCAGAAATTTGTAATTGATAACAGTTCAGCTGTCTTAAGCTTTTAAAAACTTAAGGCATTTTAAATAAAAATGACAACAATCATTTTCAGCCATAAACATTGACCTTTACAAACAGAGAGAGAGGAGAAAAAAAAAACAGTAATCAAAAGGCAGCTATAAACGTATTCTGTAAGTAAACTTAGAAATGAAAGAAAACTTTTTAAGAGGGGAAGAGTTTGGAACGAAATTTTATAAACGTGTTATTTTAACCTTGTATGAATAGGGGGAAAAATGGGTACCGAAAATATAAATTTCTTAAGTGAGAACTTCTTACACAGGTTTTACTTTATATATATATATATATATATATATATATATATATATATATGCCCTAAACACAAAGTAAAGTATGTTTAGAAAAATAGTTTGAATTCTATTAAAAGTAAAGGTATATTTTATAGAGAAGAGTTAATTATAATGAATTAAGATTTAATTTATAACTTAAATGCTGTAGAATCAAAATAAGATGCTAATAGTGTGTATTTAATTAGTTTAATTGTGTTTTGTAGGATTTCCCAAATTACCTTTATTAATTTTTTTAAGACTGACATCAAACTTTTATGAATCTCTTCATCAAACTTATTATTCAAACTTTTCCTATTAAGTTTTATTTTTCTCTTTTACAGGAGCTATGGAGGGAATAGCTGGACCATCTGAGCTTGAATTAAATAAAGAAAGACTCGCTGTTTTGAAAGAAGAGTATCAACGACTCTGCTATGAAATTAAGAAGCGAGAATTACTTCATACTTCTAGTCACTCTAAGATACAACAGCAGATTAAGCTACAATGGTAAGAGAAGTTAATTTTTTTACGTTCAAAAGTATTTTGGTCATTTATCTATTCCATTTATTATTTATGATATAGTTGTAATTTCTAAATATTTGAAATAACTATATAAAATAATGAATTTTAATTTTTTAGAATAAAAATAAACCCCTAAATGTTATATTGTTTTTGTGGAGAAGAAAGAAGGACTAAGAATGGTTATATCTTTTTATTATAAGTTATTTATAAAAAGTATAGAATTATGTAGATGAGATTTATTTTACAGTAGTTCTACTATTCTAACTTTTTTATACATATACAGTCAAACCTGATTATCTCGAAAACCTATCTATGTGGAATATTTTCAATTTCACCACATTTTCAATAAAAATTTAACGTATTTTCCAAACCTATCTCAAATTATTTTTTTCCCAAACCTATCTATCTCGATTTTTCGTAAGAAACAGAACATTCCAGTTTAGAGCCTTATTGTGTTGACAACCTCACAAGTTCCCATTTCCCGGAAATACACTTCTAGTTTTCTTTCTCGGGGGGTTATTTGGTCAGGCACTGGGTCAGAATTGTACTAAAAACAGGTTCTATGCTCTGGAATAATAAGGAATGGGGGTTGATGAGGGGGCAATAGAAGGAAACCGAAGAGCAACCAACCAGCCGAGGAAACTGATGAAAGCCCGAAGGAATGGATGATTATCAGAGAGAAACTGAATACTGACACTTCATTTAAAGACTTTATAGAAGTAGATGAATCAGTGGTAAAAAGCAGAACATTATTAACTGATTCCGAAATTTTAGAAAATGTTCGGGGAACTTCTGAGAATGAAGAGCATCAGGGCAAACAGGATAACATCGATGTAGAAAAAGTTGTTATGCAAAAAAAAAACAGAAAAAGTGATTGAAACACTAAGAATTTTTCTTGAATCCCAAGAAAATATTGATCAATTTGTTTGCCACTGTGTCTAAACTACAAAAAACTGTCCAGTCTAAAAAAGTTTTGCATCAAAAACTCCTAATGGATTACTCTCTGTAAGGTATGTAAATAAAACTGAAAGTACTTCAAATTTTCAATCTTTTGTATTGTGTAAAGAAATTTTCTTAGTCTATTTTCATAAAACCTGCGTATCTCGAAATCTGTTTATCTTGAATTTTTTTTTACTTCCAAGAGATTCGAGATAGACAGGTTGACTGTATTTAATTTTATATTGACATCATCAGGTGAACCAAGCAAGTCATCCTTAAATTTGTTGCTCTTGAAGAAGCAGCATAACTATTCAATAATGTAGATATGCCAGCTGCTCCAGATTCTCCAGAGCTGCTCTGGATTCTCTAGAGCTGCTCTAGAGAAATGAGAGAAATCGATAACTCCGGAAACTCCTCAGATTACTCTGAACAGTAACAAAAATTTTGAATTACTAAAAGATCACAATTAAGCAATAAAATATATAGTCTTGCTTAAAATAATGCTGAATATAATACTTTATCCAGACAGTATTGTCACGGTTTCCGTGCACCTGGAAAGTCATGGAAAATCATGGATTTAGACAATGGATTAATTTTATATGGAAAGTCTTGATTTTTCAAGTAAAATTTTGTCATGGAAAGTCTTGATTTTTCAAGTAAAATGAGTAAAGGTCATGGAAAGTCATGGATCCGCTAAACTACCGATTAAAAAAAATGCATTGAATTGTTTAATTCTATTTTTACTTGTCATTTAGCTGAAGTTACTGAGTTTGGTATTTATGTACCTATTGACCCTATTGCCAAGTAAAATTTGTTCGCCAAGGAAACTCAAAGCAAGAAAGCTTAATGGGTGGGTAAATGTATATTATTCTGGTTTTTTTCTTAAATTGAAGATTAAAATTTTATTAATATAATAATAATTTTTTAAGAAAAATTATTTAAGATTTTTGCACAAAATATAATTTTATCTCTAGGGATATTGTATATAAACATTATAGCGTTATATTTGGCTATTATTCATGGTCACCTGAATAATACCAAAGTACCCTGAATTCAAATTGGAAGCATTTTGATTGAAAAATTGCTATATGAGTAAACTTAGGTATGTAGATACAACAATTTATTTTTATGTATGTGAGTTTATTAACACTTATAAAGTAAGTTTATAGTTTTTTATGATAAAATTCCTGTAATTTCTCTAAAAGCATATATTTTATTTGTATGTACATCAGAAGTTTTATTTATATATACTTTAACGAAGGCTTTTTAAAGTCATGGAAAATGATCTGCTAAATCAAGGAAAGTCATGGATTTGAAAAATTTTATTTTGGTAGATACCCTGATTGCTGTATGTGAAAGAGTTTTCAAATTAGTAGACAACCTCTAGAATCCGTGATGATAGAAAAATATAAATATTTTAATCACAGCCAATGTGGGAACAACAAAAAATTTTCTGAAATAGAAGTTTTTGAAACAAAAAAACCTACTTAAGCATTGTTAAATGTACAAATTTTAGTTTATACTTTGTAATTTAATACTATGTATTTACTTTTAATTTAATTTGCTCGGTTTTAATTCAGAAATTAATAAAATATGGAATTATGTATGATTTGTTTGAGTTGTTTTCTTTATTATGTATGTAAATTACATATGCATGTACTTTGTGGGTATCATGTTAAATTTTAAAACCCTGCTGTTGCTCCTGACAGAGTTCTTGAATGTTGGCTTGTCTGATAATGTAGACAAAACAAAAATTTTGATTGCTACAAACAAAACTATCAATTTGTCCCCTTTGCAGATGAAAAGTTATGATTTTGAAATGGCTAAACAATTTAAATATTTGAGTGCATTTATCTTAAGCTGTATTGAACTAAAACTTGAAGTAAATAATAACATCTACATGGCCAGTAGATGCTGTTATAGCCTTAGGAATTGGCTTAAATCCAAACTAATCAACACAAATAACAAAGTAAGTTTATACAAAACCTTAATAAGACCTATTTTTCTTTATGGAAGTGAGTGTTGGACACTCAAAAGCAAAAAAGAGAAATAATATCCACATTTGAAAGAAAAATCCAGGAAGATCTTTTATGCATAGTAATGTTAGAATTCTGTACAATCATGAAATCTACGAGAAATATGGAAAATATGGTGGACTTGATACTGTCAAAGTTGTAAAAACATCCCATATCAGATGGCTAGAACATCTGCTTAAATATGTTAATGGATGCCCAGACAAAAAGATAACCTTTTCTTGTTTTGAAGGAATAAGGTGAAAAGGTCGACCAATTACTAAATAGTTTGATTATGTCAAGAAAGACCTTAAGCCAGGGGTGTGCAACGCAATTCGGTTGGTGGACCAAAAAACAATTTACTGAACTGAGGTGGGCCACACTTATAAAAATAAAACAACAAATTATTCAAAATATTTTATTGTGAAATATTCAAAATATGCATTTTTACAATGCCAGCTGCAACTGTACATAAAAATTATGTTATACATATATCATAACTACAACGACAAGAAACATTAACTATACTGTATTTATAATCATGCCCAACACCTTACCTTCCTCCCTAATCATGAGGATTAAAATATTATTATTATTTTTATACTATAAATATATACTATAGTTTATTCACAAGCACTACCACATGTATTATTTTAAAATTAATGTGAGATTTGTTTTTGTATTGTACTTGGGGTTTTGTTAATATTGACAGAATATTCTGGAACACTTTAATTTTAACGTAACCTGTCAAACCCTACTCAAACACCAGGTTTACGTTGGTTACTATTAAGTCTTAACATACATAATATGCAATATTTATAATTGCAAACATTAACAACTAAAATTCTATGTTTCAACTGTATATAATCAAAATGACTAAAACTATATAGACAGTTGAAAACTTCATTTGGGCTGCAAAAAATTTTAAAATGGGCTGCATGTGGTCCATGGGCCACGGGTTGGGCATGCCTGCCTTAAGCTAATTGGAGTCAACCTATGGAGATATTTTGTACTGAATAAAATCAGGTGGATGAAACTTGGAGATACAGCTTTGGCCTGTGACAGGCTGTAGTGAAGAAGATATATTGAATTATAGTCTTTATGGGGTTAAAAGTTATGTAAAGCTATTATATTTTCTATTTTAAATTTTTATGTAAGTATTTTGTCTTTACGTCTTGAATTTCTATCATATCAATAGTTCAAATCAACAAAGTGTCTGTTTTTGAAATCCCATGGGATATTAAAAAAAGAAATCCATTAGATAAGTAAAAAGAGGCACCAATAAAAAAATTAAGTTAATTTTCTCTAACCTGTATTTATAATTTTAATTTATATAAATGTAAACAAAAAAAAATGATGGCCTTAAGAAGTAAAACAGAATTTTAAAATATTATGTTTTAAACTTTTTTAAAAATATCTTTTGATTTGTATAATATCATCTTCTCCATTAAATTCCCTTCAAAGAATAGATTAAATCATAATTTGAAAGGTTTTCATATGTTTGTATGATGTTACTTTTGATAATAACTTTATGTAGTAATTATAAATATCAGGTCTCTGAGCCATGGTAGTTCAGTCAGCAAAGACAGCAATCTTATTACTGGAGAGTAGCAGGATGAAGGTTCGAGCAAACAAAATATCCACTGTTTGTTAATATGCATTTCAAAAAGATTAGCAGTCACAGTGTGCTTAAAGTTCCCAAACATTACCTCTGGAGGTTTTAGGACAAGCCTGGGGATCCTGTGTTTGGTCTCTTCTAAATTACAAGGACTTACTCTTAGAAGTCCAACCTTTTGAGGGAATGGCAGCTATCTTTCCATGAGAAGTCTTATTACTTCTAAATGGACACAACACCAACCAACCAGGGCTCGATTATCAACATTTTGGGCCCACGGCAGAGAATATATTTTGTGCCCTTGTAGATTATTATTACATTTTATTAATGTATAGCTGAAAGATTTGCATCGATGACTGAGTACATAGTATTTACTAACATAACTAGGGTATAAACTATGATTCACCCGAAGCAAGTATATGTTTTTCTACACCCCCATGATATCTAACCCCTACATCTTTAATCTTCATTTGGTACCCTGGGTACATGCCTGTCCTCTAGTTTTTACCTTGAGCCCAGTGGCAGAAAATTTTGTAGCTGTCTGTAACAAGCTATTAGAATTTTATACTCTGTCCGTAAAATTTACATACAATTTTAATGAATAAATTTGGCATTAAACTAGCAATGTTAAATCATTTTATTTGAAACATGCTATTTCTCATTATTTTTTAAAATTCCTTAAGTTATCTTACTATAGAGGAGGACAAGTAATGTACATGACCTTTTCCGAGATTTCCATAATCAAAAGCTCAATTTTGCGATTGTGAACATTTTTGAGAAAAGTTCACAAAATCTAGCCATCTGATTGGTTGATTCCATTTGCAAAATGTTCCTGAAATTATTCACTTTTAGTTAAAAAGAATTTTTCAAATTTAATTAATGAATTATGTGTTCTCTAAATGTATAACTCTATAAAATGTATGTCATGATACTTTATGAATATGCCAAGTCCCAAAATAAGAGAAAAAGGCAAAGCAAACAGAATAGCTATTTAAAGTAGTATTATATTTATATGTGTCTGTATATTTATAATATATATGTGTGTGTGTATATATATATATATATATATATATATATATATATATATATATATATATATATATATATATATATATATATATATATATATATATATATATATATATATATATATATATATATATATATATATATATAATGGGTGATTTTAACTCACTACAACGTTGAAATGGTCACAACAATGTAATTTAGAAAGAAAAATTTTGAGTTTATTTTTTCAATTCATCTTTGGTAATTTGAAGCTAAAATGTTTTACATTCACTTATATAGTGTTGTGAGGGTACAAGTGAGCTAGCCAATGAGAGTTTGAGTTTGTTATGTGGGAGATACTAGAATTAAAACTAAGTTGCTTAAAGTTATAAAGTAAAACAAACTAAGTTGTATATAGTTGAACCAATCAGAAATTAATTTTGTTGTTTTTGGAATTGCCAAAGGTTGCTACAATCAGAGGAGAAACAGAACCATTATTTAATGTTGTAATTTTAAAGATAGAATCTAGATTTTAAATTTATATGACTTTGATTGCCAGTAGATGGCAGTACTTTAGGTTTAAATTTAATTATCAATAATAAATATATCATCATTTATCAGAAACTTATTTTAGAATACAATTATGTTTAAGTCAGTTAATTTTGTTAAAATATCCTTATATATATATATATATATATATATATATATATATAAAAGTCATAGCAAGTATGCGTATATTATCCATAAATCCTCTTCAACTAGAGACTAAGGTATTTAAGGTACTTAAGGTATTTAAGAAACTTTGGTATTCACATGTTTCTTAAAACAGCAATAAATACTTACCACTTAAAATCTACAGAAAGAAATCTAGATTTTAAATTTGTATGCCTTTGATTGCCAAGAGATGACAGTACTTTAGGTTTATATTTAATTATCAATAATAAATGTATCATCATTTATCAGAAAGTAGCCTGAAACGGGGGTTTTTTAAAGAGCATGTTGCATTATTACATTTCCTATGGCTGTGTTGAATCAAAAAATTACAAAACATAAGTATATAACAATGTTTTTAACTGAGGATAACACCATAAGTTTCTGTCCCCCCCCCAAAAAAAAATAAATAAAATAAATAAAATAAAAATTTTCACATAACATTTAATTATTTTGACACAGTTATGAACTATTAGAACATTTTTACTTAAAAAAAAAAGCATTTGTTTTACAAAATTACCTCTGCTACGTCACACTTAAGAAGTTTGTTCTCATATTAGGCACATTAATATATAATTAATGTACATATGAATGTAATAGTAGTTAAAAAAATAATAAACAGAGCATTCAAAAAGGAATATATCTTTTTTTTTAAGCAAAAAATACAGTATAATTAAGTAATTGGCAGAAGTATAACCTATATGTTAATTAGCAGGCTTACTTGCATAAAAGAAATGAAAATTAACACAAAAAAGATTTAAAATATCCCATGGCCAAGGAAAAGTTTAAGCATAAATATTTATCTATTTTTGAAAAAGTTTTACAAAACCCTCCTGGTATTTTTTATCTTTAGTGGATTGCTGTAGTCATCTTTCACTTTTACTTTAGATTTTGAACACTTCAGGTTTTATACATTGTACCTTTGTCCACTGTATTATTGGTTTCTCACTATTGGTTCACTTCATAGCTTTCCGAGAAATATCTGTCCCTGACTGTTTCCACTACCATTGTGTCTGCTAGCAATTTTCACAGTTTGCATTTTGCATAGCACTTGATTCGACAGGGCCAGATGCACATACTGCTGACTCTCTCTTGAAATTAAGATGTGGTACATCAAGTAGTAGTGTACCCCTGTTTTTTTTCCCTTCAAAAAAACGTTACAAAAACCTTGTTAAAAAATTAATGAAAAAAAAAATACCAATCTGGTCAGCCATCTGATCCACATATTTGTAGTTAATTAGTGATGTAGTGTCTATATAAATAGCACTACACTAATAAATTTGTCTGAAATTGCTACATTTACACTTTGAAATTAACAATTGCATGAGTTTGAATTTTACGTATTATTAAATATATCATATTTTAGAGATGTGAAATTTTAATTTCTTATAGTAGCTGTTTAATTTAACTGATAATGATTAATGCTTATTATATTTGATTTTCATTCCATAGACATTAATATCTTAGTCAGATTACGAGTCCATATTCCTTCCTTTTTGAGTAAATGTTTATCATGTCTACATTTAATGTGACTGAGTGGTATTTTTGTAACTATTTTATAATTTGTAATTGTACATGACTTCAGCATAAGCTTTAAAAGAAAAAGTATATTAGGAAATTTTTATTTTTACATTTTTAAACAAAATGGGACACTGGTCTAATGTAAAGTTAATGCTATTATTTTCCATATCTATGTTTGTTTCTGCAAGATTTAATGTCAGTTATTAATATGCTTTTAAATAATTCCTAAAAGTATTAACATAGAACATGGTGTTGTGAATTATCTGTTTTCCATATTCATGGTAGATGTGTTGCCCAGCAAAATGCTCAAGCATAAAACTCCACAAATAAAATTTTAGGACACTTTAATGAAGTACAAATTAATAAATTCATATCGTCCCATCATCAAACAGAGCAACAACTTTCAAACACATTCTACAAGAGTAGTAGAAGTAGTAGTTCTTTTATTATTCTAGTAGAAGTAGCAGTTAGTTACAGTCTAAGGGAAGTAGTAGTTCTTTACAATGACATCATTTGGTTATTGTTTAACAATCCTCTCAAATCTCTGCCAAAAGGCCCGCTGGACTCAAATTCTACCATAAAAAAGAAGAAAAGAATTGCATATTTATCAGCAGTTGCACTGGTTCTGTTTATCTAGTGTCATCAACTGCTGTATAAGAACTAAAATATAATGTTCCAATTCACAATCACATGAATATGTCCATGGGCCCTTAGTGGAGAATAGCATGATCACATATATGTGATTGCTGTCCTGAATGGGGTTAATTTAAAAGGAAAAGGAGAAACCGTTTTGAAGTGTTACTTTTGTATAATATTTGTACAATGTGCATGGTGAGTTTTATATTTTAATCTTTCAGGATTTGTTTTCTTAAGATTTTTAATGAAATTGTGCAATCTTCAAGCTTTTCATCTATTTTTGTTAGAGCCTCACTAAATATAATCAACTGCTTAAATCTAATAATGCAATACGAGAAGAAATTAGTTCCCTGCTTCAAACTCAAGCTACTTTTCGTAAGCAGTACAATCACTTTAAACACCTAATATCACTGGGAAAGAAGACAATGTCAGAAGTGGTTCATTCAGCTACTACCTCCTACCAAACTGGGTAAGATGTTTTATAAACAGTAGTCATTTAATGTTGTCTGGAGTTAACATCTCAGTGTTTGAGTATAAATTTAATTATTTGTATATAAAATAATGTTTTAGAGTAAAATTGTTGAAAAGTAGAATATTGATATTATAAAAATCAACTATTCCAATACTTAGCAGATAGATTCTGGTACTAGCAGAGTTGAAGATGTCAAATAAAGGTCAAATAAAAGTCAATAAGTAAAAAAAAAATATGTATTTGAACTGAAGAATAATTTCTAACATAAATTAAAAAAGGATTAAAAGAAGCACAGCTAATTTACTATACAGAGTAGGGTTTCAGATACCTATCCCCCCAAAAAAATACTTTTAATTGATGCCCAATAAAAACATGCATTGAGTAAAAGAAAATGTTTGAATCCCAAGCAGAAAGCATCTAATATTATGCATACCAATAGATAAATATTGTAACCTATAGAGCTACATGCAGTGCTCTATAGGTTATATCCAACTTATGTACATATTGTCAGCTGTGAATAATGACAAGAAAAATAAAATCCACAGGAATTGTTAACAAATATAATTGTAAATATATAATAATTATTATAATAAAAAATAATCTGTTATAGAAATTGTATTTAGGATTATTTTACATTAATTTTTATGTGATTGATTTATCAACATAGTTTAAGAGGCTTCATTTTAAGATGTTGTTCTCAAAACAAGTAGAGCTACTATAGCTCTATGACTCTGAATGAAAAGTTTGTGGACATATTTTATATAATTTGGAATTTGTCTTTGGTTATTATTTCAAATGCCAAGGCACTTGCTTCATAAAGCAATTGTTCTATAGCTCTGAAGCACTCCAGAGAGATTTGACAGAATCAGACACAAACATTGGCTAATCAGACTTTGAAAAAGAATGAAAAAGTTCAATATTTTGCTTCCTATTAGAGTGATCTAAAAGTAGAGGCACAATTGCATAGGTGCAGAAAAGAATGTTTTGGCTAGTATGATTGCTTCTACAGTACTTACTGTCATATTCAACTTACATTGGTTGGAATTAAATGGTTTATTTTCTCATTAATACAAGGGTACTTGTCTGTTAAGCATTCCTTCATACACCATCACAGAATTCCTTGTAGGCAGCTAACATTATTCTCTGGAAAAACACAAACAAACAAAGCAGAGACTAATGGGAAGGCCCCGCCCCCAGGCTTGTTCTGCCACTTTCAGAGGTATCTTTTGGGAACTTGGAGGAAGTTGCAACTGCAAACCTATTTTGTGTGCCCCAGCTACCATTAAAAAACATGGCAGATCTTTGTCTGGCTTGATCCTCGAAATCACACTCAGAACACTCCGCTTATGAGATCAATAGGTTTGCTGACTGATCAAAATCTACTAAAAAATTATATTGCTACCAGTATATTTATAAAAATAAGGATGAATAAAATCATTAAAAGAATTTAAAAATTATCGAAATTAATAGACAAAATCATCCTATTTTAGTTCCTTAAAAAGTGTTTTCTGGTGATTTGATGTTATAGTTATGAACAAAAAATATTTAAACACATAATGAATGCTCTATAGATTAATTACTAGTTAGAATATTGCGACCTCTACCAAGGAAAAAATAATTGTCTACCAGATGGTAAAACTCATTTGTACTTGAGTCTGTCCGTGTGAGTCTTTTTGCATATAATGTTAGAATATGCATGCCATAGGGAGTTAGCATAGAGGAGGTGTTCATAGTTGATTAGAATTGGCTTTATGCAGTAGACTCCAGTGGTTTTAGCTCTTTTGTTTAAGGAAAAGCTAAATTTAGCACATTAAATCAAATCTAGAAACTCTCTAAAAGTGACTATTGAAAACATGAAAGTTGTTTTTTGTTCTGATAAAAAATGCCTGGTAATACAAATTTTAAACATAAAGTTTCTAAACAAATAGGAAAAGCCTTAATTGAAAATGAAATAAATGAATTCGTTTGTGCATGGCAAAATAACCACATAGACCAGAAGAAATATTGACCAGCATCACTAAATAATAAAAAAATGATATACATGTGTATCTCCCCTTTTTTTTCAGGAGAGAGGGGAGTCCATTTGATGTAGGTTGATTTTGTGATTTTGATGTAGGCCGATATTTTTGTGCTACCTTGGCTATAATATATATTCATGAGAAAATAATTTAACTGTAACCTTTTGATTCCTGTAACTGTACAAAAATATCCATCATAGGTTATTTCCATATCTGCCCATCTGATATGAAAACTAGTAAATACATGTTTGAAGTTGTGCAAAGAAAGAAGTATAAGATTCATTCTTTGTCAGCATGGTACATAAAGGACTTGCTACCTTTTGTCGTGTAGTCCTCGTTTTTATTTGAGTATTTACCTGTGATCAAATGAATAGTGGGAATTTATTTTGATTGCGTTGTATAAAAGTATTTTAGTACTAAATTTAACCACAGGTTCTGAGAAACTACAGACATCAGATATGAAAATAAACAAAAAAAAAGCTAAATTAACAGCATCCGAAACTAGCTTCATATAAAAAAAGTAAATTTATTATAATATATATACACCTATGTACATACAAACTGATGCTAAATTTCATAAACTATGCTTTGTCAACATCTTCTAAATTAGTTCTGATAATAATTTTTTAATACTTAAATAATTATGTAAATATAAGAGAGAGGACCTAATCTCATTTTCAAAATGTATGTAAAAGGGGATACCTTTGGAGTTAAAATGGTGTGCCTGTAACATTGCTGGTTGATGGGTATCTATGGATCCTTCGTCGGTCTGGTCAGGGGCTTCCTCCTGAGTGTTTGGGGTGCGGCCGTGCTATTTGATGCAGGAACACTTCCTGTCGGACTTGGCTGGACTCTCAAACTTGTTCTGTCAGAATCCTCTTTTTGTCTGGACTATTGAACACCTTCTGTCGGACTCCTCTCTTAGTCTCGACTTCCGAACCTCTTCTGTCAGACTCCTCGTCTCGACTATCGAACATCTTCTGTTGGACTCTCTCCTCGTCTCGACTTCGGAACCTCTTCTGTCGGACTCTCTCCTTGTATCGACTATCGAACACCTTCACCTTTTCCTTTTTTTGATCATTCTTATTTTATTAATTTCATCCTTGCCCCCTCTTCCTTCTTATCCTCAAATCGGGATAGTTGTAAGAATCCAATTGGTCTGCTTAAACTCTGCCTTGAGACTGCCAACGTGGAAAACCTTATCCCTTCTAATTGGGCACTGTCCCTTAGGGACTCATAAATAATTCCACAAAGGTACATTTTTATTTAATGTCAAGTACAGAGACGGGATTCTAATCTGGGACTGGGATCAGAACCCTGTACAAGACAACAATATCCATTGAATATAAATATATGGTCCTCTGTCTTTTACAAAGATGTGATGAAGTCAGATTTAGATCCCGAGCATTTTACTTCTTGTATGAATGAATAAATTATATAACTGATCTAAATCGCCTCATCACACCTTTCCTTGAAATGTTCTAAAAATCAAAATAGCTAATAATTATTCTCAATTTTTATTATTAGCTATTTGTATTTTTGAACAAAAATTGAATTGAATATAACTGAGTTTAGTATTACTTATAACTTACAAAATAAAATAAATTTGTCCAGTTATAAAAGAAAATGTAAGTTAACTTATATACAGTAGCCATAAAAGATAAAAGCTGTACTACATATACAGGAGTTTAAAAATTCTCTCACAGAATTTTTAAATAATGTAAAACTTAGAATTGCAATATTTTCAAAATGTCAAAAATGTAAGAAAAACAAAATTGGAGTCTTAAGAATACATATAAAGTAAAATGTTTTTTTTAAATCCATTTCTAGGGAATCTGTTAAATTAAAGCTAAATTTGCTAAATGAGAGGACCCAAGTAGATCAGAGGAAACTTGAAGAGAGGATCAAGGAACTACAACTGCTTCTGGAGCAAGATAAGCAACTAAAAGAATTTATTGAATACAAAGGAAGAGACAGATCAGCATTGAGGTAATCTTGAACTTTATTATTTAAGTATAAAAGTTATTTAATACTTTAAAAAGGCAGTATTTATTTTATCAATAACTATTCAGAGAAAAGAATTCTGTGTCTTCTTAGATTTCTTGTTTTTATTATACTATAAAAATGGATTTATAGAGAAACTGTAACAAGTTCCACAAGAAGAATGAAATACTTTTCATAAAATTTGCAATTTCTGCTCTTTCTTTTTGTGGTCTCATTTTTGAAATTAAGCCCGTTAAAATAGGATATTTTAAATAAAAATCTTTTTGCTAAATTTCTTAGTTCTGACTTCTGTTCCATGCAGTTTTGTTGCTATGATATATGTGTGTTTATTTATACACACACATAAAATATATATATATATTATATATATGAAGCCCAGTATCATTGGGGTAGTGCTTCACACACCCAGGATACAGGTCCAAGGTTCGATCCTTGGGCTGGGCAAGGTTCTCAGCCTGTTATCCCTTCAGTGGGTAGACAAACTGAGGATCAAGCAGGCTTGGGAACTAAACACTGGGGGTTCTACACAAGGCTGACCATTTAACCAGGACAAATGCTTTGCACTCCAGGGCTCTTAGTTTCAAAAATGGAGATTAGCACTGTAGGCAATGACCCCATGAATGCCGTAGCAGCAGAGAATTTAGTTTTATATTATATTTATTGTATATTTCTGTGTATAAGCCAAGAATTTTTCAAGCTTTTTTTAGACCAAAAGGGGAAGATCGACTTATATGCAGATCCGTATATGTGTTCATTGGCACCTTTTTTTTTTTCTATTAGGAACAAAAAGTTGCATAATCCACAAAGATTAACAAAACTGTTTTTTAACTGAAAATAATGCAAAAACATGTATAAGGGGGAAAAAATTAATTTACAAAAATTTTGAAATGAGATAAAAGTTGTAAACTCAAAAATTGAAAAATAAATTTACAATGGTTTTTACTCTTGTTAAAATCATGCAAAATAGTAGTACTCTATTTATAGTGGTTGTGCTAATTTAAAAAAAAAAATGCAATTCTATGTAAGTTGGAAACAATCGCTAAATCATCAAAAAATAGTACTTTTTAAAAAAATTTTAGTTTATACTGTTTAAATTTATGAAAAAGTGATACCTTTAGAAAGGATTACTAGACTTGTGTTAAATATGAGGTAATTACATGTTCTCCTCCTTTTTTCCTGGGTGTAGTTTGATAATCTCATGTGATTACTAACAGTGTATTGTAAAGTATAACCGAGACTCATTTCAATTCCTTTCGGTTTATTTTCCCCAGTTAAACTGTGACTTCACTGTTTAGTTATTCTTCCTTGGAACCTTTGTTTTGGCAACAATTAATATTCACCTTTTTTCAACCGAGGAAGTATATAACCCGGCACATGTTTGCCGGTGGGGGAGTTGTTAGGTTGCAACATACCCATCAGGTTAACTTCCAACATAAACTATGTGAACTTGTGTTTTTCAGTTCAATGGTCTTATGTTTTTTTTAATAAAATGCAAGTTGTCTTTTTAATTCTGTCATCAAGTCTGTTTCCCTTTCTCTGCTGTAAGCTATTAATTCTGCTGAACTTTGTTATGAGCCTCGTGATCGCAACAACTTGAAACTAATGTCATTCATGTGTAAGTAAAAATATTATTGATTGCATAGTGTTTCTCAGACTAGATGCTGTCGTAGTAACCTAGATATGTTAGTATAAAACTGTGAAATTAATAACACCAGCATGAAATTACTTAAAATTTATGATGTAACTTATTTTTCCTTCTCAACATACTAAGAGATTTATTTATCTCGAGATGCGACCAATCTTCTACCACTGTGGTACTTAAATTGGATGACATGACAGAAAAAGGTTTGAGAAGCATTGGTCTAGCATTTTATTTTAAATCAATTTGATGGAAAATATTTCCCCTGCTTTACTTGCTTGGATGATGTATTTGAACGTTCCAGAAATTAGTTTTTACATTTTGGCTACCTTCAAGGGTTTTTTGAATTTTAGGTTAATTTTTGAAGGAAAATTGCACTCTCAGCCTATAAACAGAGGGGCTTATATTCAGAAACATATGGTATATATATAAATATAATCAATATAGAATATTACCCTGATACCAAATATTAAGCAATAATAATGACATCAATAAAGGAATGATCATCTATTGATGCCAACTGAACAGTGGAAATAAATTTGGGACCTTAATTAAACTTTTTTTTTCTTCACATCTAAAAAATATCTGTTCAAGATGCTCTGTACATTATAATGCGATTGTGTATCAAATTTGGTTCTAATCAGTGCATATACGTGGATTTGTATTGTGGTCAGCCATGTTTTAAATTTTCATTTTTACAGAATAGATGGTTTTATTATATAATTTTAAGATAAATCAATGCTTGAAATAAAGAATTTAAGTCAGTGAAAATTTTTTTATAAAAGTAAAAAGGCTAATAATGTTACTGTCTAAAGCATATGCTACATATTAACTTCACATTTAAAAAAAATATTTATTACCAAAATCTTTCTTTTTATGGATCAGCATTTATATTTTGTAGTGGATACATTCAAGTACATGGTATCATTCAAGGGATTGATAAGGCAGATTTAATAGCAAAAATGAGAACTTGTCTACTTACTCTATGTTCAACAATCAAGTTCATTTCTATATTATCAAAAAATTGGTTAAAAAGATAGTCCATTGAATCCTTGTGATTTAGAAGCAGAGAGTAAGCAAAAGGAGCCAAAAGGTATTGTTTGGGAATTGGAAAAAACATGGCAACCATGAACCTATTTTATGTTGGGTTGTAATATTTTATATCAGCCCATGAGTGGGTTGTGAAGTGGAGTCATAGTGCATTAACTATTTAAAAACAACATATCATCATGTATGGCAAAAAATAATGCATTAGTTCTAAAATAAACAATATATTTATTTAACTAAAACATAAGTAGGTGCAAAAGTAAAATGATAAACATAAGCAATAAATAAATTAGGAAGAATTTCACAGATGACGCTCTTAGCACAACATAATAAAACCTAAAGAATAATTCACAGTACCTTATACATGCACATAGGTATTTAGCTCAACAAATTGTAATTTAACTATCGACGAGGAAGAGGAGGTAACGATTTCCCAGAACTTCCTGCAAGCCAGGGGAGAGGTGAAACGAAAAAAAACCCAAAAAGCTAGTTCGAGATTTAGCCTTCACCCTTCTTTTATACTACATCCAGTAGTTCAGCAGCCAGACAGTCCCGCAGTTGAACAACTTCACGTCATAGGTTCCGAAGTGTTGATACATTTGAATTTGCTTATCTAACATTTTACATGCCCCAGCCACCATTAATAAACATGGTTGATCTTTGGCTGGCTTGAAAAGTAGCACATTCATGACCTGGTTTATATCCCAGTAGTACTAGTAAGGCATCTCTAACTTGATTGGAAAATCAAAGAAGGGGATATGGAATGGAACACCTGTCTGGTGGGTAATTGTTATTTATGTCTGAAACACTATGCATATTTAAAAATGAGTGTCAGTTAGCTGAACAAACCTCAGCTCTGTTAAGTTGAGTTAAATTATATAGTGTCATTTCTGTATGAAATATATCAATTTTAATTCTATAGTGTTGCAGAAGAAATGGAGGCCAAAAAAGAACAGATGATGGAAGAAAAACTTCAAAACTACCAGACCCTTTTGTCCCGTATTGAGGTTGCTGCTGGCTGCAAAGATGTCGGTCGTATCTGTAAAAGTTATGCACAGCAAGAGGAAACAAATGTAATCTTGTTTCAGAAAGTGAATAGCCTAAATGTCGAAATAGAAAAACTTCATGAAGAAGTGTCAACTGAAAGAGTTGAATTGGAAGTTCTGTCTCGCAAGTATAAAGAGCAAAAAAGGAAAGATTTAGCTGAAAAGAATGAAATTGATGTAAGTAATAGACTGCATAAAGTTCAAATTTAGTAATAGTTGCGAATATTCTTATATGCAGTATTATGTATGTTCTTTTATTTGTCATATGTAAGTTTTGTGTAATATATTTTCATATAAAAGGTGATAAAAGTTTAACATGTTCCACCTAAAATATTTAGGGGTGTTTAGTGCAATTTATCTTCATGAGATTAAATATTTTTCATTTTTATTTAGTGAAGAATAACTTCTATTATGTAAGCATGTATAATTATTTTTAAAAGGGATCATCATAGAATTGTTACATGTATCTTTGCTGTACATCATAATAAGTCTCGCATCAACAAAATGTGTTTAAAAAAATGTCAACTCATTCTTTGTTCGTTGAATTACTTTTGTCAAGATTAAGACCTACAATAGTTAAAAATTGGCTGCTTTCATGGAAGTATTTTATTACTTAAGAAAATGAAATGAATGCTTATAAAGTATTGCAATTACAGTATCTTGAAAATGACAGTATATATATATATATATATATATATATATATATATATATATATATATGTGTGTGTGTGTGTGTGTGTTCTAAAATGTGATTATAAACTTAGAATATTATCACAATTTCTATATCACTATTTCTAAATTATAGAAACCCTACTGGTAAGCACCAAATCATCAACTTCTTTTCATGTGAATTCAGCTTTTCTTATATAGCAATCATGCATAAGTCTGATGCATGTGATTTCCATTTAACTATTCTGATTGGCTACTAAATCCTTCCTATCTATTTAAAATTTTTTTTTGATATTTTGTGGCAGACCAAGTTGCAACTTGCTGCTGATAAAACCTTAGTTCTTTAGCTGTAGCATTTTTTGTTTACTCTCTTCCCTAATTCCATCCCATTATGACCAATCACAACCGTGTAACAGAAGTCTAATTTTAATTTCACTTTTTATATATATAAAGGATTTTTTTTATATATAGCTCATTTAAATGATTGTCTTATATACAAATAAAACTTCATTCTTTCATAATAAAGTTCATAATAGTAAATGTTCTCCTCTAAAAAGATGTAGAATTTAAAAAACTTATGTGTGGAAATTATTTTGATTATATAGAGCACTAGACTAATATGTATTTGAACTTTGGCACGCTCCCCTCTACACTTCTAGTATAGATATGTATGAGTTTTGATTCTTTTTCTGGCTGAAAAAGTTTAGTTTCTTTTGGATTAATGTTGGTCTAATGATTAATTTTCATTAACTCCTTGAGGACCAGCATGTAAAAGCTATATGAGTCAACTGTTGTGAAAACTTTTGTTGTTAGCCTAAGTTTGTTCTCATCACTTACTCGGTTAATATCTAATCTCCGGTTAAATGTATAAACCAAAATCCCAGTCACATTTAACCGCATTTTATTTTTTCTATTTAAGGTGACGTGTGTATGCAAATTGTATACGCACGCCACTCGATTAGTGGGCGTTGCCCATCGTGATATATAAGCTGCGAGCTGTTGCTTTTGATCGGCTCGAAGCGGGGTACTCGGACTCGGCAGGACAATGACGTTACTTACAATTAAGAACGCCGAACTTGATTTTGCCTCCCGGCATATTTTTTTTAGTTAATTTGGTCTCGCTTTAACTTATCTTTACTTTTTGTATGACGCCTTTTTAATACTGAATAAACAGTATTTATTTTTTATGTTCGACTCTGCTAAATGCCTGCTTCCATATTTATTCTGTCTAAACCTTCCTAAGCTTACAGTTTTCATTTACGCCATCTACTAATTAAATCTAGCATTTAAAAATTAAAATAAAAGGATCAGATCTCCTATTACGCATACATGACTCTGGTCTCTCAATATCAACTGTAGATAATTGCGTGGAGGCGACACTGGACTGATAAGAGTGAAATCGCTGTGTCGCATATGTGAGACATTAGTCCCAAAGGGGTTAATGTTGCTTGTTATCTATTAGAAATGTTTCAATGAAATTGAATTACCTTAATTTGAACTACCAATCTTTTAACTAATGTAAATAAACTCTTTTTGTGTTAAAACCATTAAACTTGATTCTTTGCACCTTATTGGAAGTTGCTACTCACTTATAAGTGCACTGTTGTAGAATTTTAGTACCAAATTCTATGAAGTATCAGAGAAAGTCCATTTGAATTACTCCTCTTACAATTTCTTACTTTGAAACTTTTTTTTTGTCATTGGAAAATTATTTTTTGAATTACTAAAAAATACTGTGATTTTGTTTTAATCATTATCTTTTTTTAGAGTATTACAGATAGGTTACGAATAGAAGCCAGAGAAATTGAAGATATTGCTGACGGCAAAGCTGAAGAAATGGAAAATGTTAAATCTACTATAGAAAGAATATACAAATATCTTGATGAGGTTTCATCACACCAGGTATCTTTTACAGTGGATGAAATGGTAACTGATGACAATGTACTACTCTATTTGGAAGCTCTTGAAAAGAGAATTCTTGATCTCACTGAATGTCAGAAGTTTTTGGACAGAAAGGTTAGTATCTCAGTTTCATATTCTTTTATATGTTTATTTGACCTCTTTTCATTATAGTTTTTGCAGTTATAGCTTTTGATCCATGGCATTACAATTTATTCTACACTTATATGTTATTGATTTTTGGATTTTTTTTTTGCCTTTTAAAGCCTAAATGAGTTAAAAAACTCATTTAGGGCTGGCAGAAGGAGAAAGATATGTTTTCTGGGCTGGTGTACTTTTCTCTGTTAATCCTAATTTCATTGAAAAATTCATAAAAAATCATAATTTCAATTTACTATGCTGAAATTTTCATTTTGTAATCCCTAACAGTATACTGTATGTATATACTATAACAAAAGTTTCGTGGTATTTAAAAAACAATTAAAAATTTTAAAAGGTATGAATTTATTTTCATATATTTACAGTTAGAAAAAAAGTAGATGTTTTAAAATTTAAACAAATTATCAGTAAAATTACATGATATTGCCAAAACATTTCATAAATTTAATGAGTATAAATAAATATAACTTCAGGGATATCAGATTTTTCCTATCTGTTTGCTATTCATTTGAATTTAAATTCGCTACTAATCATATTAAATATTTCAGTGTCATCTTAATAGTCAGTTTCACTGTTACTTGTACTAAAAAATTACCTCCCTTTTCACTGATTTGTTCATTCATTAAAAAATCTTGTTCTCAGTTGAATTTTTAACTCTTTTTGCCATGATGACTTAAATGAAACTGACCAAATAAACAAAGTGCTATCTAGCAAACTCCAAACTGCAAACAATTCTCTTTCTACCTCTAACCATTACTGAGTATTTATATTTTGACAGAATGGAAAAGAGTGGAATGTTTATTCTACTCTTTCCCATTCTGTCAAAATATAAATACTCAGTGCTCAATAAATCACAGCCCTTGGACTGAAATACATACTGTAGTTTGTCTGTTCATAAATTCCCTAATCCATAAGGAAAAAAACTCACCACCGAAAGCATATATTGAAGGTTAACACTATTAAAAAAGCTATTAAAAAGTACTAAAAAATTATAATGGTTTTCAACCACTGTAAGCATGATGTCCGATACTCTGCGGGGCTCAAGGAGAGCATTGGTTAAAGCAAACTTTTGTTCATTGAACAATTGTTCACTGAACAATTAAAAATGGCAGTATTGTACCAGTAATGGTCTTCTTGACGCACAGACGATTGAAGGTGTCAAGTATGCCGTTTCTCAACACCCCAACAGAGAAAAGGAATTGTGCTTTGTGTGACCAAGTCGTCCAGGCACCAAAGGGCATTTTTGACTACCCCAAGGACAAAGGTCAAGGGGGGGGGGTGTCAACCTCCACTAAAATAGTGGTTTCCTGATTGGTAAAGGAATAAGTGGAAAGGACTCCCGGCTGAACTTCTAAGAGAGTTGATCTAGAGTGATCTCCTCTCTGGATTGATAGGTTGCATCTGCATACACTTTAATGTTTCTTTAAATGTTTTTTTGTTGTAATAAATCAACCTTGTTAAGTTTTAATCATCTACGACTCTTGTTCTTTCATCTCCATACCTGCTCCTTATATGAGACCCATGTGAAGTCATAGCCAAAATGACTAGGGTTTAACGGACTTTAGGACATAGAGACAGTGCGACCGCTCAGCAAGCTAACAACCACTATCTAGTTCCATTTAAAAATTTGATTAAAGCATTTTGATTCCCAATCACACTGGTATCCATGGGCACTAAATGAAAAATTGTGTGATCACATATATGTGACTGCTGTTCTGAATGGATTAAATAGGATTATATTCTAGAACTCAATTTGTATTGTCTAACTTACTAGTATTAATAAAATTCGTTTAGCATTGTTTCAATCTCAATAGTATTTAATTGTATTTTTGTTAGCATTTACTGCTAATATCAAATATGTAGGACATTTTACCTTCCTTATCTCAAATATTCCTAAAATGATAAGAGATTTCAACAATTAAACTTAAGTAACATTTATTTTATTATACAACATCGGTTTTTCATCAGCCTGATTAAACAAAAAATATGAGTACATAAATGCTTAAAGTTATTTTAAAAAATTTGTTTTTAATTAAATATGTAAATAAAAATTTCAAAACTATAAAAAGAAACAAATCTATTAAAAAGAAATACCGTATATTTCTGTGTATAAGACAATACTTAAAACCCGAAAATGACCCCCCAAAACAGAGGTCGTCTTATATGACAGGTACAAAAAAAAATGTTGATTGCAAAACACCATTATATAATGAATCAAGTCACTCACCAATATTTTTAAAATCCTGCAAAATCCTCACATTCATCTGATGGCTCAAGTACATTCTCACTTTCATTGTTGAGGTCATTATATGGGTCCCCTTCTGTACCTAATGAGTCGAATTCTTTGTCATTATCAGAATCCCATAACATATATCATCCTCAGTGCCATCCATAGTATTAGAAATCCCACACTTTTTAAACGATTTTATATTGTTTCCACCAGAATTTTGGGGTCGCCTTATGTGGCGGATATATGCTAAAATTGTAAAAATTGGCAGAAAATGTATACCTCATCTTATCTGAAGGTTGCCTTATATACGGTAGTTACAAAAGTGTTACAGGACATTTTGTAGTGAGTTTTATCAAGAACTGTGAAGGAATCCGCCTCCCCTATTTTATTTTTCTGAATTTTTTTTAAAATTCTACAGTGTTCATCCTGAACTGTCCCCAACCTGAGTTCCAGGGACCCACTAATGAGAAAAACAGGGGCCCTGCAGGAAGCAAAGTCCCTTGGATTTCAAAGAAATTAACATATTTATTGAAGAATATAATAAATATTGCACATATTTGCAAATAAGAAAAGATTTATTTTATTTGCAATTATGTTTTACAAATTACATGTAAATCTTATTTCTCTGTATGTATATATATATATATATATATATATATATATATATATATATATATATATATATATTTCAATTCCTTACTGGCCTCTTATACGTTTGGCCTTTGTAATGAAATCATTATTTAAGTTTTCAGTTTTTTTCTCTATTTCTAGAATAATTTTTGATTTTCTTCATAGCAGAGAAGCTTCTTTCAGGAAGTGTAATCAGAAAAGAAAGCTTTTTTCCTTTTTTTCAAATTTTTGGGGTCCACAGTATACAAAATAAGTCAAAGCTGTGCCCCCCCCCCCAAAAAAAAAAAAAAAAAAAATTGTTAAAGTTTCATTCTTTTCCCCTTAGGGTTTTTAAGGTCACTGGAACCTGAAATTTTGTCCCATTATTTTAAACTTTTGAGGTTATGAAATTTTATTAAAGTTGTGCCATGTTAGTAAAATTTTGTATAAAAAACTCACTATAGTATGTAAAAGCAAAACTTGTTGAATATATAAATATATATGTAAAATCAATATTGAGTATATAAATAAAAATCAAGAAACAGAAAATTTCAAACCTTCATTTTAATTTTTAAATGAATATTGAAACAATATAAATTTATATATAATTCAATAAAAGTAATATATTTGATTCTCAGTTTTACAGTTTGCAGAAATAATCATTATATACAACACATACTACATCAAGTTTTCAAACTTTTGTGAACAACAATAAAAAATTTAAAATGAACTCTAAATGGTAAAACTTTGTTTCATAATTATATGAATTATCAAAGTGTGAATATAAGATACAAATTTATAATTTGAGCTTTCTATGATAATTGATTAAAAAACTCACATTACTAATTGAATATATAGATTATATAATTATATTTAGAAACTAGTACATTTAAAAAATGCATTTTATTTTAAATTAATTTTAAAAAATGGTGTTTGCATGCACTGTGATATTTATTATAGACAACATGACCATTTATTTTTTGACTCAAAAAGGGATATTGGTTTATTTAAATCAAATCATAGGTAGTCAATGAAAAAAACACTTTTTTAAAGTTATTTATTCAGAAAAAGTTAGTTGGTTAAAAGTTACAAATCACAAAATATAGGTACCCAAAATGTTTAGTTATATTTATATTTATCAGAAGAACAAATTTGTTTTAATATAGTTGGTGATGATTTCAAGTAAGAATGAAACTCTTGGCACTTTTTTTTTATATTCACCTTAATTATCAACATTGCCTTTAGAACTGAAATTTGTAACTGGGTTTTCTCAGATGTCCACAATTTGTTCATAATAGAAAATACTCTTTTTACTGGAGCATTTGTAGCAGGCAAACATAAAATATATTCAATTACAATAGAAAAGCAGTGCAGTGGCCAGCAGTCTGCTATTCAAATTTTCGTGCAGTTTCTCAAAATGAAACAATTTTGCGTACCAAAGTCTATTTTAGGGACACCGGGACTCGTAATTGTAAAAAGGGACAGTCTCATTCGAAACGGGACGTCTGGTCACGTTAATTCTAGATTACTTGTGATCTGTAGCAATTATTTTTTAATTTTTTTGTTCAAAACTATTAACTGAAATTGATTTAAAAATTTTAATATTTATCTGATGAAATCTGTCTGTAATATTAATTTGCATCAACCAAATTTTCAATCACACCATCCCATTTCAAATACATATATTTTCTAATGAAACAACATGAGATTAATATATCCCCTAGTGGTCTGTAGTAATATTTTCAGTAGCCTTATTCTAAAGTGTTGATAATATGGATAAAATCAGATCTTGTAGGTACATTAAGATTGTCAATAAGAATTACTCAATATTATTTATATTTAAGTATGATTTTAGTTTTGGCTTTCATTCTTACGCTTTCTCCTGTTACAGAAACCAAGTCAAATCATTCCTATAAATGAGAAGAAATGCACACAAAAATTTCTTTTATCCACAGTGATCAAGAAAGCAGAGAGCTCTAGGCCTCTTTATAAAAGGTTCGATAGTTAATTTTGTAACATCCTATAATCTGTGTATTTAGGGTAAGGGTTTTAAGGTCACCAATTCCACCCCCCTCCCTTTTTTTTAAACAAATGTAACAATGATAACAACAATTTTAAGATTGATTTGCATTCCCCCCCACACACACTCTGTTGCTTTTTTAAAGAGTGTCACTCCCTTAAACGTGAAATCAAAAACAGTTTTTAAAAGTTTTTGCAGTGTTTTATCTTACTAATTGAATGAATACAACTTTTTATTAAAGATAAAAGAATCTCAGCAATTGAAAAATGTTATTACATACTCAGAAATTGAATAAAAAATCGATGAATTATAATAAAAAATAGATACAACGTTTTAAAATTAAAATTTTAGAATATGTATTTTCATGAACAATTTCAAAGAATTACTCAATATTATTTATATTTAAGTATGATTTTAGTTTTGGCTTTCATTCTTACGCTTTCTCCTGTTACAGAAACCAAGTCAAATCATTCCTATAAATGAGAAGAAATGCACACAAAAATTTCTTTTATCCACAGTGATCAAGAAAGCAGAGAGCTCTAGGCCTCTTTATAAAAGGTTCGATAGTTAATTTTGTAACATCCTATAATCTGTGTATTTAGGGTAAGGGTTTTAAGGTCACCGATTCTACCCCATCCCCCTTTTTTTTAACAAATGTAACAATGATAACAACAATTAAAGATTGATTTTAATTTTTTCCCCACTCTGTTGCTTTTTTAAAGCTTTTCACTCCCTTAAATGTGAAATTGAAAACGGTTTTAAAAGTTTTTGCAGTGTTTTATCTTATTAATTGAATGAATACAACTTTTTATTAAAGATAAAAGAATCTCAGCAACTGAAAAATGTTATTGAATACTCAGAAAGTGAATAAAAAATTAATGAGTTATAATGAAAAATAGATACATTTTAAAATTTAAATTTTAAATACTAATTTGCATGAACAATTTCAAAATTGCATTTGAATCTGTACATTCAATTTTTTTTAAATAACTTAGGGGCATTTTATTGTTAAGCATTTGCTTATAAAAGGCCGTGAATTTTGTTGACCATTTTATTATGGAAGCATCCTATAGGTGGCCAACATTATTCCTGGACAAACCTTTACAAGCAAAGTGGGTCATAGCCTGGAAGCAGGGACCAACGAGAAGAGGTTATTTGGAATCTTGGATGATATTGCGACCATCAAGGTCGTAAAAAGGGGGGAGAGATTTAGGGGACCAGTCCCCCTCCGAAATTCTTAAAGACAGTTTTGTGGAAATCAAATAGACTAGGGACGGACAAACTTTTTCGGCTGCAGGCCAAAAATCAAAAGAAAATAAGTTTGGCGGTCCAAGATAAATTTTTCTAAAATCTTAAAAACAATATACAATTACCTAACAGTTTAAATACGTTAATGAGATGAATGAAATTGCGATTTCATTTTTAAAAGTTCCTTGTTACTGAGGTTCGAAGTGAGATGTACTGATTTTAAGGAATGATACTAAATGCTCCTTTGTCAGTCTACTTCTGAAATTATTCTTTCTGAGGTTCAAAGTTGAAAACACTTGTTCACATATAAGAAGCAAATATACCGTTGATCTTCTGGGCGTGAGATAATAAATTTGGATATAATATTTAAGCAAAGTAGAAAAGGAGATGGATATATAATGTATAAATATATATTTCTTTTAATTTGCCTCGGGCCGGCAACTTAAAATTCTATCCGAGGGCCGGATAAAACCTTCCGGCGGGACAGAGTTGGCCTGCGAGACGTAGTTTGCCCATCCCTCAAATAGACCATGTGTGTGGTTGTGTCATCTGCCTTGCTGTTCATAGACAACACTGTGCTTAGAACAGTAACGTTGAGTTAAACAGTAGGTGCAAATTGTATACGACAAGAGCAAATTGACTAGCACTTTTGGCAACTCATCACAATATTGTTGCACAATCGGAAGAAAATGCGAAAATTTCAAGAAGAACCTATTTTATAATATAAAGGTAAAAGTTTTTAAATTAAAATTTTCTTTTAAAATTCTTTTTCTTTGTACTTCGGTTTTAAAAAATAGAATTTAACCCTTTAACGAATGGTGGTTTTGCAGTGAATCCACCTGTTAAAAATTTCTTTTTTTTTCTACTTTTTAAAGGCATATGAATGATTTTTTTAAAATTTTCTATGTTTATGACATTTTAAACTTACAGCAGATAAAAAACACTACACTTAATTCATTTTTCCATTTGAAATATGCATTTTTAAACTTGCTTTACCCAGAAAATTCAGAAATTCGATTTATCTTCCTTGTGACCCCAAATACCTATATTATTCAAATAACACTTAAAAACTGTTGAGGTATTTTATTATTATACACTTTTACTGATAATTATTCGTTGCACTCCCACCTTAATAAAAATTTAAAAGAAGGTGTTATCTTCACACAGTACAAAGGGATGGTTTTGCCTTTAAACCAGGTCTCTAACATTTCTTCTTCCCAATGAATGCACATTTTTTTTCATATATTTTACATTTATAAGGTTCATAGGTAACATTTATAAACTAATTTTATTAAATCCTAAAAAAATTATATTAGTGTCCTTCAAAGGGTTAATACTATATGTAGTTTATATCTTTTCAATGTTAATTTTACAATTAAATCCATTATGTAATTACTACAATACTCATTCAAAGCTATGAATTTGTTCATTATATCATTTTTTAATTATTTTGATATTATAAAATCACACTGCATTATGATATTCACAAGGAGTATACACACATAAGAAAACCTGAAATTTTATTGAAGTATCATTCACAAAAAACAATGTCCCCCTCCGAAGATAATTTCTGGCTATGGCCATGGCAACCATGAACATGTTTTACGTGGCCATCAATGAACATGGCGGTTCTTGATCCTGCTCGAACCTCGATTCCACAACCCTTGGGTTATGAGATCTACAATTTTGCCGACTGAGCCACCGAAGGTCGTGCATGCAAAATATATGTAAAGTATTTTATAAAATATCAGTTCTGACTTGAATGTGAAATACAGTACTTTTTATATTTAAAATCATCTTAATATTAAAAAAAAATAGATATGAAAACTAAAAAATGAATCAAATTATCCAAAGCTGTTAAAAGTATTAAATAAGTGCAAGAAATATCTGGATGAATAATGTAATGGAACGAAGTCCATACACGAAGGAATCCAATCCTCAACTGGTTTGTTAAAAATAAATGCGGCTGCGGCTGTTTTATAAGCGTATTATAGTAACTGATGGCGTAGAGAGCGAGGATGTGTGACCTTGATGCAGCTATTCTAAATACATAGATTATAGTGAGGATTGTATGCGAGGAGAAGGGCCCAGTTTTCCTCCAAAATCTGAAAAGACCCAATCGAACAATAGCCAGAGTTCGAGTATTAGTAGTTCGTGTATTAAAATACACGAACAATTTTTTTTTCTTTTCTTATTTGTATTTTATTATTATCATTATTATGATAATTATTTGTGCGTCTTGCCACTTTATTGGGTCCTAATAGTGCATTTCACAATCTTGAGTACTTTTAACAAAAGTTATCTTGTCAAACACTTTACTTTCAGTTGTCCTCCATGATGACAAGGGCTCTTATCTCAGAACTATAGGACAGATTTTGGTTTCTCATGATAAAAAAATTAAAAATTCCATCTCGTTTAATTTTTGTCATTTAGCACAATTATTTGTCATATTTTCCTTAGTAGTATAAGCAGCAGCATCTTTAGTTTTATTCAACTATTAATTGCCAATAACGCCAATTTCTTTTTTTGTCCTTGCCCGAAAAAGATATATTTCTGGCTACATCATTATAATAAATCATTAACTCAGGCATTTAGATTTCACCGTATTTGAAATCAATTTATTTTAAATAGCCCTACAGCATTTTAGATTTGGGTATTTTTATGTTACCGGTTAAAGAGAGAGAGAGAAAAGTGAAATGTAGTCAGCGTACGGAACCTACACTATTTTATTGGATGTAAAAGCTGGTGAAATAAAATATTTCATTCAATTTTATGTATATATATACATACATAAAAATGAATATAAATATATATATATATATATATATATATATATATATATATATATATATATATATATATATATATATATATATATATATATATATTAATACCACTCAGGGTTAAGGCAAATGATGCCAAAATTGTGATACATTATTTGTGGATCATTTATACAGTCCTCCCATGGCTCAAAAATTCCCCGTCCTATCTAAGTTTGTCCAAAAACGGCGATTTTAAAAATAGGGAAGTCCATTTCCAACGCAAAATTTATCTATGAAGTATCCAGAGTCATGGAATATAATATTAAATTAAGCTTTGAATTATGATTATATTCCTTTTCATTACTAGTAGGATGTTAAAAAGCGCAATGAACGAAACAAAAGTAATACAACTAAAAGACAATTCTACAGGAGCTATTCAACTTTTCGTCTCGCTTTGTACTCTGTAGCAAGGATAAACATCATCTCATAATTTAAAAATCTATTTTTGAAAACCCATACCAGTACCATGTATCATGTTTTCTAAGGTTTCCCGAAAAAAACCTCATAGTTCGAAGGGTTCCGTGACTCGATAGAGACCATCGCAATCTGTTTATAATACTACCAGAAAGCGATTAATCCCTAACTGTTTGGGCCTTCCGAAAAGCGTGATTCTTGGATCATTTCGACTGTTTGCAAATAACAGGAACAGGTTAAAAGATTCAGCACGTAATGTAAATAAATCTCTCGTACTTATTGCTACTAACCTCTCTTTCTCTTCCAGCAAATGTATTACTACTGCGAAGAATGAAGCGGATCTCGATTTTCCCTACAGCCGCGACAGTTTGGAAGCTTTCGCCAGGCGTTTCTGGAGTTCTGAAAAGATCATTTAAGCTTATTTGGAATAATTTTCTGAGCAATATACTAATCTTAAATGTCTGTGATATTTTTTTTCTACCTTTTAAAATAAGTGATTGAAATAAACAACTTTTTTTCTTTATTTTTGTGAATTTCATTTATTTATGTTCTCATTCCAAATTGCTTCGCTGTTTTAACTGTTACTAACATTACTTGTTTAGTTTCTGGCTAAGTAGTTCTTTTTCGCAGAGAACGAAGAATTGGTTTGCACCTGACCAATGGGTTATTTCTCGTCTATTAAAATATTAATTGATGATGCGCATTAAGTTAATACCGCCTAAAGTAAATATCTATATAACAGGTAGTGACTATTAAGGAGATTTGTGAGGGCAAAAAGAATGATTTGATTCACGGATTCCGCGGTAGGCCTATTGCAGTGAACGCAAACGGACTAGTTGAGTGGCATACTAAGATGCAGTGGACAGGGATCACGTAAGGCATAAAGGTCAGGACCTGTGACCACCTTGAAGAGGTTCCCGTGGGAAATTAATGTAAGTCCCTGGGATACATCTGGGGGAGGATCCTGAATACTCATAGTAAACAAATAGCAATATTTATTACTATGGGCAAATCTGATTGGTTCTTGATAACGATTGGGCGACAAGCAAATGAGAGATTGAGAGATCTCCGAGAAGAAAAAAAGAGGTGAGAGAGGAAGGGCTGATGGGAGAAGACTGGAGGTGACGACCTAGCTGCCGTACCGGGTTCAAGAAGGTGAACTTCCGGTTGGCCTGTTAGTAGTTCCCGGGACTGATGTCTCTCTTGATTCCCAGAGCAGTCCCTCGACAAATGCCCGCATTCGCCATTAGATGTGCGCCCGTTTCGTCTGTGTGCCCCATCTCTTAACTTCGTCCGAGTAAGTCATAATTTTCTGCTTTTACGACTGGAGTCACCACCTCACATACTCAGATAATTCCATCGTTAAATGCTGCTGCCTTAATACTATTCGGATTGTAGAAGTATGGAATTATAAATGAATATAAGTATTAAAATGTTAAGTTTTCAGAGTAACGTGTTAATCATTAGTTTTGGTCAAGCACTTAATTTGGGTTAACTCAGTGTTATGAGTATGTGTGGTAAACTATCCGTACATTGTAACAGGAAGATTTATGGATGAAGGTGACATTAGATGGCAGATTTTGGCAATTATTCCAGATACAGAAATACTTTGCAATAAAAAACAATCACAGCTAAGTCATTAAATGAATTTTCTTTTTATTTATTTTTTATAATTTAAAATATTGATTATTATTTACAGAATATATTTTAGGACACCCCTCATAAAATAAACGCTACTTTACCATTCAGTAGCTTATCGAGATGTTTGTGATAAAACAAAGATTCCATAATAATTTAGTAAATCTGAGTAGGATAAAGCTTTGATATCCTTTTTTTTTTTTTTTTTCTCTTTGATGAAGGAAACGATAAAAGTTCAAAGAGTGCCCATAAAGTATAAAGGTTAAATACCCCTGTCGTATGTACTCGAACACTTATATTTTGCCATCGAATGTTCTGAAGTAGGAAATTTGATCGGTGAATATTTCCTTAACTATTTCACTTTTTAAAAGCAATCCGCAAAGACATTTTGCTATCAAGGTATGTAATTTGCTATTTCTTTATATCCGTATAACGAGTACAATGTTAGGCAAATGCAGCTCTCGTGCTTATTTTGTAAATGAATATTCCGTTTGTGAAATAATTGAAAAAGCAGCTGGGGAACGAAAGTAATAAATAAAAGGAGCATTTCAAATGCAGCACAGATCTACTTTAGTGACTGAGATTTGGAAACTGTTACCAAAATCAAATACGAGGGTTACTCTGAAATTTT
Organism: Pardosa pseudoannulata; assembly: GCA_032207245.1. Classification (NCBI taxonomy): domain Eukaryota; kingdom Metazoa; phylum Arthropoda; class Arachnida; order Araneae; family Lycosidae; genus Pardosa; species Pardosa pseudoannulata. The sequence goes on from CM063510.1 coordinate 154,774,971, forward strand.
TGAGATACGCGCAGACTAGAATTTACAAAATAAAAATAACGGTTTAATTTTAAAATACAAAGTATTTTAACACAGCAGACAATTTTTTACTGACTTACTTCAACTTGTTTAGCGTAGAATAAATTTTAAACAGAAGAGAAAATGGAGTTGACGCGAGAACATTTTCGCGCTATGATTTTCTACGATTTTAAAGCGGGATTAAATCAAGAAGAATGCATTCAACGGTTGCAATTGGCATTTGTTGATGAATCTCCAGCTCGCGCTACTGTATTCAGATGGTTTAAAGAATTTAGCAGAGGTCGCCGTTTTTTTCAGGATGAAGAACACACAGGAAGGCAGCCGTCCGCTGACGTTGGCAGTAATCCCGGATAATGTGTCTGCCATACGAAAAATGTTAACGGATGATAATCGCTGTATTTATCAAATTATACAGAAGGAAATTAACATTGGATCTGCAGCCATACACAAAATTATTAATGAAGAATTACATATGAAAAAAGTAATTTGCCCTTGGGTTCCCCATAATCTTACTGAGCACCAAAAAGGTGAGCGTGTCAGAATCAGTATACAAACTCTTAAATTGCTAAATGATGATGGCCACCGCATCATTTCTAAAACTGTAACGGGTGATGAAACGTACATGCCGTTTTTTGACGTTCCAACACGTCAAGAAAACAAAGTATGAGTCTTGAAGATGATCCAACGCCGACAATGGTGAAAAGACAACGCGCACTGAAAAAAGTGATGTACGAGTATGCCGTTCTCTTCATAAGTACGGGATTGGTCAAAGCCATCAAGTTGGAAGGACTAAACACAGTAACAGCAAACTGGTATATCACTAAATGTCTTCCACAAATACCTAGTTGTATCAAAAATTTCAGAGCGACCCTCATAGAAAACTACGTACTATTTAATTTCAATTTTTTATACAACATATAGTGTGAAACTCTTAAGATGAATTTCGTAAAATTCAAATATCTTTTACAGATGACTAATTATCTTCTTAAAGAACATCTGCAGAACAAATTTTGAGCAGTATTTCAAACGTTTGACAAAAGGTCTCAGTTAAATAATTTACATTTTATTAAAACATTTTTATTACATATTTTCACTTTTTCAATAAAGTTTTGAAACAATTTTTTCGTAAAACTTTTAGTTATTACATATATTTTCCTTGCTTTTTATACAACACCTAAGATTTGAGTACCATTTTAATGAAATTAAAAATTAATTTGTGCATTTAATGCTATGTAAATGTGGTGTAGCTAAAACCATCCGAGGTAGCACAATGAAATCGGTCAATGTGGTACAAAAGTTGGCCAATATTTTGAATGTCGCTGGATGTCGGGCATCCAATTTGGGACATCTGCCGATATTAATGGACATAATGTTAAATTAAAATTTGAAATTGTTTCAAAGAAAGCATTTAAAAGAGTTGTTTGTACTGCTGATAAAAGAAATATTTTAAAAAATATTTAGTAAATATGCCAGGTTTTAGAAAATTCGCTTTTTTGAATGTTTTATCTTAATATCAAAGAATAATATTATTTTAATACTATTCAGCGATATCTATTAACATTTGTAAAAGTGAATATCATTTCTGACAACCAATGATATCTCCCAACATTCGGCCTACTAAATTAGCTGATTTTAACAGAAGCGAATCGATTCTGCACTCCTCCACTACGACTCATTGTAATTATTGCGATTCTTCGGAGGCAAACAAAGTAGAATTGCAATGTCGTGTATTTTTGTTCTGGAGGAAAATGCAGGGGAATGCAAATTTTAAACATAAAGCTTGTAAATGAATAGAAAAAGACTTACTCCTAGAAGAAGTGAATGAAATAGTTCCCATAGCAAAACTGACATCTCTAAATATTAAATATATATATATATATTCCACGATATTGGGAAAATATTGACTAACATTGCTAAATATCAAAACCGGATAATCAATGATACCAGGAAAATGCTGACCAACGTTGTTAAATATCAAAAAATGATATTCAGGGATATCGGGGAATTTGACCATTACTAAATATCAAAAAATGATACAGTGGATTCCGCTTAATGTTATCAATCACTTATTGTTATCGAAATCATTTGGTCCCGATTTTCTCTATTCACTTGTATGTTAAAATTATCGTTTCATGTGATCATTACATCGGTTAATGTTATCAGTTTCCGAACCTCATTTTAACTGGCAAAGGAATATTCACAAAAAAAGAAGAAACCCATCATTTCTTTTCCTTCGCTGTTGTTTGAATTTTTGAAAATGCTCCCTCTTCCAACTAGGGAAATAGGGAACAAACAGGAGTGGGGGCTTTACACGTTCCTGAAATTTTTCAGAAATACGCACACACTGCTGATGGTCAGCGGTTGTCAGATAAGCAGAAGGCAACACATTCTTATCGGAACTGAGAAGGAGCGTATTCACATTTTATGCCTTGCTCTCTTACATACAGTTTGTCGATATGGAAGCCAGAAAGCGAAATGATTTAACGTTAAAACAAAAGATCGAAATTTTAAATCGTTATGACAGGTGGATTATGATTACTAACAATTTATCAATGAGTTCTTAGAAAAATTTGTAGACAGTCAACAATTGATCAATTTTTTTAATTATGCATACAATTCTTATGTTTTAAAGGATAATATACATAAATGCAGGATAATACAAGGTGTGTTTTTTAATTTTGTTTTGAAATTTAGTGCGCTTGAATTAAAGGGGGAGGGGGTAAATTTATCTAATTTTGCATATCGTTTATTGTTATCAGTCGGTTATTGTTATTAAAATCACGGTGTTCCAAATTAATCACATTAAGCGGATTCCTCTGTATTTCAAAAAATCGGGAACATTGACAACATTGCTAAATGTCCAAAAATGATATTCAGAAATATCGGAAAATATTGACCAGCATTGTTAAATATCTAAATATGATATTCAGTGATACCATTTAGGGAAATTTATTAGGTGTGGGCCAATATTATAATTTTGATATTATATATTGGCCGATATTTTTGTGCTACCTGGAGAAATGTGGATACCTTTGGCCTCGTCTGGTAGTTTGTATGTAATGATGCTGAGCCTCTTCACGTCCGAATAACTGAATAGCAACACAGAACATTTCATTTCATCTAGCTGAACAGTAATATATAAATTAAACAATTAAAAAGTCTTTGAGTAGTTGTACGTCTTGGTCTGACGTCGTAGTTCACATTAAGATGACCTAGACATTCTGTGGTATTACATTCGGTTTCTCAAGGGTATAGTGGACTTACAAAATAGTTGCATTCCATTAAAATAATTATGTTTTCAATTTCTATAACAATAGGAATATTAATTCAATTATGACCCATTTTTAAGTTCTACGTTGATTAAAATGTAACAAAACGTTTTAATTTGGATTTTCCCTTTTGGCTAAACTAATAACTTTGAACATTCATTTTTGCATTTTTATTTATTGTACTTATTTCAGACAGCTGACATATGTTCGGCTTACAGTATTGAATAAATGCTCGCAGCAATAATTGATCCAAAAATGTCATCTAAAAATATTTCACTTTTAGACGATTGGAAGTTTGTATTTTTTAAAAAATGCTATTGTAATAAATTTTTATTAATATTTCTCCTCTTAAATATAATTTTTTTCATCCATGCTAACTTATATTTTAAAATTATTGAATGTCAGCTGTAAGTACAAATTTCTCCATTACATGGAAGATAACTGTGCATTGGATATTTTTAAATGGAGTCATAATTTGTGATTTTAAATATTTCATTTACAATGACATTAGGGCTGGCTTGTTTATCAATATATTGTCAAATATTAATATTCTTCAAGTATCCCAGCAAAATTTAAAATTTGACTGTGTCGATATATCCCCGTCAGCGATACTGCTTTTCCTCCGCACGCGACATCATAGATCGTCAAAAGACACCCTGAATTTTCCGCATATGTTAATATAAGTGATATTTCTTCCAGTTATTGCATTCATTTAATGTATTTACCCTCGTACTTGCTACAAGCGCAAGCCAGAAAATTTTACCTTTGAAGATTATGACGTCTTTGTCAAGATCTATAGCCAAGGTAGTATAGCTCATTATATTCCTATACATTCAAACGATGCAGTTGGATAAAAACACTCTCTAGTGTCTTTCTTCCACATTTGCTACTGGTTTGAATCCATTTGGATATATCAAAGATATTTGTAATGTTACACACCAATAAAAGGGAAGTGAAGTCAAGTGAGTGTTCGACCGGACAATAGGTCGTCCATTCATAAACTAGGGACGAATTTTAAAAAAATCATCAAATTCCCAGTAATGATCCTCTTTGACATTAGATTTTTGTGACGGACAATGGGGATGGATATGGGAAACGTGGTGTCACCTTTCCGAAAAGTTCAATGAGAAGATTGTTTTCTCGCGCCAACCTGGTTTCGAGGTTTTTATCATTGAATGATCTCAGTGACGAAATCAAAAAGAAAGAAGGGTGTGGCCTCTCGAACAGATGTTTCCTGGCAAAGGGAAAGAACGAAGAGGACTAGGATTTCCATCGAGTAAGACGTGCTCTTTCTTGAGAGCCTGACTGAGGTTGATTGCATTGTATATCGAGGAAGTTGGTTCCCGAGACGTGATTATGCAAATGTTAAGTGAATAAATGTATGCGTTGAACAAATGTTAAGTTTATGGTTGAATAAAAAGGCCTCGTCTAAGCTAATACTTCATACATAATACGTAGAACTCACTGTGTCATGCCAGGAAGACATAAGGTGTGACAGAAATAAAAAGTGAGGCTTCTATCGACCGGGTCTCGGAGTTTTTAATTAAAGAGAGATCCACTTCCGTACTATGGACCTGAAAGGAACTACACCGATGACGGAGGTGTTACAATATTGATATTGATTGCTTCATGATAATAGCTAGTGGTATGTACATATGTTGATATTTCTAAATACCTTTCCACAATAGCTACGTGAATGTGTTGATATATCTCGATAGCTTGCTGCTTGCTCGTTCATGTTCTGTTAATATCGGAGGCTTAAGGTGTTTTTAGTGAATTTTAGATTAATTTCGCCACCGAAAGCTAGATGGCGCTATTGAGCAAGGGAGTAAAAACTGAACTACAGGTGTAACGGACAAAGCTGTGAGGATTCGGCGTTGGATTTAAAATGTAATACTATTCATATTCCTGTATTCTGTTCTTATTCATTTATGAAACGTGTTTAAAGCCTAACATAATTCTTTATTCATTGCTCTGTTTATTCTTCATTTATCGTGACGTGTTGTGTAATAAAAAGAAAGTGTGTTTGTTCAACAGCCGTTTTCTGTTTTCATCCCTAATTCAATTTCTACAGATTCTTCATGCAACCATCGAGTTAGACGTGCTCTTTCTGGAAAAGCCTGACTGAGGTTCATTGCCTTGTATATCGAGGAATTGGTCCCCGAGACGCGATTATGCCACAACATTCTTTTCTTGTTCTTGAATAAATGTTAAACGTGTTTAAGAAAAATTCGTCTATGCTAATACTTCATTGCACGTAGAACTCACTGTGTCATGGCAGGAAGATATAGTGTGAAAAAAAAAAGAAAGTGTGTTTTTTATCGACCGTTCGAAGTTTTTAATTCAAGAGAGATCCACTTCCGTACTCTGAACCTGAAAGGAACTACACTGATGACGAAGGAGTGTTACAATATTGATTGATTCTTCATGATAATACTGTGATATGTACATATGTTATATTTCTAACTTCAAGATAATGTGTTAATATATCTCGATAAGATTTGATTGCTTGCTCTATTCAAATGTTCGAATAATCATCAAGGTGTTTTTGGTAAATATCTGAATGCTGATCGTCTTTCAAAATTAGTGATATCTATCCACTCCTAATTTAAAGTAGAGTCGCGATATATAAAAAATATCAATAACACCAACAGTAATTTGGAGATATATCGAGATATATGAATAATATCAATTTTGGAATATATCATGATATTAATTTCCGATATTATCCAGCCCAAATTACCATAGTTATTAAGACTTGTCTATATGAGCTTACAACATTGCAGATTTTTAAAAAAATTCGTTGTAAAGTTAGATAACTAAACAAAGTTTGTTCAGTCCACTAAACCCTCAAGTATTTCTGCCCTAATGTGTGTGGTGGATGATGAACTGAGTGAAATGGCCGGAATTTCTCTGCTCAACAGAGTGAAAGAGTTTCATTCTGGGGCATCAATCGGGGAGGCCGTCATAGTCAGCATTTCGTCATAGGGTCCGCCAGCCAAGGTTTCTTTGCGGTACGGTTCATACCTAGAAAGAAGGGGAAGTCTAATTAATAGACGGCTTTCTACTATGACTTTCTTAACTCGTCAAGGAATTTACTTACCTCTTTTTCCTCCTTCTCAAACAATAAACTGTCAGAAGAGTGACCCAAAATAGCGTAATACAGGTCAGAGATGCAATCATAATAGTAGCTTCTGAAATTAAATGAGAGGTTACATAAATGTGTGTGTGTGTGTTTAATATAAATAAAAAATTATTGTTCTTTAAAATTCTCTCCACCCACGTTCTAATTTTTTAATTTTAACTTTCTCAGCCACCCAAAATAAATCAAGGATATGTATCATTAAAACTGACGTTTCTTCCACACTTATCAAAACTAAAGATAGAATTAAAAATTTACCTTTTCTTTACCTTCTTTTACCCAGCAGCCCAGGAAAAACTGAAGAACTTTACCGTTTAAGGGACAGTCTCACCAAAGTCGTTTAACGGCTAACCACGATTAATCTCTATTTAAACGTAGAATTGCGTCCCATCATTGGTTGGCGTCATGGGTTAATCGCAGTTAGCCGTTAAACAACTTTGGTGAAACCAGACCTTAACGTCGTTGTTAGCAGTTTCAGAAATCATGTTTTACTAAGCTTCAAAATAAATGCGTTTCTAAAACTCTTTCTTGTGAGATGTCATTCACGTTATTTTTTTTTTATCTCCTCGGTAAGGCCTTTTCATAGCACAAACGGATTTCTTTCTGTCTTTGCGTATTTTTGGTTTGGTTTTGGTTTGGGGTTCTACGGTCTACTTTTTGCTACCCGAGGGCTAATGAGACCGGGACCTACAGTTTAAAGCCGATTCCGAACGGCTACGAACATCCATGACACAGTCGGATTCGAACCCACGAACTCCGGTACCGAAGGCCAGAACCAAACTGTCAAAACTAACCAAAACTGTCTTTGCGTAAGACGCGTTTGTTAGTTCATCATTAAGATGAAAATAAAGTATTTCGCTTGGTTTTGAGTTTTGAATGAGAGCCTTTCTCGCCACGGTGACCACATCTGAGTGACATTGCCAAGCAAGCCTTGGCAATAAAATATAGTGGCTATATCTCCCATGTAATTCATGAAGAATATTTTACTGGTTACACACACATATATCTATAGCCATATTTGAACTAATGAAACTAAAATATGAAAAGTTCATAAATTATCTCTAATAAAATTATGTTGATCAATACATACATACATATATATATATATATATATATATATATATATATATATATATATATATTGTAGTCAAATTGAAAAAAATATACAGGGTGTCCCAAAAGGTCGTTTACAAACTTAACATGCTGGTCTGTCATATCACGGTAAACAAGATTTACATAGGAGCTTGTGTCCGAAAATGCAAACTGCGACCGCTAGAGCGCTGTGATCACGAGTGTGGAGCAGGAGAAAAAAAAATGATATCGACAGCGGTATTAATATGATTTTTACTACAGATGAGGATTACATTACAGCAAATGCTCACAATTGTTTCCCTTCGCCACAATGCAAGTTTTACAACGTCGGCACATGGATTAACGAACCCGTTCAAGTTGTCCAGGAGTGTCACAGACACGTGCTGTCTGGCGATAAGATCCATGTCCGATGTTAGGGTGTCTCGTACACCATGGACTTCATGTGTCCCCACAGGTAGAGATCCAGGGGAGTCAGGTCGGGGGATCGCGCGGTCCGCTTCTACCGATCCAGCTATTTTTCTGTAATTATTGCCCTCTAGCGGTCACAGTTTGCATTTTCGGACAGAAGTTCCTATGTAAATCTTGTTCATCATGATATGACAGACCAGCATGTTAAGTTTGTAAGCGACCTTTTGGGACACCCTATATATACACTATATTTATCAAAATTACATTTCTATTTATATGCGCATATGCAGCATGATTAATTCGAATACATATGTAAAGTCATAGAAATAACGAAAATTAAAAGCAGAAATTCCACCTTAAAAATAAAATTAACTTAATGTCATATAACAGAGAAAGGAGATGGGTATTATGTTTGTTTATACAGTTAGAGAATCGAGTCCCAATTCTTCAACGGCAGAACTAATGCATAAAAAAGTTTTAACCTTTTGCACTCGAGGTCTTTTCCCCACAGCCAAACGATGGCCAAGGAAGGGTTAGGGCGCTAATCTTCGCTATTAGAGTTCATGGGCTCGAATTCCACTGTGGCATGGATGGTCGTAGCCGTTTGGAATTGGCTTTAAGCAGTAGGTCCCGGTGTCGTTAGCCCTCGTGTTGCAAAAAGTCGACCGTAGCGCTCCAAACTAAACTTTTTCCATTCAGGTGATTTAGCAACGCGAGACACTTCTAAGCGTCCTTAGTGAATTTCTTTCCTCTAGCATAAAATTATTCAACTCACAAACTAATGATTAAAATATTTATAGTTTAACATTTTATCTCTCTTTAAGATTAAGAAGATATTTTCTTAAATATTAATTTCTGTGCTGTTGTTTAGTGGGATATTTTGTAACAGAATTGCGAAGATGCGTGCCTAGTTTATCTAATATAGTTTATGGTGCTCATTAGAAATGAGAACATACTCTACTGTTCTTCCTAACTCCCGTTAAAATTATATACAGCCTTATGTCTCCGAAATTAGAGGTTGAAATCTAAGCCTGATCACTTCTCTGGCAAAAATATCGAGTCAGTTTGACAGTAAATTTTCATATACCGTTCTATAGTCTGCTTTTTACTAATCTTCTTTTTCTCGAACTATCATGTTTGAATTGATCTTAGAAATTCGACCGTCGATAACCAAGCTTGGAATTATCAACCGACACACAGCAGTCACTATTTGATGGAGCAAAAAACAATGTAAAGGATGTTCAGATTTCTGAAGTGAAAAAGAGATGAAGCTTGGATGGTCGCCAAAGTGAGGTCCCGATAGTGGACTAATTGAGATAAGAAAATCTTATCTCCTTTGAAGGGATGGCATTATTCACTTCAGTTCTCCGAACCCATTTAAAAGAAACAAAAAATAAATAATCAAAGCCACGCGTCGGATTTCGGTAACAAAGAAAGTTATGAGTGACAGTCAACTCTCGAGTTGTGCCATCGAAAGAGGTGAGGAAATCACTTCTCGATTCCGAAAGGTTAATAGTATAATTTTCATGCAAAAATCTATTACATTTTAAATGGTAAGTTATTTCGCGTCCGTATCAAAAACTCACTGAAAATTGCGCTGCGTAGTCAAGTGGATCCTGTACTGATGCTATATTATGCAACCCAACATTTTATAATACTTCTTCTAAATTAAGTAACTCCAAAATTGAGTACAGACCTATTACTTTGGTATAGGTACCACATATAAAAATTTGTCCATCTAAAATTGAATTTTTGTGTTCACTCACGTTTGCCCAAAAATCATTTCAAAGATGGTCTAAGCTAATTTAAAGCGGTTACCAAATTTATTTTTTAATTTATAACTAATAAATCTTCCTAATTTACCTTTTGAAAAATAATTTAAATATTTATAGCAAAATTACCAATCCCTTGGAGATTTTGAATTGAGCAAATTAGTAATAAATACACTGTAAAGATAATTGAATACCGAGGAATCAAAAGAAGTATCGTTTTAGACAGGATTATCATTATTAGATAGTATCGTTATGCACAGGTTTCAGCGTATATATTTAGTAAACGAGAAGTAGGGTGCTACCATATTACAGTCGACATATGTCCCTTGTGAATTCTGCGTCAAATGATGTTAGAAAAGGAAATTTATGGTACCAAATTCCCATCTCTACCTATTTCTGATGTCATTATGACGTAGAAGTCACCAGTGACATGTCGACTGTAACATGGTAGCAGCCGTAAAATGTAGACTGGTTGTGTGAAAGGAAGTAAAACAAACAATTCATAAGTAACTTTTCTCTTGTGACAACGTACTTTTGCTGATGACGTGTTCTTCGTCACACCGCAGTCCTCCGAATCCTAAATCACAGCTACAAAATAGAAAAGAAAATTAATTTCAATTCATCCATATTTCCATACGCTAAAAGCTGTCAGGGGAAAGAAAGGATATCATCAGAGGTGGAATAGTAATTAATCGCAATATTGTAGTTGTTGTTACATATGGCAAGAAACTTAACCCACAAAAATAGGCCGTTCGCATTACCTTCAAAATTTTCTATTTTTCAAAAAAATATATTGACAGAGTTTGACAGCTTAAAAAACTATAATACTGTATAACGCACAGTAGAGTCCAGTAAAGTGAGTGGCCAGGAAGACTTAAGAAAAATGTAAAGAGTACTTTCAACATTTAATAAAAAATAAAATGAAACATTTACATAAGAGACATCGTCATAGTGTTACGAATTTAATAAATCTGAATAGATGGACCTAATTAAAATGTGTTTTTGATGTTAAATCAAGTCAAAATTATTATTCTGCTTGTAAAATAGTGTATCTTTAACATTTATTGAGTGTAAATATGGGAATTAGATTAATTGTTGGTGAACTTTGTATGGGACTCTATGGGTTTCTCGTAAAATTGGCGAGATATCGTCTCGTTGGCGACAGTTTTGGCAGTTTATTTTGTCACCAAATGTGGCAATATTTGACAACATCCGGTTCCGGTTTCTGGTTTAATATGGAATGTTCGAGCACTTTCTACGGGCCTATATAAGGCAGGCTGAGCTCCAAATTAAAAACAGTCGTTAAGTAGATTTCTCATCACGGTGTGCTGTGTTTAACCGGTGCTTCCGCTGTGTTCTATGCGTAGAGGTGTGTGAGTCTACGGTATTCTGTTGTTTACCGATGATTTTGTAAACATGATACGAGTGCGCAGTATCGTATCCCGGTACTGATTCCTTTCTGACAGTGTATTTTCCATCTGACTGTCAATAAATAATTGTTTTCGTGCTGTCTTAAAGTCCATAAATCCCTGAACCCAGCAGTGAAGTTCGTAGCAATATCTTTTTTAAATTATCCTAAATACATGAAATTTTCATCATTCGATCTCTATATTTAAGTAGTTTGGCTGAATTTACTTTGTTTCGTAAAAATAAGAACTTATATATCTAGTGAAAAGTGAGAGCTAGTTCCCGTTGCATTTTCAAAAAGCTGAAATAATGTTTTCCATTTCAGTTACTACAAATACTATGAAATAAACAAGACGATAAAATCAGGTCTGTAATGTATTGACTGAGAATATTTGAAATCAATGTGTGCAATAATTTTTTCTATCTACAGAGCGCAAATTGAAAAAACACCATTTTCAATAAAAGGCATTTAAAGTTTTTATAGTTTTCTTAAAAGATATGATATTAAATGCAAAGCTGGTATAGTTTTAAAGGTTCTAATTCGAATATTTCAGTGGGATTTGTTTAAAACGATTCAGAAATGTCTAGAGATTAAAAAAAATCGAATTTCTAAGGTTTAAAGGTGATATGTCTCCTTAAAATAAGGAGATTTCAAGCAGCAGGGCACATCTCAACTTATGACAATTCTGTCTTTAGTTTTAAACGGAAGGGCAGTTTATTGTTTGTCTATTCACTGTTGTAAACATGAAAATGAATGGGAAGGGCATTATAGTAGTTCGTGACGTTGCGACAAATTGCTCTATACTAAGATATTTAAGAATACCAAGACAATTAAAATACCAAACTTAAAAAAACATTATTATTGCAATTGGACTGTTTAAAATCGAAAGTTAAAGTCTGGAGTGTACTGAGTGTTCAGGACATGCGCAATCCAATATAGCAGGTCAAACATCACCTTTACTCTGTAACGTAGAATCTGTTTTGGGTACAATCTATTAGGGAATCTGCCTATCCTTTTGAGGTTATGGTAATGTATCCATACTCCCTGGTGCATTTTATGTAATGAAGTTTATAAATATTAAGTACTATAACTTCAACTCTCAGTAGTTGGAATGTTTGTGTACATAAAGTATGTTTCTGTGCTAATGTGGTGGAAGCTGCCGTAACAAGTAAACACGTTTTTTCAGTTAATAAACTGCTTGTTTTTTATTTAATATTGTATTGGAATATTCAGTTGGAGTGAATCATCACTTCAACGTATTTAACATACGCTAGCCCCCTACATTGGTGAATACTGGATAAAGTTTTTATTTTGTTATCTAATTCCTGTGTTCATACCTACTGACCCAGCTTTATGGTTTACAATGGTTGAATCTACGTTTTAACTCTCAGTGCCAAAGTCTATACGGAGTCCAGTTGAAATATAATTATTGTGTTTCTCATCTACTGCCAGAAATAGTGGTGACCGTTCGAGACGTCGTACTTTCTCCCGATAGTGCTGATCCCTACAAAAATTTAAAAGATAAAATTACACTCCGTTGTGGTAAACCTAAATTTCAGGAAATTCATTGATTGTTAGCTGAGGAAAAATTCGGTGATAAAAAACCTTCTGAGCTTCTTCGTTTCATGCAGCGGTGAGCTGAAAATCAAAACTTGCCCGACTCTCTTTTACTAGAACTGTTTCTACGGCAGTTACCCTTCAACGCGCAAAATTTATCTTAGCATCTGTACAATACCTTAAGTCAAGTAAAACTGCAGAAATTGTCGATAAAGTTTTGGATATTTCACTTACCCAGGTAAGCAGCTATATATTTGTCTATAACATTTTGATGCTTGCTTGATGGCAACAAATTTATTTATACTAATCAGAAGCTCATAATGCCTTTACACAAAATCCTGGAAAGTGCAGTCCTCGGCAACTACGCCAGTTAGAATTTTTACCACAATTTTCTACAGGCATCCGGTATACAGAAGGATCTGGAAATATTGTAGCCGTCGCATGCCAAGTCGTATTCTGATGCAGTGCCATAAATAGTTACTCTACTACTAGAGGGCTTGGCTCAGGGAGTACTATTGAGAAATCTTCCGTGAGATCCTGTGAGTAGCCGACGCACCTCAGGATTTCGAAATTATAAAAGTGACTCGTATGATTAAGCGCGACACCAAAATGTCTATGCATTTGGTTCAGGTACAGTTACTCCCTACGAAAAAATAATTACTACAAGTTGCCGCAATGCCACTGATGTCAGAACTTCCATCATCACAGTAATAACTGTATGATGAAGCTCCGATGCGTAAAATGCGCTGGTGCTCATATCACCAGTGAATGTACGCAAGTGTTAGGCAAAATATCTCAGGTAAAATGTTGTAACTGCGGCGAGGATCACCCGGCCAGCTATTGTGGCTGCGCTCGCTTTCCCAAGCCACGACAATCCTTACGACCCAATCAGAACAGGTTGAAAATCTAACAGTACTCTGAACTACGCTAAAGCGGCGAGAAAGGTAGTAACTCAACGTGCGGATCCTGCGGGACTGGCTCACCCCCCTAGCGCTATGAATAAAAATACTATTGCTAGCGACATTGAAGACATAACTGATCTTGCTGAGCAAATTAAAAACCTATTAAACATCAATTCTTTCAATGAGCTAGCACAAACTCTTAAAAATACGAGGGACCAACTACTCAACACACAAGGCTATCACAACCGCATGTATGTATTCCTAGACGCTGTTGCTCAGTGTGCCATTACAAACCGTAATGGCGGCTAACTCCTCTCCATTTCAACTGCTCGCATGGAACTGTAACGGTATTAAAAATACGATGCTTGAGTTTCGGCAATTTGTAGATAAGCACACTCCTGATATTATTCTCCTGCAGGAAACCCACCTTAGACCTAGTGATAAACTCAACATAATGAATTACAATACCTACAGGTATGACTTCCCTAGTCAAAATCAAGCCATGCGGGGCACTGCCGCCATTATTAAACGCTCAATCCCGCTCCACGAAGATTGATCCTGTGATCCTAGCCGACGTACTTCATTTTAACCTGCTATTATCGATGATATTACTCTCATTCTTAACTTCTACTTTATTTCTATGTGTTATTGTTTTCCTCGTCTAAACTCAAGCATCCATTGCCTATTTTATTTCCCTGCCTCAGTGATAGCTTTATCACATCTAATAGTTGTTTGTTAAAATCCTATGTATCGCAGAACTAGAGGACTAGGATCAGGAAGTTCTGTGAAACTTGCATCCTGCGATCCTTCGAAGCCGACGCACTGTCTCAAAAAGAAGTTATTTATTAGTATTGCCTCTTTTAGGTATAGTCTATTAGTGAATCTGCCTATCCTTTTGAGGCGTTCGGCTAACGTGTATATTCAGCTTGCTTCCTAATATTTTAAATATTAATGATCTCAAATCCCTCAGCTAAAGATTCATTTTTACACTTGCGGTATGAGAACATTGGTCCTATCTTTAAGTTTCATAGCATTTTTCTTGAAAGAAAAAAAATATCCGATGCATTGTTTGGATACTATCAGTTAAGAGCGAGAGCATGCAGTTTTATTATAGCCTATATTTATTTTTATGCTTAGCATTTAACAAAGTTTCACTAGGACAAACATATTACGACATAACGTACCTTGGACCTAGTGATTTCTGTGGTAATTGTAACTCATAAATGCATAGGTTTTCTTTTTTTTTTTTTTTGTATTTTAACAATGCATATATGTATATGTATACATGTATATAGTTGTTATACATTTGTATGTGTATATGTGCACACATCCACATTAACCGTTTAAGATTCTAAAACATGTATTTTTCAGTAATTTGCCTATGGTTACTGAGAGAAACAGTATTGTAACATTAATCAAGACTTTAGTTGACTCACTTGCAGCGGAAGCTGTCGCCTTCTACCTGACAACTCCCTCTGTGACAAGTGTCTTCTTGGCATGTTTCTGAAACAAACAAAAGACATATATAAGCCTCATTCGAATAATTCATAGAAAATGTAATAGAATGCATTTATACCTGTATACATATGTACTATATGTATTTATACATTAATACCTGTAATATAACTTCACATATTTTCATTTGGAGATTACACCGTAGTAATTTCAATGACAAAAATGGGATTGAGAATAAGTGGTCAAATTGGATCTACGTCAAAGACTTATATATAGGGAGGGGGGGGGGGTCTGTATATCCTCCCCGAAATGTTCTCAATGCATGCCTTACAAGATATCTAAAACTTGGTGTACATCAGTATTTTTTACTGCAAGTGTTGAAAGATGAAAACTCTTTCTAACGATGAAAAGAGTTGAAAACATTTTTTCGCTTTATCAATTGGTCATAGGAAGTTTACAAACTTAGCATTGCATTCGATGCATAGGGGAATGACTATAAATGCAAATGAAGGTTTGAAAAAGCTGACTTTCAAAGCTAGAAGAATTTATTTACTATTATAACTCGATTGTTTAGATACGAGTAATTATGCTGTACTGTTTCCGAATTTGGTTGTCATACAAAGTACGTAAAGTACGTAATTTTGTAAAAGGAAAGTAAAAGCATATCTCATAATTTCTTTATCATAACTTTTTTATTTTAGTTATTCATAACATTACTTTTGTTTAAATTCGTCTGGTTAGTGCTGAGGCGCAAATTATATATTCTCTAGTATTTACCAGGCAAATTTAAACCTGGTTAGAAACTTGGAGCGTAAATTAAAGGATGCAATGCAATTGCTGATACATTTTTGAAGATACAATGAAATAATGTTCAGCGTTGTTGATCTGGTTTGGTCCGCTAGGTCTACTTTTTTCCAACACGAAGGCAAATGAGACCAGGACATACTGCTTAAAGCCAATTCCGAACGGCTACGAACATCGATGCCAGAATAAGATTCGAACCCACGAACTCCGATGTTGAAGATCAGCGCCCTGACTATTCGGTCATCGTTTCTATCCATTTTATGACTTATTTATGTGTGTATACAGAACTATGCATGTGTGGTTTTGTTTGGAGAACTAAGGTCTACTTTTTTTGCTCACGAGGGCTAATGAAACCAGGATCTACTGCTTAAAGCCGATTCAGAACAACGAATATCCATGTCGGTAGCTGGATTCGAACCCGCAAACTTTGGTACCGAAGAACAAAGCTCTACCATTCAACCATCGTTTACACATGCATGTGTGTATAAGATTTATGTATGTATATACTTTGCATGAAAGTGCGTATAATGATTTTTTTGTAAGATTGGAAGTGCACTATACTTTGGATCCTCCCTGAAAAAAAAATTCTGGCTACGTCACTTTTGTACGTGCTAATATAGTCGCTCATAATTAACGTTAAATACATCGATATGTGAATTACGTCTCATTTCAGTAAGCGGTTGGAGCAGTTCAAGAGTAAATATGCGTATATTAGTTGTTTGTAGTGCTAATGCTAGAAATAGCGTTTCGGACATTACCGTAAAGTTTAACGTCAACTATTTCCTCAAAAACGCAAATTGGTATAAAGGGAGATATATTTTGTTAGTGTGACCATTTATTTCTTTAGTCGTAAGGGTCTGAAAGCGCTGTAAAACACCAAGATAACAATAGATACCGCACAGCCACAAACATCCCTGCCAATTGTTACATAAATTCGATTGGTTGGTTAGGAGCGCAAACACCTACATCGTCGGTCAGTATCAGTAAAGGTGTTTGTAACTGCTCAAAAAAGTATAGAGGGTGAAGAAAAATCGCAACCACCACCCGTAAAACCATGGCTAGGAGGATCGAGTCATTCTGCACAGCTTAGCTGAAAAATAACAAATTAATTGAATTACCTCACAAATTAACTCAAAAAAGTCATCAATAAATTGGGGGGTGGGAATTAGCCAGGATTAATTTTATGTAACTGGAAAGATGAATCTGCTACTGAGAAAAATGTGGAACTTCGAGCTCTTACCAACACACTGTTCATTCTTCTGCATATAACCGTGTTCGCAAAAGCACAATTTTTCTTCGCCGGAGAATAGGCAAGCCGTGTCGTTGCCGCAAGAACACCCTAGAAAAACAGAAAAAAAAATTATTTTAGATGCATCAGAAGGTTTCAAAATTTGAAATTTCTTGAAATAGTTTTGCGAGGAACATTGCCCGATAGCAAAATAATTAAGCAAATTGACGCAACGTCAATTGTTCCCCTTGTGAAGACTCCCCTTTGTTCAGAGCACGCGCCAAATCAGCTGATCGGAAATCCCACCTGTTGACCAGTTTACAATAGCATGGCATAGCAGAGTCTGGGATGTTGACAGTTGGATTGAATAGGCGTTACGCCCCTGATCGGTCACGTTAATGAATCCTCGGGAATTCCGGAATCGGGACAGCTAGCGAATGAGAATTCAACTAAAAAAACTAGCTGTAACCTTAGGTGGAGTTCTTAGGTAACTGGAATCGTAACTAACCAAAAAACGGTTGGCGGGACCGTAACTGACCCCAGGTATAAAAATCCTAGAATTTTGTGACACTGGGCCGTTCAACATTTTTTTTACGTAGGTGCTTTGACCTCGTGGAGGCTTTCGCATCTTTTGACCGGAGCCAGCTTTTTAGTGATTGCATTCGGGAGACTCGTAAAGTCCGCTCATATAAGGAGTGGCAGGGACTCGGATACCGAACGGGGGATAGATTGGGTTGCATTGCACCCTGGAAGAGCCTCCCCGTTTGTGAGATTATTAAATCTTTTATTTTCCCGACTGTGATCGTCGTGGCAATTCAGTGCCAGCCGAAAATCCTCTACATTTCTACTTGTTTTGGGGAGATTTAGAATCCTGTTGTAGATATAACAGTATTTACTCCAGAAATAATAAAAGTAATTTCCAATTTTATCGTGACTGTGATCTTTCTTCGCGCTACTTCTTCACTCGAGAACATTGAAGTCGTCACACCCTGTTCGTCCATTGTCTTTTTCAGGATGCATGATGGGTAATGCATATGCTGCCCTTACGTTTCAACTAAAATGAAAATCTATAACACCTGAAATGAGCCATGCAGCGAGGTACCGCCTTGCAGCATGAAACATCTCACAGAAATCGACTAGCTACTTTGGCAAAAAACAGGCATGGGCCCTTTCCACCAAATATAGTATGGAAACCATATAAACGTGTTTTCTCTACATATAATATAAGGAACACTGAACTCATAAATTAAGAAACTAACAACATTATCCTTTTGTATTGCATAAAAAGGAAATATACTTATAACATTAATTACCCAGATTTTAACCTCCACGATAAAGTCATCGTAGTTCAAGCTGTTTAAGGTTTCTATTATATTTGCACAATATAAACATGTCTCTAGTCCATCCTGTCCAAACCAGAGGCGTAGATTTTATCACTTTCTCTAAGAACGGAACGAACAAACGCACACACGCGTATATGTGTACGTATGTATACATGCGAACCCAGTATGTTGTCTTGGGGGGGGGGCGTGCTCAACAAACTAAAGCGAAAAGGTATCACAAAGTTTAATATGTAACACTAGTAAGAAGTTGCGAATCTACCAGAAATCAAAATTCCAATTCCACTATAATTTTATTAATAATTTTTACACTGCATTTATTTGATTGAAATACATAAAAAGCACTAAAATGCCGCTAATGTATTTAGGATGTTTGGTTAGTTAACTTGAAGAACTTCGGCCACATCTGGAAACGCGTCAGCTGAGCCAGGCGGGTCGTTTGACCGCAAAATTGCGTCATCCTGGATATGGAAGGTTCCGGAAAGAATCACGCGAGGGGCAACCCCCCATATAAGAAGATTGGTTGAGCGGAGAAGAAGCGGATTTTCTTGTGAAGCTCGATAAGAGTCCACTCGTCTCTCCGAATTGCCGGAGATTGCTTTTCTTCAGAGACCGCCAGCGTCTCTGCTTTCTGCCACGAAGTCGACCTTCGACTTCGGGATCTCATTCCCGTTATATTTAATAATTTTTTACTTCGTGCTTTGAAGTAGGTTGCTGAGAGTGACACTTACTCTCATTTTGGATCGTCTTGCATCCTTTGATTCTCAACGAACTACAGCGAGATACGTACTCTGAGCATTTCGAGCCTCAGTGTAGAAGTGAACTTTTTGGATCATCAGACCGGTAGATTATAGTGTCAGAGTCCCGTACCGGCTCTAATTAGAGAACTGTTCTTGTGTTCGAGAATTACCGGCTTCACTGTACCCTCGTGTTTTATATTTTTAACACTTATCTCAGCACGAGATTTCAGAAGTGATTGAATGTACAGAATCCTGTATATAGATGTATAAAAATTATTCCCATGAATAAATCGTTTAATCAAGATTAAATAGATGTTCAGCCTGTATCCTTGACGACCTCGCCTACCCTTACTCCAATACGTTACAACACACTCAGTCCCTAACGTTCTTTAAGCGGTTAAAGCTGCAGACAAAAATGCTCTTCCATTAAAGGAAAAATATGCCTCTAATCATCTATAGCGGAAGATTCCCACTGTTGACGTGAGAAAAAACGCAGTTGCAAAAAGTAGTGGACTTACCGACGCACTTTCCCTCCGTCTCGGCATAACCGGTGGGGCAGAGGCAGATTTTCTTCGCATCCTGGAATTCGCAGTCATGACCCGCTCCACACTGACATTCTGAAAAAAAAATTTTTTTTCTTTACTGGAGACGCTCATGGCTATATATATAATATTTTATTGTTCATGTTTTAATGTTCTTGTTTTTAAGGTAGTTTTTTTTGAAGTTTGTAACTATTTTATATTTTGTAATTATTAACGGCTCCAATCTCATACATCTACCATGTATGGAAGCCAATGATGTAGAATTAAAAGCTTCTGCAATATATATATATATATATATAAATGCGGTAATGTATTTAAGATGGTTGGTCGGTTAACTTAAAGAACTTCGGCCACATCTGGAAACGCGTCAGCTGAGCCAGGCCGGTCGTTTGACCGCAAAATTGCGTCACCCTGGATATGGAAGGTTCCGGAAAGAATCACGCACCCCCCCCCCATATAGGAAGATTGGTTGAGCGGAGAAGAGGCGGATTTTCTTGTGGAGCTCGATAACAGGCAACTTGTCTCTCCGAATTGCCGGAGCTTGCTTTTCTTCAGAGACCGCCAGCGTCTCTGCTTTCTGCTACGAAGACGACCCCCGACCTCGGGATCTCATTCCCGTTACATTTAACAATTTTTTACTTCGAGCTTTGAAGTAGGTCATTGAGAGTGACCCTTACTCTCATTTTGGATCGTCTTGCATCCTTTTATTCTCAACGAACTCCAGCGAGCCTCTGTATAGAAGTCAACTTTTCGGATCATCAGACCGGTAGATTATAGTGTCAGAGTCCCGTACCGGCTCTAATTAGAGAACTGTTCTTGTGTTTGAGAATTACCGGCTTCACTGTACCCCCGTTTTTTATATTTTTTACATTTAGCACGAGATTTCATAAGTAATTAGATTTACAGAACCCTGTATATAGATGTATAAAAATTATTCCCATGAATAAATCATTTAATCAAGATTAAATAGATGTTCAGCCTGTATCCTTGATGACCTTGCCTACCCTTACTCCAGTGCGTCACAACACACGCAGTCCCCAGCGTTCTTTAAGCGGTTAAAGTTGCAGAGAAAAATGCTCTTCCATTAAAGGAAAAATATGCCTCTAATCATCTACAGCGGAAGATTCTCACTGTTCATTTTATAAGAAATAACGCAATTGCAAAGAGTAGTGGACTTACCGACGCACTTTCCCTCCATCTCGGCATAACCGGTGGGGCAGAGGCAGATTTTCTTCGCATCCTGGAATTCGCAGTCATGACCCGCTCCACACTGACATTCTGAAAAAAAAAATTTTTTGTTTACTGGAGACACTCATGCCTATATATATAATATTTTATTGTTCATGTTTTAATGTTCTTGTTTTTAAGGTAGTTTTTGTTGAAGTTTGTAACTATTTTATATTTTGTAATTATTAACGGCTCCAATCTCATATATCTGCCATGTATGGAAGCCAATGATGTAGAATCAAAAGCTTCTGCAATAAAAAAAATACATATACAGTGTTCCCTCGAAACTTCGAGCTTCATGTTTTGCGGCTTCAGTGCTTCGCGGGTTTTCCCAAAATATTCATTAAAAAATAAAAATGTAAAAAAAAAACAACCATGTCGGCAGCCACATTGTGGAAAGGAGCATTGTTTCATGTTGATACGCGAGATATAAGGAACCCTGCATGTCAAACAAAGAGATGAGTTGACTCAGAGTACGTACCACGGGCTCTTGAGATGACAAAATGTGCAAGTTAGGAAGAAAATGAAGAGGAAGACGTAGAACAAACTGAAAAGCGTAGGCTTACCCTGGAGAATCTGTAATAATTGTGCATTGACGACAAATTTGGTCCGAGCTGTCGAGTTCAGCAATCGCGTTGACGGGATTATATCTTTGTACAGGGAAATTTTGAAAGAAAAGGAAAAACAAAGACAACAACTACCCATCACCATGTTTCTCTCCAAGGTAAAGCCCCCTGGCTCTACCGTCAGCGCCTCCAGCAGAAGAGTCTCCGAGTGAGCCTAAAACTTCTACGAGTCAAGTGAGAGCCTCTCCTTCGCCACCAACACGAGACTCTTCGCCTCTCTCAGAAAGCAATGTTGATTAATGTTTATTACTGTATAAGGTTTTGTAATTAACCTTATTAATTAGCACTGACACGTTTAAGTAAATACGTATACTGTTGTAATTTTTGTCTTAAATGTGTAAAGTATAAATACTGTTTACATATTTAAAACATTAGTGTACCCGCATACATGAAAATTCCTAGGAGGGTTATTAATGCACTCCCTTCCAATAAAAGACGAAAAGGAAGGCCTAAAAAAACGGTGGAAAGACTGTGTGGATGAAGATTTTGCCATCTTAAAGGTAAACAACTGGAGATCAATTGCTGGGTAGAAGGGCAGATTGGGAAAAGCTTCTAAGGAAGGCCCAGGCCCACAAAGGGCTGTCGTGCCAATGCTGATGATGAAATCCTACTTCACCGTTTTTTCAGCTTTCGTGGAGGGTTCTGATCCCTATTAACCGCGAAAAGCGAGGGATCACTGTACATACATACGTACACAAGTGTTTTTATATAAATACATGCATATGTAATACATCAAAATTATTACATCCTAAAATATCTAAAATTCTTATTTTGTAACACCTAATATCCCAGCCGTAAAATGCCAGATATAAAGGAGTGTTCTCCGATTTATATTCTTTTTACCCGTCTCTCAAAACTAGGGCGGTAAGTGTTCATTTTCTGTCGACTGTCCACATTTACATCAGCTGTTCCATGAAAATAGTTTTCGGTACTTCAATAAGTAAATTGTTGGCTGTGTGGTTTTTGAGCTAAAAAAAATTAAATAATTACACGTCTCTTGGGAACAAACTGACGTGATATCTCGATCTGGGGTACGAATATCATTGATAGATGTGTTTTTTCTTGTAGCATTCGACGTAAATCTCTTGCGTTTTAAAGACGATCTGTTGGCCCGTTCATTTTTCTCCTCAATAAATTTAAAGTTCCACAACGTTGGATTTCGCTTTCTTTAACCCTTTCTTGGGCCTTGGGAAGATTACGTTCCTTCTACATGAACTTACAAAATACATCTGTGGGAAGCTCAAAACCCATTATAATATATTGGCCTTGCTGTTATAACAGTGGGAAGACTAATTCCAACTTCAGTTTTTGGTGTCATCTATTGTTCGATCGACTGAATAGAATTAACACTTCCATTTTGAAAGTTTGCAAACGTTGAGGAAGAAATAAATGGACCATGAAAGGGTTAATGACTGAACAACTGCAAATTAGGTATTCTTATTGCTCTGTAATCCCGATCAATTCATTTAATAGGGGATAATTTCTTCTGTAATCAGTGAAAAATAATTTCGCTGGTTACACACGCACACATGTATGGAAATGTTTCCATCTTATTTAGATTTTCCTCCGATTACTAACATACCAAATTTTTTAATTAAATTTTTTCTGACTTTTTAAAACAGAATTATTTTTTCTTCTTATCCCGTGGTTCATTTTGTGTAAAGAAATCTTTCACTACAAACCATTCAACGGTAAAAATTATTTTCACCGCTGGTTAACACTGAGATAGAGGTTTGTTGGTTAGTTGATTGAAATTTAGTGGCGCTAATTCCTCTTGGGACAAACTGAGCCAAACAAGAGACTGAGATAGAGGAATTTAACAAAATGAGAGTGCCGGTTTCATTAATGGCGGCTGTGGCACGTAAAATAAGTAAAGTGGCACTGTCTATGTTTCCAAACGATACCTCTAATGTAGCCGCCGTACTATAGCCAACTGTTCACCACATCCTGAGGGTGACCTTGGACGATGGTTTCCGAGTTTCATCCACAAACTCGGCCACTGAATGAGCCGAGCGCGTGGATTCGTTCATAGGATCTACTGCGCACTTTAGTTACACATCTGGCTGCCTTCGATCTTTGGAGAAAAACCGCTTCCGAAGCCATCCTCCGCCAAGTCCATTTTATTGTCTGCCATCGTTGACCGCGATAAGCCATACCCCCTCCAGACGGTGGGGATGGCTTGCGGTGGACCATAGTGTGGAGGGGCCTTTGTCTGGTGTCTGCTTCAAAATGAAGAGGACCCACTTTATGTTGTCCCAGTAAGTAATGTTGGCCACCTATAGTGTTCTCCCATAATAAAATGGCCATCAATTATCTTCCACTTAATAAGTAGTGGCGTATGCATTATTAAGCGGTATTAGTAGAAGCAAATGCCTCTGCATTGGAAATAAGAATAAGCAGATAAGCATAATTCTAGTTTTAATCAGTTGATATATTAAAGTCACGAATCTCACATTTCCAATTGTTTTCAATACAATTTGTTGTTGCAATTAACAACCATACAACGTTCTATGCATTTAAAGACAGCACTTCAGAATGACTCGATGTTATCACACAGAAGCATTTTCTAAGGGTTTAATATTCTGCTTCCTGTGAGTTAGATCTAACAGTAAAGACATTCTTGCACAAGTACCACAAAGGATGTTTTGTCCAATATGACTGCTTCTACAATGCCTACTTTCATATCAACTGACGTTGGTAGGAATTACAATTTTTTTAAGTTACACAGGGAATTTACCTATTAAATATTCGCCCTTACAATTCTGCGGAATTTGACTATTTTATTAAGGAACCAACCTATAGGTGGACACTACTCTTTATGACAACAACACAAAGTGGGCTCTCCTCACTTAGAAGCAGGAGCTAAGCGGAAGACCTCTAGAGGTACCTTTTGGAAACTTGGAGAACATTGGGACCACGAAACTTTTTGACGTGCTCTAACAAACATCAATGAACACGACAGATTTTTGGACGGCTCGAGCCTCGGTCCCATAGCCTACCAGTTATGATATAGCCTCTTTTGCAGACTGAATTATCGTGGCTAGGGAATTAAATGTACTTAAATGTTATGCTGTTATGTGTTGAGGTTAAATAGAACTTAAAAAAATAGTTACCTATAAACAAGATATAATTATACTATGAAAAACAAGAAAATTTTGTGGATTAATATAAAATTTGGATTAAAATCTAATATTTTTTTTAAACTTTCTTACCAATCCCTCATGACATCTTAATATGCATCGATTATTGGCGGTTTGCTCTTTCACAATTTTCTTACCTTTGCAAATTCCATTTTTCTCCGCAAAGTGTTTCCTGCACATACAGATTTTCTTTCCTTCTATGATATCGCAGTCGTGGCCAACTCCGCAGAAGCACTCTGGTGGAACAGGAAGTAAAATTGGGGATTTAATAAGAGGATGTTAACATAACTAGATAATCAATAAATTTGCTGCAAATTTAGATAGAAGTTCATCTGGGCACTACAAGTTTAACACATTATGGAAAGGACATTTATGTATACAGAGGGCCTCAGTGACTCTCATTTATTATACGAATAAATCGCCAAAGAACAAATTTAATATCTCTCAACTCCATGCATGGGACATAAAAGAAAATTAGTGGAGACGTCGGACTGATATGTGTTTGTGAATATTATAAAGCCAAATTGTGGCAAATATTCCTTAAAAGGCAGTGAAATTTTACAAGCAAAATCTTATTTTTATTAAAGAAATGCTTACCAGTAGCATATCTAATATCTTCAAAAGCAGGTAAAAATTATAATCAAGCACGTTCTTCTTCTTCACCTGCACTACAGCCTTTTCTGCCAGCCGTCTCAACAAGGTTTCTCCAACGGAACCTATCAAGCGCTAAGATTCACCAACTATTGATTTTTAACGTTTTAAGGTCTGTCTACACAATCTATCCATTTTGTGTGCTTTCTTCCTCTTTTTCTGATTCCCTCTCCATTTGCAAAGGTCACTTTATTCATAGGGTTCTCACACTTTTTATACGTTCCAACCTTATAGAGTGGTGCTCACATTTCAAGTGTCAATGCGCAAGTTCTCTTTCATTCCATGCCGTCTGAGATCTAGCTCTTGAGATTTCTGAACCGAAAGATTTTTACAGGGTTGGGGGAGTTAGCCCCATCCCCAACCTGAAGGACCAATACCCTGAAAAACTCCCCCAGGGCAGGGTACCTGGCTATACCCCTGGACGCTAGGTACTCATTTTAGTTGCCTTGTACGACATGCATGATCCACATTGGAACTTATTCTTTCCCACCCGGTCACCACACGTGTGAATCAAGCACATTTATTTTCAAGTGCATTTATTTTCTTAACTAACAGATTCAATGACTAATCAAAAAGGTAACGCAAAATACTGTACCAACACACGTAAAAATCTATTTATGCCATTATGTAGTGTATATATATATAATCTCCAGAGACCAGTCTGAAACCATCAAAATATAACCACGATAACTAGAGTCGGTTGGGTTTAATGGATAGTTGAGGAATTAGAGAGCTAGAATCTCTGTCCGATAAGTTAGGGCACAATGAAGGCCTAAAACCATCGAAATTTAACCACAGTAACTAGAGTCAGTTGAGTTTAATGAATAGTTAAAACATTAGAGAGCATTAAGCTCTGTCCAGTAAGATAGTGCAGAATTAGCTAGTCTTGAAGATAGCATGCCAAGTATATCATTTTATTTGTAGTGTACAATTGCGACTCAATGGACGTAGGCTTCAAATTACACTCGAATAATAATACAAAGGAAATTAAAAAAATAGAAAAATCTATAAAATTAAACTTTTATACATATAAATAATTGTCATAGTTTACGAGAAGCTTACCTTTGCATGAACCACCAACATTTAAAAAGTTTTCTTTACAGGAACAGGTCGCTTTCCCGTCCACGAATTCACAGATCTCTTCCTCCCCGCAAGAACATTCTAAGTAAGTAGAACTACATTATTAATTATAGTGATTATAAGGAGTTACAAGACGCAGTTTGAGTAATTGTAAGTTGCACTTTACCGTAACAGACGATGAAAGGCAACGAATGAAAGTAGAATTAGATGCGTAAACATTTAATGGATTGTATACGATCACACAAAATATTCTTCTTGGCATATTTGCCTGAAGTAATCCAGGGCCATCCCATCGAGTTTTTTTTCCATCAGTCTATCGGATGCTATGTGTTTCGAGTTAGTAATCTTGAATGTTTTCCCCAAGTCATCTGAGGGGAGCTCTTTGCTAGTTCCCCCCAGGTTTGTTGCGGGTTAATAACGTAGTGGGTGGTCTATTCTATTTATGTCGAAAGTTCTTAAATAAATTCAAAAGTTCGTAACACCACATTTTATTTTAATGAGCACGAACACTACACAAAACATTCAAAACTAAATCTACTTTTCATCAATAATTGAAATCATCTAAATCAAAAGGTGGAATGTTTCGATGTGTTCTTAATTCATCGCATCCTTCCACACACATCAAAGGTTTTCACACACACACACACACACACACTAAAAAAAAAAAAAAAAAACTCTTTTGCCGTTGCCAAACGGCAAACCTAAACTTCGCGGTCGTGACAGTGGGGTTGTTATTCTCTGATCTAAGTAAGTGTCTAGGGTACTTTATTCTTCTTGATTTTTCACCACATGTTATGTTTAATGGACAGTAGTGTACCGGTTTCACCGAGACTTCGAGGCCCGGCGCTCGATCTCGTGTAAGTGACGGTAGCGCAAGTCCTGGCGGGTAAAACAAAATCAAACTTATATTTTTCTAGTTTGTCGTATTCACTCGGATGTTGGCGGTTTTACAAACATATTTGAAATTGAAGTACCATGAGTGATACTGTCTTTCCGTTACAGATATAATAGCAGAGAATTATTTAACATGCCATGCCAAATTTAATTCTCTTATTAAATTTTACAAAATGACACCAGAAGACATGCGTCTTAACAAACGTAGGTTATATACTTTCTCCTCCTTCTCGTTGTCAAGATTTCTCACCTGAAATAAAAGACCAGAATTCGGGTGTACGGTAGAGAAATCAACAACAGAGACTTTGTAAAAAAAAATTAACCCTGAAAATGTCAATCTTATGAACGTTAATCAACTAGTCGTTGAAAGGAAATACTGGAGTGTTATCGCAATTTAAAACCACTCTTGCATATTATGTGTAAGACGATCCAAAATATCTAGTAGACTTGCCAATTCTCCGGGTTTAACCTGGCAGTACCAGAATTTCGATCATTTTCTGAAGCAAATGTTCGAATTGCCAGATTGTCGAAGGAAAAAAAAACTTTGAACTTTACGTTTGCGCCCGTTTTTAAGACAACGAAATGAAGCTAATAGCGCGAATGCAATGTGATTGCAATGAGAATTTTACAGTCTGAAACAGCAGGAAAACCCTACCGCAATTCTTGAAGAAGGACTTGTCGTTATCCAGTGGCATTTGATTGGGTTTAGGTTTGGTTTGGAGTGCTACGGTCTACTTTTTTGCAACACGAGGTCTAATGAGAATGGAACCTATAGCTTAAAGCCGATTCCGAATGGCTACGAAAATCCATGCCACAGTGGGATTCGAACCCACGAACTCCGATATCGAAGTCCAGCACCCTAACCAATCGGCTATCGTTCGGCGGCATTTGATTGGAAAAATAAAGAACTTTCAGATTTCTTGTTATTGAAGATTCTTCATACTAATGGAGAGTGTAAATGGTGTTCTTATCTGTGTCACAAAAATAGCCACACGTTTCTGTTCATCAATAACAGATGAAACAGTCGAAAACTTGTTGATTTGCAAAATCAAGCCAACAGGGATCACGTTTTGAACAAACATTTGAATTTATTGTTTTAAAGAAGGCAACATTTGAAACAGTAAAGGTAGTGCAAAAGAAATTTTTTTAAATATTTGAAATAGGTAATGTCATTAAATACATTTTCTTAGTTTAATATCATTTATAGTCTTATTTTCATTTTTCGTTGATTCTTTCACTGTATCAGTATTCTGGTTTGTTGAACATCATTATTACTCTTTAATAACTATTCACTGTGTTTTATTACCCTGATTTTTCAAATATTAATACAAAGTTAACCATATAAAGAAATTGAACACGATAGAATTTGCTTTTTATACCATTTTTAATAGTATGGTTGGGACATCGATCGATAAACATTGCAGTTATTGCAGAATTTTAAGCTTTTAGGGTTGGCAGATCTGACCTAAGAAACTGGAGGATTTACAAAAAATTTGTAAGAACAGAGCAAAAAATTGAAAGGGACCGGTGCTGTAAAGAATTCCCTGAGACTGTGAAGTCAGATTCTTTGTTGTTGAATCCCGTTTTCTCAGGGGCCGGAACCCGGTACTTTATTCCATCACTGAAATGAAAAAGTTTAGAGAGGAAATATTAACCATGGCCTTAAAAAACTTAATGGTTGCTTTTTGTTCCACGTGGAAATAAAGATTTTTTCCAGTGTAGCTCGCAATACAGACATATTTTTATGCCAAACATGGATACGAAGCTGTTTCTCATTTAGCACGTGTAGCTTAAAGAATTCTATGGAAGCAAGCAACATCCCTCCTGCTGGGTATTAGCAGCAGGGACCAAGCAGAAGGCCTCCAGGTAAATGAAGCTAAGAATACCTTTTATAACTGATGTTTAGAGAGAGAGATGCAAATGCTATTTGAACTAAATCTGCACATGTACTATAAAAAAAGAATATCATAATCTTAATCTGATTTGCTGAACTTTTCCTTTCATTAGTAATATCAGAATATCAATATCAGTTCTGAATTGGTTTGGACCGGTGAAGTTATCTTTTCTGCTACACGGAGGCTAATGAAACCGGATCCTACTTTTTAAAGACACTTTATGATAAAACAGATTCTACTTGACTATGAACATTATGCCAACCGAGGAATTTGAACTTACGAACAGGGAGTGCCTTGCCTACTCACATGTCTTACAAAACATTGCTCTATCGGACATTGCGAGTCTATTTTACGTGTTCCAGTCACCATTAATGAATGGCGGATCTATGGCAGTCTCTAATTTAAACCCACAACTCCCCGGTTATGAGATTGACGTCTTTATTGACTGGGCTACCGCGGCTGACATTGAAAAATTGGCTTTTCAGTCTCGAAAGGTCTGCCGGGTCACTGATGATTTGCACTCACGACTATGATTTGAAAACTTGGCGACGAAATAATTCCCTTCATGTCAATCTTCAAATTTGAAACCAGCAGAAATAATTCATATATATTGTTACGAACTTCAAAAAGCTGGGTTCGAGGATTGAATGAACTTTAGAGACTACAACACGAAAACAATGATTTATTGGCAATCACTTGGCAAAAATTCGATGTCATCGCGGAACAACTTGAGCACAATGCCGCGTGCTCACGTACCTCTTTCCGCATCAAACAACAAGCACCAGTGAAACACAACACACCGTGCGTACTTCTTTCTTACACCGAGAGATCCTCTTAATGACTCTCTCTATTTGATACTCTGCTTGCCTTATATAGGCCTGAAGAAATTGCTGGAATATTCCAGAAACCGGAACCGGAAGTTGTCATGTGACGCCCCACTTGGCAACATTTGGCCACTTGGATGAACTTGGCGACAAATAGGTTGCCAAAACTTTCGCCAACGAGCCGA
This sequence comes from Pardosa pseudoannulata, assembly GCA_032207245.1. Taxonomy (NCBI): domain Eukaryota; kingdom Metazoa; phylum Arthropoda; class Arachnida; order Araneae; family Lycosidae; genus Pardosa; species Pardosa pseudoannulata. Next base: position 154,805,170 of record CM063510.1, read on the forward strand.
TATCTCGCCAATTTGGCGATATACCCATAGAGTCCCATGATAAATTTACGGTTCACTAACAAATTCGTAACAATATTATCTACTCTTAATGTTTGCATTTCGCTTAAGAAAAAAAATGAAAGCGTTGTTTTTCTAATATTTAACAAGTAGATTTTTCTTTTCCATTAGTCCAGACTCGTACTTCAAACAGTTTTGCTAAGATATATTAAATAAGTGTATCTGCTCTCTCACCTTTGCAAGTACCGTTGTGTTCGACGTGATTTTCCTGGCAGATGCAGACCGCTGAGCCACCCTGAAAAGTGCAGGAATGTCCTTCGCCACAGAAGCACTCTAGAAAAAAAGTGACAATAGTCGCTAAAATAGTTTTTCTGTTTTCACTAAAAGACAACCCGAACTGTTATTCACAACTTACCTTCACATGTGCCA
>CM063510.1:154815595-154988095 GCA_032207245.1 Pardosa pseudoannulata
ATAAAATGAAAAACAACATTACTTAATAGGACAATACAAACAAAGTAGGTCCTTGTAATTTAGAAGCAAGCCAAGCAGAGATATTGTTTAGGTTTGGTTCAGTTCGCTATGGTCTACTATTTTGCTCACGAGGACTAAGATGTCGTTAAGGAACTTGGAGGACAGGGCAACCACGAACCTATTTTATGTGTGCATTAGTAAAAACGATGAACCCGTGACCGGCTCGCCGCTTATAAAATAGACGCCTTTGTCTATTCAGATACTGCGACTCTTTTTCAGGGGTCATAGAATAAAAAAATTTATCATTTTCGACTGCTCATACCTTGAAAACTACCAGTTTAACAAACGTAAATATTTTAACATAGTTATAATAAATTATTATCTTTATACACATATCTGATTCATTTTTGAAACATAAACAATAATAATAAAAAGTTTTAAATAAGAAACACTTTGTTTTTAACAAAAATGATATCAAGGCTAACGTGAATGATTACTAAAAATATAATTAAGTTTAAGACAAACTTATTGTTTTAAAACATACTACAATATCTCAAAATAACTATGAACCAAAATTTGTATACAATTAAGATACATATATATATATATATATATATATATATATATATATATGTGTGTGTGTGTGTGTGTATATATATAATATATATATATATAATATATATATAATATATATATATAATATATATATATATATATATATATATATATATATATATATATATATATATATATATATATATATATATATATATATATATATATATTTAAAAAATATTTGAGAATTTGTTTCCTTAAAAATTAAATATTTATCGTTGGGGAAAAAAGGGGGGGGGGAATATACATGAAAATTTAGTTTCAATCGAATGAAAATTATATTTTTTACAACCTGTAAAAATTTCATGAAAAAATATTAACTTTTTGAGATAGATTTTCGGTGAAAAGAACACAATTTTACATGAAAAAAACACATTTTGAGAAAAATCAAGTTAAAGTTTTGTAAGTTTAAATTTGTTTATAGTAAACAGTTGAAGCGTTTTTATTCATAACTCCTCTCAATATTGGATTTTTTTTTAAACGGATTGTTTTAAAATGTTCAGAACTAAATTCATTTTCACATATATTTTTTTTATGAAAAATCCAATTTTTTTGTCGATTTAACTGTCGTATAAGTAAGAATGGTAAAAGATTCAACTTTTATCAAATACTTTCACATTTTAATCATATCTTTTCTAATATATTTTTGGACTTTTATATTTCATATAACAATGTTAAATATTTTATCCCTAAAAATATCTTTAAAAATTGAAATTCGACGTCACTTAAATAAATGAAGTGAGTTGTTTGTATACTTACTCGAGCATTCGGTGTTGACGCTGATGAATTTGTCCCCGCAGTTGCAAAACTGATACTCCCCGTGAAAATAGCACTGTAAGCCTTCACCACAGGTACAAGCTGTAAGAACATATAATACAAAATTATGGGAAAGTTCACTGACGAAAAATCGATACAAGGCGATTCCGACAGCGGAGCTCTTTTAAAATTGTTCTTGCTCAGAACAACGATGGTTTACAGTAAAGAATACTACAGTGAAAAAAACAGCCTAAATTTTGTAAGAAAATATAAATAATTTTATGCAGAAATTTTGAATTAATGTAAAGAGGTGTAAAAATATTTTTTATTAGAGCCAAGCAATACCAAGTCGAACCAAGTCGGAACTACATTGTTCGCTCAGAACAAAAACACAAAAACTGAGAGGCCTATTTTAGGATTTTTACTGATCTTTACATAAGTATGAATGCCTTTACATAAGTATGTTGATAATGGCAAAAATTATTTTTAAAATACTTAACAAAGACGATAATAAAAAATTGACAATTAAAGTAACAAATATAACAAGAAAAAAAAAAGAAAATTCCCCTACAACGTGCATAAAACGATATTTAAAAAAAAATGGCGCAGAAACTGCTCAAATTCACACACTATACACTGGAAAATTTTAGTTCATATATTACTTATTAGATGATGCCAACGCATTGAGTAATTTTCCACTGAAATCTTTTGAACAAATCTCTGCCCTGATCAGTTCCAACAAATTGTGGTACAAATACTGCTAATGTTATATATATATATATATATATATATATATATATATATATATATATATATATATATATATATCTCATTATCCAGTGTTAAGGCGAGTGGAAAACAGTCTTTCTTGATAATAATAAGTTTACTAAATCATCGTTTCATTTAAGCAAAACTTGAGCCATTTTTATTTATTCGTCGAAGACGCGTAGAGTGTGTTTGTTCACAGTTCTATGGTCATGCTCTAACTGCTTGTTATATGTTTACAAACTCATCCAATGCTTCCAAAATGCTTCCGCCTGACCGGATTATCCTAAAAGCTTATGCGAGCGTGGCTCTTTTTCATTTATTTTACTATTATGAAAGAGTTCCCTTTTTAAAATCGCTCTTATCTCACGTAATTTCCAACTACACCTTTTTTAGACCTGATATATATATATATATATATATATATATATATATATATATATATATATATTTAAATAAGTCTAAATTCTGATTTAGTTTCTTTCCTCAAGTGAAACTTCCTACTAGAGAATATGCCATTTAATGTTTGTTTTAAACATTTAAAGGAATCTCGGGATAAAAAATAAATAAATCATAATAAATCTCCTTCTAAAGGAATCTGAAAGTTAGTTCCAGTAAACTTTAACTGTCTCAGAATTTTTTCTGTGATTTTATTAAACATTTAGAGGCAACTTGTTTTTGTTTCTAATTTCCGACAAGCCGAGATGAACTATTCTACAAGGTTACTCTATTGAAGGTTGCATCCTTCTTTTTAGATAGCACTACTAGGGTAAAAGAATGACCATTAGTTTAAAATAGGTTCTCGTAATTTTGAAGCAGAGACAAAGTTGGACTCCAGTTGTGTCTATTTTTTACTACCTATTTTTCTTACTAAAAATGAACTGTATAAGCATTGTTCTCATCGTTTAAATAGCATTGTTACGACTGGGTGTGAGTTCGTCAATATTTTTAGTTGCCTTCTTGTAGACTGTTAACGTTAATCCCTTGACATACAATGACGACTGGGAGATATCAGTCCTCTCATGTGCCAAAGTATATTCTGATGTCTCCGGCAGACGTCGTGCGGCATTATATTAAATCATAATTTTATACTGTTACTTAATTATGGTACAGTAGCATCATATATAAACCTCATTCAATGTGACACAGAAATGCAGATTTCAAAGTAAACCGTTCTCTTTTTCAAATTTCACAAAATTGTTCAGATAAGCCAGAACTCAGTAGTATTTTTCGGATACATCAGAATTCCGTTTTACTTGTAAATCAAGGGGTTAATGACTGTTATATTGAGATTTTCATTATAAAGAGTGCGAGTTGCAGTAAAAAAATGGAGGTGCAGAAAATTTTAAGACTAATCATTTTTAAGTTATGCCCTACAGCACTATATACATTATACTGAAAGGTTTTGTTATACAGACTTCAAATTATATTCCAAAGAAGAATTGCAGAATTAGACGTCAGGTGTTGACTCTGCCTCCTAACTCCGGAGGTATCATTGGAAGACATTGCAACCACTAGTCTATTGTACCTAAATCAACAGCTATGAGTAAAAACGACAATTTTCGGCAGCTCGACAATCTTTTGGTTATGAGGTGACGCTTTTGCCGACTGAGCTACCGCGGATCTGAAGAGAATCTTACATCCTATCAAAAAAGATAAACTTGATACAGATTTCAGCCTGCGCCAAGCCTTCTTTAAAAGATACGAAACCTCTTAACGCCGAGTAAATTGGGGAATAGGGAATCAGGAAGAGCGTTGAGGATTGAAAAGGAAAGAGGTACAAATCAGTCCTCGTGCAAAGTACTACCAATAATGCACTAGAAACATTTTTGGAAATATAAATTCATAGTAAATGCTTTCGATAGACGTTAAGTACTTGAAAAACCTTTAGAACTTGAAGATCTGTAAATTATTGTGAAGAATTAGCCACTCTTGCTGGAGATTTTTAAAATTAGATAGCTCTTCTCAGCTTACCATTTCTTTAGATTTTTAAAAATTGGTTCTTATTTAATACGATTAACAGTAGAAGGAACATACAATGAACGTAGATACTATAATAAATGCCGTTTTTTCAAGGAATTTCGAAAAAATAGATTGAAAACATTTATTATTTCATTTTAATTACCACAATCCTATTACATATATTGTATATTTAAACACTACTGATGGTAAATGCCAAATAATATTGCAATAAATCTATTAATCTATTTTTTACTACCTATTTTTCTTACTAAAAATGAACTGTATAAGCATTGTTCTCATCGTTTAAATAGCATTGTTACGACTGGGTGTGAGTTCGTCAATATTTTTAGTTGCCTTCTTGTAGACTGTTAACGTTAATCCCTTGACATACAATGACGACTGGGAGATATCAGTCCTCTCATGTGCCAAAGTATATTCTGATGTCTCCGGCAGACGTCGTGCGGCATTATATTAAATCATAATTTTATACTGTTACTTAATTATGGTACAGTAGCATCATATATAAACCTCATTCAATGTGACACAGAAATGCAGATTTCAAAGTAAACCGTTCTCTTTTTCAAATTTCACAAAATTGTTCAGATAAGCCAGAACTCAGTAGTATTTTTCGGATACATCAGAATTCCGTTTTACTTGTAAATCAAGGGGTTAATGACTGTTATATTGAGATTTTCATTATAAAGAGTGCGAGTTGCAGTAAAAAAATGGAGGTGCAGAAAATTTTAAGACTAATCATTTTTAAGTTATGCCCTACAGCACTATATACATTATACTGAAAGGTTTTGTTATACAGACTTCAAATTATATTCCAAAGAGGAATTGCACAACTAGATGTCAGGTGTTGATTCTGCCTCCTAACTCCGGAGGTATCATTCGATCTTGGAAGACATTGCAACCACGAATCTATTGTACCTACCTCAACAGCCATGAATGAAAACGGCAATTTACCGCAGATCGACAATCCTTCGGTTATGAGGTGACGCTTTTGCCAACTAAGCTACCGGGGCTCCAAAGAGAGTCTTACAGCCTATCAAAAAAGATAAACTTGGTACAGATTTCAGTCTGCACCAAGCCTCCTTTAAAAGATGCGAAACCTCTTAACGCCGAGTAAATTGGGGAATAGGGAATCAGGAAGAGCGTTGGGGATTGAAAATGAAAGAGGTACACATCAGTCCTCGTGCAAAGTACTACCAATAATGCACTAGAAACATTTTTGGAAATATAACTACATAGTAAATGCTCTCGATAGACGTTAAGTACTTGAAGAATCTTTGGAACGTGAAGATTTGTAAATTATCGTGAAGAATCAGCCACTCTTGCTGGAGATTTTAAAATTAGCTACCTCTACTCAGCTTACCATTTCTTTAGATTTTTAAAAATTGGTCCTTATTTAATACGATTAATGGTAGAATGAACCTACTATGAACGGAAGTACTAAAATGGATGCCGTTTTCACAAGACATTTCGAAAAAATAGATTAAAAACATTTAATATTTCATTTTAATTACCACAATCCTATTACATATATTGTACATTTGAACACTCCACTGATGGCAAATGTCAAATAATAATACAATAAGTCTATTAATAAGAAAGCAATGACTATGAATGAAAGGCGAGCCACAGTTTCACAAGACATTTCGAAAAAATATAGATTAAAAACATTTATTATTTCATTTTAATTACCACAATCCTATTACATATATTGTATATTTAAACACTACTGATGGTAAATGCCAAATAATATTGCAATAAATCTATTAATAAGAAAGCAATGACTATGAATGAAAGACGAGCCACAGTCGCTCAGTCGGCAAAGGGAGCAATCTCGTGACTGGAGGGATTGATCGAGGCTTAACACACAATCATTTTTTTAGATTCGGTCAAAAAAAAGTCAATTTTTTTATGCATTTTTGTTCATTTTACATTTTTAAATAAAGATATTTATTAAAATTAATATTTAAATATTTTTAAGCATTTATTACAATTTTTTTCTTCTATGAAAGCATCATAGAACTGAATACCTTTAGTCTCATCGATATCAGTTAATTGTGGAATGAAAGAAATCTAGGAGGCGGATGAAGGATTACACAATTAATTTCGAAAAAGTCTTGCTTGACTGATTCCATCTGTACTACTATAAGTCACTAACTACTAGTAAACTTACGCTACTATCATTTACAAATAATTCAGTTTTGATTCTGTCACATTCGAATAAGTGAAAATCAGCTATACGCTCTGAATTTTATTATTTAAAAGTAAAAATATATTATTCAACTCTTAAAATCAATAAAATTATCACTTAGTAAAATATAACAGAAAAGCTATACAATGAAAGATAACAATTCGTTCTGATACAAAATGCGAAAAAAGATTTTAACCAATCAGATAGAAAATACAATAAATTCAAATATATTACAAACTATTATTTATTCGAATAATTTTTTACTAAAATTGGAAAAATTTGCCGAAACAGTGCAAAGCAAATAGAGAATCAGAGCCACTTACGCAAATCAGTAAAAAGCCCGAAAGAGGGAAGTTTAAGCCAGTCAATATTTCATTAATGGGCATGTAAAATACGTTTATGGTTGCAATGTCCTTTTCAGTTCTCAAACGGTACTTCTGGCTTCCACTTTCTACCATGCCATGTTACATTGGTTTCATGTTTCAGGATCTTATCTATTCCACCATATTGTTGTTTCTAAATGTTATACAGTTTACATATTACCACCAGTGGTAAGGAAGTATAAAATGAATAGCCTATTGACGCCTATTTTCTGTTTGGTCCCTACTTGACCTACTTGGAGTAAAGTCGTTCTTTTCATTTCTTCACTTTAGTCTGTTTAGTGGTTCTTTATATGACCCTTAACCATGGACCAGTCGCATATTGCGACGGGGTCTATTGGATCTGGTAGAAACTTTACTACACAAGAGGGATGAGTAACAACAACATAACTGAAAGACCTTTTTACCATTTTGTATACGTTTATTCGTCCTCGTTTTTCTCCTCCCTTCTAAATACATATATTGTACAGTGGCGTGCGGTAGGTGTTCATGCAGGGTGATCAGAGAGCAACAACAGCAACAACAATAATAAAACCATACAAATGTACATTAAACACTTCTTTAACGTGTATTATTCATTTGTACATAAAATCCATACGTCTATCCGTATTACTAATAAAATAACGAAAAACTTATATTTTCAGCAAATGTAACAGACCGCTGCGGTGCCTTATCCGGATGCTTATTGGTGCCAACAAACCGAGCGTCTATTCCACCTGCAGATTTCGCTGCACGCTGGCGCAATAGAACGAACTGTTTCTCGTTGGGTCAGGGGATTAAATTATATTTATTAATTGTTTTTAACATTTGGGAATCATATATTCTGCGAAAAATATCTTCACAATTTTTAAAAACAAAACCAGGGATATGATATTACAGATATAACTTATATGCTGTCTGTAAAACACAATGAATGGTAAAATTTGGACTGTTCTGTTAAAATTCGTTTCTTTTTTTTTTTGTAACAAAAATAAAATTGTTTTCAGCGAATTATTTATAAATATAATACATCATCGAAATTACTTTACCACACTAAAACATTTCTTTTTATTGATGAAATACTTCTTTTATATTTCATGAAAACAAAATTAATATATAAATTTAAACATTTACTAAAAATCGTATGACCAGTTAATCATTAAAAACCAAAAGTCTCGCGTAATCCGTAAGAAACGTAAGTCCTTGCTCTAATACAACGCTTAATAAACGTAAATTCGGATGATTAAATGCCAAGTGGAAGAAAAATAGCTGCACTTCTTCAGTGCTATAGTATGCTGTGCTTCCCAGTAGCCCATATATAAAGAGTGATTTTCTATTAGTGCGCATTGCTACATATAAATTTTCTTATGTTCGTTGCTTTTTAACGCGACGTGGTTCAGCATCTAGATACGCACTGTAGAATACAAGAAGCAAATCAACATAATATTTGAATATATTATAAATAATATTTGTTATATACCCTATAAAGATAGGTAGACATAGGTGCAGAAAATTATTGTCTCTCATAATTTTGCCAGGGTGTGCAGTGCACACCCTGCACATATATTGCGTGAAGTATTATTTTAACGCTATTGCCAGAAAACACCTTTATTACGTACAGATTACAAATAGCTTCAAATCGTTAATAAGGTAAAAGAAATGCTCACGTTCACAGTAGTTGTCCCCCCGCATAGCATATCCTTTCTGACAGCGGCAATCCGAGGTTTCGTGACATATTCCGTTGACACAAAAGCAATCTAAAATGAAGCAAATATAAAATATTTGTAATGCAGTTAAGAATACCATAAAATTTTTTTAATTTTAATATATTTTAAATCTGCTGAGTGTGATGAGGCGATTTAGATCAGTTATATAATTGATTCTTTCATACAAGAAGTAAAATGTTCGGGATCTAAATCTGACCTCATCACATCTTTGTAACAAGACAGAGGACCATAAATTTATATTCAACGGATATTGTTGTCTTGTACGGTGGTCTCGGGGGGGGGGGGTTCTGATACCAGTCGGAGATTAGAATCCCGTCTCCGTACTTGACATTAAATAAGAATGTACCTTTGTGGAGTATTTATGAGTCCCCAAGGGACAGTGCCCAATTAGAAGGGATAAGGTTTTCCACGTTGGCGGTCTCAAGGCGGGGTTTAAGCAGACCAATTGGATTCTCATAACTATTCCGATTGGATAATAAAAAGGAAGATGGGACAAGGATGAAGATAATAAAATAAGAAGGATCTAAAAAAGGTGAAGGAGTGCGATAGTCGAGAAGAAGAGAGGAATCCGACAAAAGAGGTTCGGAAGTCCGACAGAAGGTGTTCGATAGTCTAGACTAGGAGAGAGTCCGACAGAAGGTGTTTGATAGTCCAGACGAGGAGAGAAGTCCGACGGAACAAGTTCGAGAGTCCAGCCAAGTCCGACGAGAAGTGTTCCTACATCAAATACCACGGCCGCACCCCCAAACACTCAGGAGAAAACCCCGGACCAGACGGACGAAACATCCATAGATACCCATCAACCAGCAGTTTTCCGGGCACACCATCTTTACTCCCCAAAGGTATCCCCTTTTACATACATTTTGAAATTGAGATTAGGTCCTCTCTCTATTTACAAAATTACTTAAGTATTAAAAAAATTGTCAGAACTAATTTAGAAGATGTTGACAAAGCTTATTTTATGAAAATTAGCATCAGTTTTGTATGTACATAGATGTATATATATTATAATAAATTTACTTTTTTTATATTAAGATAGTTTCGGATGCTGTTAATTTAGCTTTTAGTTTATCTTCATATTTATGTCTGTAGTTTCTCAGAACCTGTGGTTAAATTTAGTACAAAAATACTTTACGCAACGCAATTAAAAATAAATCACCACTATACATTTTGATCACAGGATGATACTCAAATATAAACGAGGACTACACGACAATGAGACGTTACACATACATTAAATAATCCGTTGAACAGATCTTGAAAAATTGAGAAAATTGTACGCAGTGACGTAGTTACTTTTTTCGGAGGACGGGGACTCATGATCTAAAGTACAGTAACTTTTATGCCTCATAAAAATTTCACTACATGTACAATGAACAAACATACATAAGTCCTATACATCCATCCATAGTTTTGCATGCATAAATTATTACGTTACAAATGGAACCAGCAACGCTATATGTTAAATTCCTTGTATCTTGAAAAATGTAATTGTATCCACATCCTTCCTTTTAATTTACGTTCCAAGTTTGTGCCACATTTTAAAATTGGTTGGTTAGTTTGTTGGGAGTGCTACGGTCTACTTTTTGCAACACGAGGGCTAATGAGACCGGGACCTACTGTCTAAAGCCGATTCTGAACGGCTACGAACATCCATGCCATAATGGGATTCGAACCCACGAACTCCGGATCCAAAGGCCAGCACCCTAACCATTCGGCCATCGTTCGGCCCATTTTAAAATTGACATTTTATATTGTATATATGTAATCCAGGAATTATAAAACTGCTGCACAAGGTGAAGCCTAATCAGCTTAGCAATAATAAGAATGCCGTCGGCCCACATTGAAAAGAACGGAACAAGTCTAATTAAAACTTTATTTTAGAACTGCTAAAAACGGACATCTTTACTAGTTAACGACAGACAAGAGAAAGACAAAAAAATCACTCTGCTCGAACAGAGGTGCACCCAAAAGCGAAGACAAATTTCTCAAGGGACGAGAAACTTAATCAGCGAATAAAACTGTTAAGATCATAAAAAGCCATTTACAGTAAAACTGTTGAATAGACAGAAAATTTATTCTACAGCACAGAAGCTTTAAAATGTATCAAAGAATTGAGTCGAGACGTTCCTTTGATTAAAACATTACTAAAAAAAATTTTAAGTTATAATGATAAGGTTTTTAAGAATTTTAAAGCGAAATAATTGTATATATTAAAACACAACATATATATACATATAATATATACATGTATATATACATATATATATTACATATACATATGATATATATATATATATATATACATATATATATATATATATATACATATTTATATATATATATACATATATATATACATATATATATATACATATATATACATATATATACATTTATGTACACACATATATATACATATATATATATACACATATATACATACACACATACACATATGTATGTATGTATGTATGTATGTATGTATGGATGGATGGATATATGGATGTATGGATGGATGGATGGATGGATACTAGACGACCCGACAGATGCTGTTCTGTTTTGACACTGCGAAACCAAAAATTGTAAAATGTTTTTAGATAAAATATAAATTTGACCGTTTTGATGGAAAAGAAAGGAAAAAAATATTTAAAAAACACTTGACGCCACCACGCGTACAGTCGTCACAAACATAATTAGATTAAATTAAAATTCCCACATAGCCTGTACGAGTATTTGATCCTGGCATCTCTCGTACTGAAGCCCGTTGCGCCGATCAATGCGCCACAAACGCGTTGGCAATGAAGGGTTTCGAGCGGCATTATAATAATCTCAATAAGCGCGCCATTCTGGATTTTTAATTAAAAAAAAGTTTTATCGGATCCAATTTTGAATATGAACATTCTCGAATCAACTTCACTGCATGCTAAAAATTTCATCAAAATCAGTCCAGCCGTTTAGAAGTTCTATTACAAACACACGGAAAAAGAATTTTATGTATAAATATATATTACATATATAAAATATATATATATATTATATATATATATATATATATATATATATATTTTGTATATATTATGTGTATATATATGTTTTTTTATATATGTTATATATATTTGTATATATATATGTTTGTATATATATATTTTGTTGTATATATATATGTATATATATGTATATATATATATATATATATGTATATATATATATATATATATATATATATATATATATATATATATTTATTATGTATATATGTATATAATATGTATATATTGTATATGTATATATATATCTATGTATATATATATATATGTATGTATATGTATATATATAATATATGTATATATAATGTTATATGTATATATGTATATATATGTATAGTATATTTATATGTATGTATTTATATTATGTATATATGTATATATATATGTATATAAATGTATGTATATAATTATATATATGTATATATATATATATATATATATATATATATATATATATATATATATATATATATGTATATATATTGAAAAAATATTAAGTAATATATAAAACCAAAAATAGATATAAAATATTTTATATTTTGTAAATTGTAAATATAACAATAACGAATTTTTTTTATAATATTAGATTAAAATAAAAAATTATTATTTTTATTAAAAATTTTATTTTTGAATTTTATATTTAATTGTATGGTTCTTTTTATATAAAATAAGATAGATATAAGTAAATTTTTTATATTATAATAAACTACAGAAAATTTATTTTATTGAAAATAATATATAATTATTATTTATTAAATATATGTATATATATGTATGTAATGTATATATATATGTATTTTTATATGTATATTTATATATATATATATATATATTTATATATATATATATATATATGTATATATATATATATATATATATATATATATATATATAAATCGTGCAACATAACTGAAATTCTTTTATCCCTTATATAATATTGGCCTAAGTTATCTATCTGTCTGTGCTCGAATTTATGAAGTAGTTCGACCTGGAATGGATAGAGGCATCCATATTGGATTCTTGATGAGTTAGGGTTAGCAAAATTCAAAGCGAGTAAAGTTTATCTTCTCCTAAACTATCCATCCGATTCTAAAATAAATTGGTATAAATAGGCTTCACACCACAGCGAAAAATACTGTCGTCTTTAAAACGTTCGAAATCTAACCCTTTCCCCCTTTTTGAGCGTTTAATGCTATTATTTTAAGCCTTATTTTCCCCGGTTAACCGTTTGAGGGGCACCGATAGAAACTTTTTGGTTTTCATTGAAATTAATTTATAAATATTATCTATGAACCTTTTAAATATGAAGCAAGTGAAAACTGAATTATATTACTTGAAGAATAAGAAAGGGGTAATTTGATTGCTTAATCAGCACCTTTGAAAAAGGAGGAAAACGACATTTTTTAAACACTTTGGAAAAATAATTAATAATTTTTATTAAAAAGGTTGTATAAATCAAATAGATAAGAAATTTGTAAGTGAAGTTTAAACGGGTACATTTATTTTAAAGACTTAACTTGAATTTTTGCTTTTAGAATCTGGTTTTGATAGAGCCTGATTCTAAAAGCAGGTTCTGACAGGAATAATTAAGAGAAGGAAACAAAATTAAGTGTCGATAGTTTGATGCATCAAAAAATTGAAAATCAAAAACTTTTTTTCTATATAAATCAGAAAAAAATTTTTAACAGCCGGTATATTATTTATACCAATGTCCTTCAAAGGGTTAAGATCAGGCGATTAAATTTATCCATTTATTCCCATAATAAATTGGTTAAAATAACACCTTTTCCAGCATTATGACGTCATTCCTTTAACCATCTCATTTAATCATTTCTTCTTTTAAACTAGCAAATTTGCCCGTGCTTCGCTACGGTGAACTTAATATATTATTTTTAAACAAAGATTTTTTTTTCTTGAATAACTCTTTAAATTCGCCACAGTTCAGTTCGAGTCATTGGAATATTTATATATTTCTATTATAAGTCTATTATAAATTATTCTGTTTTTATGTTCGATTGGTCTTATATTAAAGTTGTTCAATTTTTATTATGGTAAAATATAATTAAAAATTACATTACTGCATTTAATACTGTAAGATGATTAGTAACGTTAATATATTTGCCATATTACGTGGTAGAAGCAGGTTTGATAGCAACAGTTAATTTTGTTTATAATGAATTTTTAAAATTAAGGAAATTTATGACAAACCACATAGTTTTGTATGAACAGTAAAAAATTATATCGTAACCATATAATATAAGATAACTATATAAAATGATAGGTTTTTTATTTATCAGATTGAAATTTGTACTTTTTGTTTTTAGAATTTTGTTGATAAACATTTCGTTATAACGTAAAAATTCACCAAGAATTAAATATAAAATTAGTTCTCATATAAAAATGCTATAATTTGCGTCATATAGAAATGAAAGTTAATCACATTATATCTGAATTTCCAGATCAAATCGAATGGATACTACGCAGACGATGTTTAAATAATATAAAATAAGAAATGAATAAATGAAATAGTTAAAGGAATGACGTCATAAGGATAGAAAAATATCATTTTCCCCTATTTATTATGTGATAAATTAAAAATTGATTTATGCTTAATAAAATCGTTTAAAACAAATTACTTATGACGTAATTGCTAGAAATATTGCTTCTTTCACTTAGTTATATGCGATAAATTTTAATGTTTATTTAACAAAATATGCTTAATAATACATGATAAATCGAAAAAAAGGAATATTCGAAAGTTAAAAATTTAAAAAATCTTCCTACATATTATAGAATTTAAATTTCAAGATTTGCATGGTTTTTGATATAAGTACAAACATCAGACAGTACAAATTCATTTATATTTATATATAATATATAAATATTTATATATATATATATATATATAATATATATATATATTATATATATATATATATTTTATTTTTATATATATATATACTAGATATAGTCATATGATCATTAAAATTTTAATTTTCCAGAATTGTAAATATATGGCAGGTAAAAAAAATTTTTTTTTTGGCTGAAAATTATCTTGCAGCAAAAAATAATCGTTGATTGAATTTTAAATTATCACATACGTACCTAATCTATTATTTAAGAGAAATATAAAAGAAAATTAATTACGTAATATATAAGTTCAGTGATAAAACGTGTGAAAATAATGCAGACGATATTTAAATAATTTAAAATAAGAAATGATTAAATGAGATGGTTAAAGGAATGACGTCATAATGATAGAAAAATGTTTTTTTCATCTATTTATTCTATAATAAATTGATGAATTTAATCGCCTTAATCGGGGGAAAATGGGGCTTGAAATAATCGCATTAAACTCTCGAAAAGGGGGGAAGGAGTGAATTTCAATATTTTTGCTGTGATATGAAGCTTATTTATACCAATTTATTTTAGAATCAGATCGATAGTTAAGGAGAAAATAAACTTTACTCGCTTTAAATTTGCTAACCCTAACTCATTAAGAATTCAATATGGAGCCTATTTCCATTCCAGGTCCAACCGCTTCAAAAATTGAAGGTCAGACGGACAGATAACTTAGGCTATTATATATAACTAGACTTGTGAACTGTTACTATTATGTTATTGTTATTGTTGTGTAGTTGTAAGTTAAATTTTAAGATAAAAGTTAACTTAGGTGGGAGAATGTCAAATCGTCTGTTAAAATTGATGTTCTACCCTCATATATTTTTTATTTTATTTTTTCTCTGTAAGTTGCGAGTGGCAACGAACGATTTTGTTTAGTGAAAACATGGCTGTTCTTTCGTATGCGAGAAAAATGGCTCTTGAGTTGCTTTTGTGCTTTAATATGTTAATATTATTTACGCCATAAATTCTTCTATGTGATCTTTTCTGTGCATTTAAAGATCTCGCATACGTAAATATAATAAAAAATGTTTTATATTAAAAGGGCGTCTGTTTTGAGCAATTAATTAACGCCATTGAGAACATTCTTCAGTATCACACTTCTGATTTCGAAACCAAACAGACAGTGATTATTTGGTGGTATGTATGAATGGTATCGAAAATGATAAATTTAATCGCCTGCTTTTAACGGGGGGAGAATAAGGCTTGAAATAATAGTATTAAACGCTAAAAAAGTGGGGGTGGCTTAGATTTTGAACTCGATTTGAATTTTGCTAACCCTAACTCATAAAAAATTCAATATGGATGCCTGTATCCGTTCCAGGTACAACCGCTTCAAAAATTTGCCGACAGACACCTTAGGCTATTATATATATATATATAATTTAAATATCGTCTGTATTATTGTTTTTTATACATAACCACACGGTTTGCAATCAATTCTCTAAATTTTTCCGGAAAATTAAAAATGTTACTGATTCCGTCATATGAAGGGCTATATGCTAGTTTCTAAATAGTACCGCACTTGTCTCATGACTTCAGGTTTTAGTTGGGGTGAGACTCATTGTTGCACTCACCCTGGCAAGTGAAGTCGATGACCAAAATGTTATTCTCGCACTCGCAGTACTTCTTTCCTCTATCCGTAAAGCAGAAATTCGTGCCTTCTCCACAATCGCAATCTGAAAGAAAAATAAAAAAAACACCATGAAGTAAATTAAAACCCTAACAGCATTCGAAATCAATCCATTTTTGGGAAATTCTCATCACGGCTGAAACCCAGTTAATTATTCTCTCGTCGGTGTTATCTTTCGGAGCGTTGGGAAATTCGGCGTTTCCTTCGCTTGGGAATCTTGCAGGCAATGCAACACTCTTCGTGACTCACCCATTGCTGATTTCCTGTCTTAAGAAAATGAAACGAATTTTATCGTCTGATAAAACCCACTTTACTGACGAATTGGTAAATCTATGGGATTACAACACACTTAAATTTACAATATACCCATTTTTTCAGAAAAAAACCACACACATACATATATATACACAATATATGTATGCGTACACACATATATATACATATACATAGATGTGTAATATATATATATGTATATATGTATACAATTTATACATATATTTATACATATGCATATATATGTGTATATATATAGATGTATGTATATATGTATGCTCATATATATACATATATATGTATATATATACATGTGCATATATATATAGGTGTATATATATGCATACATATATACATATACATATGTATATATACATACATATATACATTTATATATGTATATATATATATGTGTGTATGCATGTATATATATACATATATACATATACATATGTATATATACATATATATATATATATGTATATATATATTATATATATATATATACATGTGCATATATAATATATATATATGTATATGTGTGTTATATATGCATATATATGTATATATATATATGTGTGTATATATATATTATATATATTATATATTATATATATAATATAATATTATATACTTATATGTATGTGTATATATATATACATACATATATATATATATAATATATGTATGTATATATATACATGTATATATATACATGTATATATATACATATATATATATATGTATATATATACATATACATATATATGTATATATATACATACATATATATACATATATATGCATAGTTATAGCCTCAGCTGAACCCCAATAGGTCAGGGAATAGTCAGATGTTATCAGGGCATGTGTAAATTTTATTCACCTCTGTGTATGGAATATGGCCTCTAATTTTATATATTTCTCTTTGTCAATTGGCGACAGTTTGCAGAATGTTTTGGTTTGAAAGCGGAAATAAAAATGTATATGTAAACAGATTGCGGTACTCTGTTGAGTGTGATCGGCAAATGTATTGAATAAGTTGGTGTTTTTTTATTATTATTATTTTTTTTTAACAGATTCTCTTTGGCCTCTACCCTTACTTGGCGATACATAATATGGGGTATATATAATGGTCACATTCCTGAAACCTTGCAAGAAGCAGCAGTTGGAGATCTTGAAAGGTATCCACCTTTTACGATGCCGCAAAAGTTGGTGACGTGTATTCTGTACATTTATGTTTGAAATCCTATCATGTGATCTACGTTTAATTCAAAACGCCATAGTAGTCGACTTTTGTCGGAACACGTAATTAAAAATATTAAATTAGTAGTATTAAAGAAAAACATACTACATTTTTCTTGTTTTTTAAAATTATTCATATTTTATTTATATTTTTTTCGAGTTATCAATTTAATTTTTTTAACTATTTCCATAATTATTGAAATATTTTCATTAGTTTCCGACATAATAATATATTAGTTCAGACTTTTAAAGTGGGATCTTGTTTGTGATATGCCATAAGTGTTGCATTTTATATATTTTTATTTCTTTTAACTCTTTAAAAAATAATTGTGGAGTCAGTTCCATCGACATAAACTTAAAGCATACTTTGTTTTGATCACTTTACAATTCAATGATAAATTAAACCTTTAAAAAAAGTGCTTTTTAATCTTTTGGGGGCACACTGTACACAGTAGATCTACAAATGGAAAATCCTATCATTGTAGCGGGTACTATACTCACCTCTCCTTTTAGGATAGGTGGCGCTAAGAAAGCCATCTAGTTTGTTTTTATATAGTGCCAGTGATCTCTCTCAATGTTTGCATTGTACATGTTGTTGTTTTGTGTACTGTGTTGTGGAACATAGCAAAAAAATAAAAAATGGTTCCTGAAAATAGACTAATTATTTCTAAACGCATTTTGGAATAAAAGAGTCTCGTTATTCTACAGTAGCGCCAAATGTGGGGTACCACTGAATCATTTTTATTTCGTTCGCTATGTTCCACAACACAGTACAAATACAACAACATATATAACACACACACTAAGAGATATCACTGGCACTAAATCTAAAAAAACTAGATGACTCTCTTAGCGCCACCTATCCTAAAAGAAGAGGTGCTAATTGTACCCGCTACATCATTAGTAACCCATCTTTTCGGCTTTTACCGGAAGGCGTAACTGCTAGGTTTTACAACAAAGACTTGGTAAAAGATTTTCCGAAATGGAACATATCCAACCGAAGCATACTTCGGTCTTTTACCAAGCCACTTTGGTAAAAGCCTGGATTAACTGGTAAAATCAAAGATTTACTATACTTTACAATAACACGCACACACACGCATATATATATATATATATATATATATATATATATAATATATATATATATATATATATATATATAATTATATATATGTATATATCAAAATGATTTAACTTTAATATTCTTCAAAAATCTTTATTAATTCATCTAAATATCTTTACACTTCTAAATGGTATAATCACGAAAGTATTTTCCACTTAACATTCCTTTCTGTCCTAAAGCTGTAAAGTTTCTGTCTATACAGCAATTTCCGGTGTTGGCGGAACATGTTTTCGCGTTTTGCTGATTTGCAGTTAATTCGCTTAGTAAGTTGTTTTTGTTGTGGGAAAATTCTTGTTGTCAGCGCTTTTTGTGTACTTGTGTGAGAGCAGAGTGAACTCTGTGGCTTTTTATTGTATATTGTCCAGAAGGACAGATGTGCCGTGTTGCCGCTCTGAAATAAAGTTTAAATTAGACTTCTGAGTTTCTTGAAAATGAGACCCGACTGCATCTTTGTACTTTATGAATGCTAGCTGTTGAATTTCTCCTTGTGAAGATTTTTATAAAATATGGTATATACATATTATATATATATCATATATATATATATATATGCAATATATCAAAATTATTACATAAAGTTTGTATATTTTAATATCTACAAACCTATTTTCCCTGCCACAAAATAGCTTATGTAAAATAGTGTACGCTGACTTAAAATTATTTTAGCAGTTTCCCAAAGCTAGCTCTGAATTACATGCTAATTTTCTAACCACTTGCCACATTTTCCGGCTGTCCCATGCAAATAGCTCACTAATACAATGACTAAATTGCTGCAATAGCCCTGACTCTGACTAAGCTAGTCTCTCTTGGGAAGAATTCGTTTCACGTCTCGCTGTGGAGGCGACTTTTTTTAATAGGTAAGTGTTTTTGTGATCGTCCCCTTCTCCGCTCTTTCCAGTGTAACATGTGATTTTCTTAGATCTTGCATAAAAGTTAAGTTCCATGTCGAAATTGCTGCTTCTATTCATCGTGTCAGTATTGCGTTTTAACTAGGATTTGTATTGCCCTGCAAGCTCGGGCAAGTAAAAATAATAAAATGATATGCTAATTTTGTGTAACCGGCGGGATAAAATTTTCGCCATGTTACACACACACACACACACACACACACACACACACATATATATATATATATATATATATATATATATATATATATATATATATGTAACATATCCACAAACACGTGTGAGTGCCTAATAAGTACACACTGATTACACTGGAGATTAGCCCCGATTATTTAGTTTGTCCGGGCTTTGTGGACAAAAAGAACTTCTATTCCAAATGCAGTCGTGAAGCCATTAAAGAAATTGATGTCCAACGTTATGGAACAGCATTTATTGAGGATGAAAACATCGGTCTACCGACCATCTGTACAATTCAACAGATCAGCTTTGAATGCTGTAAGAATATAAATTTGGTAGATATCGGGCCACAGCGAGGGAGGCACATGATTTTGTACGCATGAGACTTAAGACTGTTTAGCAATTTTGGGGCGCGAGAGCGAAGCTTGGTCACTTAAGACAGCTGAAAAATATGAAAAAACATTAATAGTAAGGCCTGTGCCCTCTTAAAAGCTCAATGATATTTGGATAAACCATTGCATGTTAGTTTCAACGTGATTCTAAATCAGTATCGAGAGACTTTAGAGGAGTATGAAGATTAATTGAGCTTGCACCAGATAATTCTCAGACAAAAAACAAATCATTTTTTACCTGCCTCATAGGGGATTTTACAATTCTGGAAAATTAAAAATTTTACTGATCCCGTCATATGACGGGCTATATGCTAGTTAGTAAGATTTAATTAGACAACATTAATAGTAAGGCCTGTGCCCTCTTAAAAGCTCAATGATATTGGTATAAACCATCGCATGTTAGTTTCAGGACAATGAAACCGAAACTACAAAGATGAAATCGATTTACTTACCAATAGAGCGCTTTCCCCGCAGCGTCCAGTTGAGGGATGCTTGCTCCGAGTGGGATGCTTGCAAATTTCGGAATGCGGACAGAGCCGCTTCTTCGAATCCGTCGATGACTAGTGGGGCCGCAGCAAATAGCATCCACAGCAAGTACATTTTGGAGCTCCACTTATTCACCTAATGGCACGGTCCTTCGTTCATTAATTAAAAAAGCTCATTTCACACGGAAGTAATCACATCCGGGTTCAGACATTATTGAAAGCTCGCCGTTTCCGCTCCTTGGACGGTCGCGGGGGGAAATGCGACCAGTCCGAGATACTTAATAATTATGCGCGGAAAGTCGATCGCGGCTGTTAGCTCGTGACTCCCGCAGCGCAAACGGTTCGCAATGAATCATCGCAATGAAAATCGGGAGGAATTCGTCAGACGAGAGGAGGAAAAGCAAAGATCCGTTTTTTGACTCAAGAAATTTCACAGAATACACTGCTATCGCGGTTTCATGCCAGCAAAGTCGGATTTCACCTCCTGTGACTCGACCCGGCTTTAAAAACTTACCAGAGGTGAAATTATTTACTAACGTAAGGAGATGCACTCTCTTTACCTCGACCTTGAGACTTCAGAGCTTCGACCTTCAGAATGACAATAGAAAAAGCATTTTTTCTCCGTAATTCTGTCCCCAAACCGAGATGAGTTGATACAGTAAAGAAATATTTTATTGCTCCTAATTCCATGCACTCAGGTGGATATACACATCTATACCCGCAATTAACACATTCCTTTTCGCAAACTTTGTAATATATACATATGTACACTCATATATGCACATATTACATACATTATATATATATACAAGCATATATATACACACATATAGAAACATATATATGTAAGGAAAATTCTCAGGGGTTTTCAAAACTTGAATCAAGGGTAAAAATTCCCGCTTCATTTTTCATTCCCCTTTTTAACCCCTAACCTAAATTGACCACTGATACAGGTTACTCAGAGCCTGGCCAATTATACCTACATGGCCCTAGCGGACAATTGGAAATTTCCAAATAAAAGGAGATACATAGCGGAGACAGATTTTTCTAGAGATATTTTCCCAGATGTACAGGTGTTACTTGTCTTGTACATAGAACTTCATGCTAGCTGACTTCAATTTGTCCTATATGAAGTGGGAACCGTCCTTCAAATTATCTTAATAAAGGTCTTTATGAAAATATATTTTTTATATACTGCAATTGAGAATATCATTACATATTATATATATATATATATATATATATATATAATTTATATATATATTTATATATATATAGATATCTGTAATATATCAAAATATTTAACTTTAATATTTCTTCAAAAATTTTTATTTTAATTCCATTAAATATCTTTACATCTAAATGGTTTATCACGAAGGGTAAATTTTCCATTACACCTTTTTAAAAACTGTAAATTTCTGCTATACAGCAGTTTCCCAGGTGTTGGCGGAACATGTTTGCTTTTGCTGATATTGCATTTAATTCGATGTAATTGTTTTTGTTTTGGAAAATGTTGTCACGCTCTTGGGTGTACTTGTGTGAACAGAAACTCTTCTTTTGGTGTTGGTCCAGAAGGACAGATGTGGATGCCGCTCTGAAATAAGTTTTAAAAAGACTTCTAGTTCTCTTGAATATGAGACTATCTTTGTCTTTATGAATTGCTGTTAATTTCTCCTTTGGAGTTATATGAAATTTACATATTTTATATATATATATATATATATATATATATATTATATATATATATATATATATATATATATATGCATACACATATAAATTAGGTTGGGGAAAAAGAAATCCATTATTTAACATGTTTCGGATTATCCGATTTGGGTCAAATATGCACCATTTTGTTGTATAATTTGTTGTTATTTTAAAGATAGCTTCACAATGGCTCTCTCATAGAAGTCTTGGTCCTTATTGGCGAAAAACTCTAGTAATCGATTTTCACAATTTTCTCTTGATCCCAATTTCTTATCACTCAGGAAGTTTTGCAATGCGAGAAAAAGGTGGTAATCGCTTGGTGCCAGGTCCGGACTATATGGTGGATGCATTAAAACTTTCCAACCAAGCTCCCTCAGTTTCTGGCGAGTCAGTACAGACGTGTGTGGCCTGCCGTTGTCCTGATGGAACACAATACCTGTTCTGTTGGCCAGTTCTGGCCATTTCTGGTCAGTCGCTAGCTTCAAGCGGTCCAGTTGTTGACAGTAGAGATCTGAATTTAGGGTTTGGCCATACGGAAGCAACTCATAATAAATGATTAAAATCCAGTCCCATGAAATACACAGTAGAACCTTCCTGGCCACTAGTCTTTGTATGGCCACCGTTTGAGTTGCTTCACCACGCTTTTACCACGATCGTTTTCGCAAAATATTATCGTATTTGACCCATTTCTCATCCCCAGTCACCATCCTTTTAAAAAATGGGTCTATTTCATTCCGTTTGGCCAAGGCTTCGCAGACGGAAATTCGATCCATCATGTTTTTTGGTGTTAATTGGTGTGGCACCCAACCATGGAGCTTCTTATTCAACCAAACTTTGCGTAAAGGGTTTGAAGCTGTTTAATGGTCGATCTTTAGCTCTTGGGCGATGCTGAAACTACTAACTTCGCCGGTCAACTTCGATTTTTTCTATGATTTTATCGACATTTTCGAGGACGGGCAAGCCTGTGCGAGATGCATCTTTAGCATAAAAAATGCTTGAACGGAATCGACGAAACCAAAATTGCACTTAATTATCTGTTACAGTATCGGAACCATAAACACCATTCACAATTTCAGCCGCCTGGATTGCATTTTCGCCTTTATCAAAGAAAAACTGTAAAATGTACCGACTTTTCTCTTTGTTGACTTCCAGTTTTAACACCCTGTAACTCACAACTGAATGGACCAAATAAAAAACAGTAAATAATTTTTTTAGTGTGAAATGTCACCTTGACAACGAGTATAAATTTGATATTGTTTGATCGAAACTTTATGAGATATCGATGACTACTGCCATCTACCGAAAATATAATGGATTTCTTTTTCCCCAATCTAATATATATAAACACGAACATACACACACATATATATATACATACACACATATACACACATGTATAAATACGCATACATGTAATATATCAAATGTATATTGTAAAGCACCACTTTATGGGGCGCTATGATAGCGTGTGACCTGCCTGCCTGCTTGACTGCGGCAGGTATGTTCGCTTAGACCTTCGCTCGGATGAATAACTAAATAATTCCTCCAAAGCTTAGATGGACAACACAAATTTATTTACAAGATTGATGAAAATAAGTATATGACAAAAAACATTCTCTCGGCTTCTCAGAGCCTGACGTAAGCAGATTAGATGGAACAGCGTTCCATATCAGAAATAAAAACTATGTAGTGTTCTCTCACATCAAAACAGAGGGTCGCAGGCTCTATCTCGACTCCTCGAACTCAACTGCATTTCCGCAGATCTTCTCTCCCTTTTTCAGATATAATATATATGTGATATAAATTCGTGTGATTTTAAATCAACAAAATCTTTTAGGACTAGATATGTAGATCAACAATTTAGAAGCACGTGGTAGCTTAAAAAAATCCAAAAACAAAAGCGATTGAATTTAGAGCTTCGAATCTATTCTTAACTTCAGTAATCTTAAAGTTTATAACCTGCAGCAGACCTGTTTTGAACTGTGTTAGGGCATAAAAATATAACACTCATACCTCATTAAATACATGTTTACGTTAAAATGTTTGAGTGCCGCTATGTTGGATTCTCAAGCTTCGTGTTATTCCATATATTTAAAAAAAGTATCACATAAAAATATTACACTCATACCTCATTAAATGTGTTTACGTTAAATTGTTAGAATGCCGCTGTGTTGGATTCTCAAGCTTCGTGTTATTCCATATATTAAAAAATAAGTAACACTTATACCTCATTAAATATATGTTTACGTTAAAATGTTTGAGTGCCGCTATGTTGGATTCTCAAGCTTCGTGTTATTCCATATATTTAAAAAAAGTATCACATAAAAATATTACACTCATACCTCATTAAATGTGTTTACGTTAAAATGTTTGAGTGCCGCTGTTTTGGATTTTCAAGCTTTGTGTTATTCCATGCCGAACGATAGCCGAATGATAGGGTGCTAGTATTCGATACCGGAGTTCACGGATTCCAAACAAGCTGCTGGTAGGATATTCGGAATTGAATTTAAGCAGTAGGTCCGGATCTCGCATAGCAAAACATTAAATCGTAGCACCCCCAAACAAACTATCGTGTCATTTTATGGGGAAATCGTTGTAAGGAAAGATTAATATATTAATTTAAATACTGCCTATACAGCGTAAATTCTGTAAGTTTATGCATGACACAATTTTTAATAAGAGCGCAAAAGATAAATCTTCACGTGTTTGCTTGTTTGAGAGGGAACGGGGAGTGGTGACCTCGAGGTACCTAAGCTACCCTGGGTCCAGGGATATAGCAGGGCACCTCTGTCTGCAGGAGGTGTATAAACATGGAGACCTGGCCCTCCAGGTTGGGGGTTGGGTGTGGGGCTAAAAAACCCACCTTGGAAAATCCTCTTGTAAAGAAAGCCAAAGGAAAGTTTTCCGGGCTGATTTCACGGAAAGACCTGGATGGAAATGGAAAAAAGGACTACGATTACTGGTTTGAAAGTTGGAATGTGTGTTGTTTGAATAGATCAAGTGCATTGAAGAGGGTATGAGAGGAGGTACAGAGGTATCGTGTGAAGATGGTCTTTATATCAAAACCTGGTGGTTCTAAGCCGTGTGGAAGACCGAAGAGAAGATGGTTTGAGGATGTAGAGGATGATTAAAAGAAATTAAAATTAAAGGATTGGAAACCCAAGGCTCAGAACCGTGAGGAATGGAGAGCTATCCTCAGGCAGGCACGAGGCATTAATGGGACTGTTAAGCCAAAGAGTAGTAGTAGCAAAAAATAAAATTAATTTTAATTTTTAGTGAAAATACCGGGTGGTCATAATTAAACTGACAGTGCTCACAGCGTTCTGTAGCGCGATCTATTTGCGAGAATGACGCCACATCTCGTAGGAAGATTAAACAAGACGAGAAACAAAGGATTCCGCGAAAAAACCAATTAGTTCCAAGAGTCACCGCTAGGGGAATATTTGGCGCTGTGTTATAGAAAATAGAATGTTAACAAATATAAATTAATACGGAATAAAATTACCTTTTATTATGCACATTTTCTGATTTAGTTCAAGTGCAATATGGAAACACTTTTAAACAAGCGTAAAATCTAATAAACACCAATAAATTCTCGTGATCTGCAGTATCACGTACGTTGAGCAGAAGAAGAAGTTCTTCCTTCAAATTTCATGTTACATCCATTGGCATAGTTAAGAAATTAATTTCCGTATTGATTTGCATTTGTTAACACTCTATTTTCTATTACACAGCGCCAAATATTCCCCTAGCGGTGACTTTTGGAACTAATTTGTTTTTTCGAGGAATCCTTCGTCTTCTGTCTTGTTTAATCTTGTTACAAAATGTGGCGTCATTCTCGTATATAGATCATGCTACAGAACACTGTGTGCACTGTCAGTTTACTTATGGCCACACGGTATTTCATGTAATTGTCACATTTTTTGCGTGTCATTAGCAAATGTAAGAATTGTAAAAGCAAAAAAGAAACGCGCACCCTTGTAGAGAACTATAAACGCGAGAATGGATTCACTCAAAAAAATTCTAAAGTTATTTTTATGCTAATGATGCACACTCTTCTTAAAATAAAAAAGTGCGAGTGACAAATCAAGGATGCATTGCCTAACAGTTGATTAGAAATAACCGTAGATTAAACACTATTCAATTGAAATCCATGACGTCTTAACTTTGTTTTTACGATTACTTCTAATTCACTATAATTAAATGAGTTGTTCATCATGGTAAGATGAGGATTTTGTTCTAATTTTTTATAAAATGAAAATGACTTTTATAAAGTGCTTTGCACTTTTGTGACTCTGGTTATCTCTAAGAACCGGTCTCACCAAAGTCGTTTAAAAGCTAACCGCGATTAATCTCTTTTTAAACGTTGAATTACGTCTCACCACTGGATGGCAACGTGGGTTAATCGCGGTTAGCCGTTAAACGACTTTGGTGAGACTGGCCCTAAATTTTGCTGAAAGAAGAAGATACTTGTGTGCAAGATCTAAACATCTGATCTGTCGCAACACCTTTCGACTTGTTCTCGGTTCAACTTGTGGCAGTGAACTGAAAATAGTACAGAAAAATATTAATTTGGTAGCATTAATGGTTGAAAAAGAGATTAAATTTGATTTTTAATTCTTTAATGGTTGAATGAGTGAGTGTTTCTTGATAGTCAATGGAGTCGGGGATTTTCTGCCGCATTCCCTTATTCAGGAGTCAAGCGTCGATAGCTCCACCAGAGTGATAGCTACGAAGTTTTCATACTTCCCAACTTTACGTTTTCAATGGGTAATTATTAGACGGACACTCAAGATAAATAATTCTTTTTATAAAGTTTCCGAATTCTTATACTGTTTCACAATTTAACACAACGAAGTCAGTTGGAGGGGACTTTAACCTTAGGAATGTCGAATTGTTTGAGTTGGGTAATAGCATTCTCACATTTACAAACATGTCTGAATATATATGTATTTTCACTACTTTGAAAGTTACTTGAGCATGTAATTTATAGTATTTCTTAGCAAATTAGAACTGTAAATGTCTTTTTCCTGTGTTTTGTTTTCCTTCAAATTCTATGCATTACAAATTGTGTCCAAATCTTATTTAGTGTTGAACATGCAAGAGTTAAATTATGGATACGAATTTTCTGTCATGTATAGAATAAAACTGTGAAGGGAATAAGTAAAAAGTCAACAAATTTTTTCATACACAAATATATTTAAGAAAAACTGTCAAAATGCTTTACATTTAATTGTGTCGTATTTCTTTAATTAAATTTAATTATAGAGGTATCTAAAATTTTTGCACGAATTTACGTAGAAAACATTTATAGAACACATTTGGAGTAGAGATACAAAGATTATAAAAACATTTTACAGATTTAAAAGAAATTAAGTGACTTAATGAAATTTTATTCTCCGCGACTGCTTTGAATTCGAATTCTAAATTACAAAACAATTCCAATATTTATTATAATAGTGGTTTTGAGTTAAACAAGTGTTATATCCCCTTAAAATTGAAAGGTGTTTAGGTACATTTTGCTGTTTTTCAAACGAGTTTACATGAATAATTGCAAATTAATTTGCTTTACGTGTGCATTCTAGTTGAATTACAAGGTCAAACATCTGTATTATATAGATAAGTATATTAGTGTAGTTTGAATTTTTAAATCGTTTATAAGAGTATAAATGCTTTTAACAAGTGGTTTTTTTTAATGTTATGTCTACTAACATATTCAAGACACTGTGTTTTATATTTGTATTAACAAACTTGATCTAAATGAGTATCGCTATATTTTAGCCATTTTTTAATGACCATTAATCTATCCGATTTTGTCAGCATGTTACCCTTTCAAAATTTTTAAATGTTTTAAGAGAGCACGTTAAAATTACGATCTCACAGATTTAGTTGTTAACGCTTGGATCCATTTGTCCCTAAACGAATGACAGTAAAAATGAAGCCGACTATTTATCCTCGTAGAATTTTATTATAAATACCTAATTCTGCACTCTTTAAGCTTCTTCATATACATTACGTCTTATTTGGCAATTTATTTTTTTACTTCGATAATATCTTGCGGATTTGTAAAAAGTTATCAGAAATATTAATGAAATATTAATGATCATTCAATTTCCTTAATCAACTGATTGAATCCATTGTATCGTTGTTCTGAAGTAAAATATTTTTATTTATTAGTATTTTATTAGTATTTATTAGTATTTTATTTTATTAGTTTATGGCCATCTGAAAGCTTCCATAGCCTTAACAAATGGTCGTAATTTTTTAATACAAGTTTCGAGTGTATTTCACTCGTTGTGATAACTTTAAAATTTTTCATACATCTAGAAATTTGAAGTTTGTCAATTTCAAGAACTGGCACTAAAAAAATTCAGAATTCAATTAATCCATTCAACTCAAATCTCGTACGTAGGTACCTGTTCTAATCATTCAGAAATTTGTTTAGAAACCATTTATTTACTATTTAAAATGTGTTAAACTTTTTTTGTAGACCATATTTTATTATTGGGGGAAATAATCGTTAGAAATTTTTTATAGTTGAGCTAATGTTTGTTTCTCGTCCAAATGTACCTAATGGAGACTTATTAGCATATGTGTCTGCTCCAAATGCACATATCTAACAAATCTCTTTTCGGTCAGATAGCTTATTTATATGGAGTGGTAAGTATGAAACATTCTTAATTTGATCTCTTCGCTACATTCTTGATTATTTTTACGTTCACTTATTGCAAGTCATTTTATGAAATTTTAAGACATACTTCGAAATATTTTGTTAACATCAGTATATCCCAAACTGATTTGTTGGAAAGTTTCTATATCAAAAGAAGAAATGCACTTCCATTTTTACTTGTTAAAATATAATAAAATGTCTGCAATTAAGAAATTCGCCACAATTCAGATGACGACTCTAAATTTTGGCAATTTAAAAACGTTTTTATAGAAAGTATGCGATGTCGCACCCTTCTCCATGGACAATGTCTCGTGTAGCAAAACAGCAGACTTTAGTGCTACCAACTATCCTATTGAAACTTAGTTCCGTATATTATTTTCTTAATGTTAATCAAAGGTTTTTTCCAGTTAGTAGATCTACGTCGCGAATGATTGAGTCTGTTTCAAGACTACTGCTTGAGAGACTGAAAGTATTCTACGCTAGCGACGAGATAAGAATTTGGAAAATACCATCATAGTGTTTAAAATGAACACTGTGTGCTATGTTATTAACCTTTGTTATTTTAATTGAGAACAGTGGGAAATAATTCCTTAGTACTTGTAAATAGACTATAAGGTATTGTCCCTAAAAACTGGAGAAACGGAAGTATCATTAATTGCGGCTACCAAAAGACCTAAAACAACGCCACCTATCAAGTTCCAAGGCAAACTACAAACTCTGGGAAAGATTATACGTAAAAATATATGTAACAGGACGTGAAAAGAGCTAGAATGTAACTACTAAGGTCGAAGCAACTGAGTACTAAGAAAGTTCCCAACCCGACCTCCCTTCTAGGTGTAGTTACTTTTATATATTTTCTATGTCAAAAGCCCTCTAGCGGCCATCAAAAATCCAGAAAGAGCGCCATCTATTCGGTTACTAGGTGAACTATAAATTCTGGTAAAGATTATACAGATACGTAACCGACCATGGAAGATGTTCCCAAACCCTCCCGCCCTTCTAGGTGCAGTACTTTTATACATGTTCTGTGTCAAAAGCCCTCTAGCGACTACAAAGAAATTCCACAACAGCGCCACCTATCGGTGTTATGAAAATCCATTAGGTTGAAGCTTCTTGTAACATGAGTTGACTTCTAGGTAATAGGATAGAGATTTCCCACCCCCGTCCTCCCTTCTACATGCAGTTTCTTTTATAGTTTTTCTGTGTTAAAAGACAGATAGATGCCGAAAACAAATTGGGTGACAACGCCCTCTATTGGCTTTAACAACTTATAGGAACAATTACACATACAGAGTGGTGTAACTAAGCAGTGCGGTTTTCTACCGTTACTCAGAGCGTACTTTATCAAATAAGATCCTAGAGAGAACCTAACAAAGTGGTCAGCTTCCAACATTCCATCCCAGTTCATTATTACAGTTTCTTTCCCCTAGCGTTCGACCAGTGAAACTCACCATAGTAATGAACTCTGTTCCGTTTTCCTATTAGTTAAAGTGATAGCGGAGCTCAGTCGGCAAAGGCACCGATCTCAGAACCACAGGTCTGCGAGCTTCAGCGAAAGATCAACCGCGTTCATTAATGGCATTTTTAAAATAG
The DNA here is from genome assembly GCA_032207245.1 of Pardosa pseudoannulata. Taxonomy (NCBI): domain Eukaryota; kingdom Metazoa; phylum Arthropoda; class Arachnida; order Araneae; family Lycosidae; genus Pardosa; species Pardosa pseudoannulata. The sequence continues at coordinate 154,846,143 of CM063510.1, forward strand.
GCTCGCGGTCCCAATGTCTTCTGGAGTTGGGGGTCATTCTTTAAGCTACACGTGTTTGCCTGATGGGGCTAAATGAGTAACACCTTTTCAGTCGTGTTTGGTATCAAGGAACTTGTCTATATTTTCAGCTGCAGTGAAAAAAAAGTGATAAAAATAGTAAGCAACGAAAGAATATATAGCTTTATTTGAAATTTAGAAACTTTTTTACATTGTCCTCTACAAAGCTGCAGAGTTTGTAGACCATTTGAGTGGACAACATTATTTCCTATGAGGGGATAGTAAAAATACCTCTACACAATCTGGATGGTTGAGAGTATAAAATAAGTATTCAATCAAAGAGAAAATTCGTACACCGATTTTTCTTGACCTTAATAGATTTGATTCATATTCTGCTATATTGGGACAACTGTGTAAATTTTTGAACGATATGGCTGATAAAATTTAGCTCAAAGGTGGTACTTTATTGAGGTCGAAAGGATGTTTACGTCGAATTAGTAAGTTATGAGATCGATAGACAGGAGAATTTGGTACTCTATTCCTAAAGTGGTCGACCCTTAATCGACCAGTCCAGATATTTGTAGTAAAGGATATAAAAAACAATCAAGTGTTTACTTACCTTTCGAAGTATAGAGCCGCTCTGAAAGTGATCCAACCGAAAAGAGATTTGTTAGATATGTGCATTTGGAGTAGACACATACACTAATAAATCTCCATTGGGTACAACTGGAGGCGAAATCTTTTCAAAAACATACAATAGCTCAAGTATAAAGGAAACATTTTAAGTGTTAGGTTTCCTAAACATGAAACCAAACAAACTTACAGAAGGCCAATCAGTTCTAAACATCTTGCAATAAGAAAATAAGTCACTTATAACGGATATAATTACCTATAAATAAAAATATATTATTTCAATATAACGATACAATGGATTCAATCAGTTGATTAAGGCTCTCTCTCTGATGAGCTTCTACCGGACGTATATTCCCCATTATCCAACGATAACGGCTCCATTAACGGATCTTACTAACACCGCATTTACGCTAAATTCAAGTAGACGCTCAAGTAGGTCAGCCAAGTTGACTTGATAAACGCAGTGCATAACATCTTGCGCCGGACGCCTGAGCGAAGCATATATTGTTGAAGCATTCATAGCAACTACTCTTTGGTATTTTAAATTTTCAAAATATTTGCTTTTCTTTTGTACGTGTACTTCCTCACCAAATTAGATTTTTTTTTTCTTTTTTTTTTTTTTTGTATGGGCATGTATGTATTTAGATTTAGTTTTGATTAGGTTTAAGTTTATTTTTAACCCTTCTTGGTAGATCTAAAAGTATTTTTTATCTTTGCTCTTTATCGTGAGAAAGGCGGGAGAAAAAAAAGTTTTGGTTCCTGAGTTGAAATTATGCCTTTTTTGAGCGCTAATTTCAAGCCAGGCGAGGGGGGGGGGATGTAAGGAATTTGGACCGCATGTGTATGCCCTTCTTGATACCTGCAAAAATCGGCCCCTTTTACTTACTCCACACTCTCTCTCTCTCTCTCTCTCTCTCTCTCTCTCTCTCTCTCTCTCTCTCTCTCTCTCTCACACACACACACACACACACACACACACACACACACACACACACACACACACACACACACACACACACACACACACACACACACACACACACACACACACACACACACACACACACACACACACACACACACACACACACACACACACACACACACACACACACACACACACACACACACACACACACACACACACACACACACACACACACACACACACACACACACACACACACACACACACACACACACACACACACACACACACACACACACACACACACACACACACACACACACACACACACACACACACACACACACACACACACACACACACACACACACACACACACACACACACACACTTTATATATAGTATATAAACGAAATACCTATTGATATGCAACTAGAATCATTATTTATGCACTGCTGTATATATTTATAAAAGCTTCCAAGTCATACAAAACATTTTAAAATTAAACTTTTATAAAGGAAAACATGAATTACAAATGGAATATACAGTGTTTTCTATCTGTTGATGAGATTCAAGGAAATCACTTCCGCATAAAATAAAAATATTTAAAAATCCTCAGTTTGTTGTTTTAAGAAAACAAGTTATTACTTTCATTAAAAACAAAAATGAAAAGGAAAATGCAATAAATGAGAGCCTCCGATGTCAAATTGATAACATTGCATACTTACATAAATGCTTTTGTGATTTCGGTAAATTGAGCTCATTAAAATAAAGCCTTTCCAAATGAACGTGACAGACTAACGCAAGTAAAAAACATAGTTAATATTTCATTTATAGACAGGGTTCATAAAAATCATGATTTTTTCTTTAAATTGAGAAAGTCGAATTTTTTTTATTTAAATCAGATTTTTTAATTTAAATAGGATTTTTTAAATTTAAATATATTCAAGTATAATATTTGATACAAGCAAATTAAATTGTTCAAGTTAGATATCTAAATCAGTTAATTCTTTCTTTTTATATAATAAAAAATACATATAACTAAAAAGAATAAATATAATATATAAGAATAATTCATAAATTAGTAGATAATTACTTGCAATATAGGGTTTTTTGCTTGTTTTATAATTATCTATATCATAATTTAAGTAATCGATACTTCACGTTAATTTATACATTTTACTCCTTCAACCATAGAATTATCAGAAAGATGAGGGTGGACTAAGGGCTAAATAATCACAATAATTTTTATTTTTTATGAAAATTTTACAACCAACTTTTTATTTTGTGAGAGTGGTTAAATGTTAAATGATTTATAAACAAAAACAAGTTTAGTTGCTTTGTCGTTTCCAAGTCTGTTTCGAAGTTTAGATTGCACTGATCCATAAAAAAAACCTCGTGATAGAAGCAGACCTGGACTGCAGGTGCATATCAGTGTTTGAGAAAAACTTGCTACATGCTCCATCCAAACAAGGTTTATAAAAAGCGAGACAACAAGGTAAAGCGAGACAAATTCCAGAATTTTTCCCAGGTTCATAAAAATAAATAAAAGCAGGAGGGGGATAATACTTATTACATTTCTGGGTTCATTTGTTTTATTTTTTATAGGCACTTAATATTTAAAAAGTCAGGGTTAACTCAAAAATTTATTTAAAAAAATAGAAAAGTACTAACCTTTTAATATTCTTTGAAAATTAAAAATATCTGCGGATGTTTTATTTTTTTATTTCTGGTTTATCTTTTAAAATGAAATTTTTAATTATTTTGTGTGTTTTAAATAAGGAAATATTTTAATATTAAAAAAAAAAAATAAAATAAAATAAATAAAAAATAAAAAAAATTCATTACACTTTTAATAAATGTTTATATTATTGTTAATAACATTTAAGGGGGCTCAAGGAATCAGAGCCCCACTTTGTTAAAAAACTTTTTTGATAACTCAAAAATTTATTTAAAAAAATTAAAAAGTACTAACCTTTTAATTTTGTTTGAAAATTTAAAAAAAATCTCTTCGGATGTTTTATTTATTTATTTCTGGTTTATCTTTTAAACTGAAATTTTTAATTGTTTTGTGTGTTTAAAATCAGGAACTATTTTAAGAATGTTAGAACAAAAATAGTCAATTTTTAAAGTTTTAAAATTAACAACCAATTAATATTAAAAACAAAAATAACGTGAATAAACAAAATTTGTATTAGTATAAATATCATTTTACGCATTTTTCAACTTTTTTGCCATTAATTGCAAAATTAGTGTATTATTTCACCATAAAATAAGTCAGTTATTTTGGTCACGCCGAAAAATCCGCTCCCGTTCAAAACGTCCGCCTTCCTGTTACTCCGCACGAAGGAGTTGGCGCGATTGGCGCCATTAAAAAATCGTCAAAAATAGCAGGGGGAATCCAGTTCTTAAGTAGACCGGGGCATTATTTTCAAGGTATGATAATGAAATTTTTACTGTGCCAATAATTTTTTTAATACAAATGTCAAAAGCAACATTTGACTGAGAGATAAGAAAGAGATAGGGGAGAAGAAATGAATAGCAGGTAGGGTGCTATTTTAATAATACAAGGACAGGCAGGGTGCAGCAAACCTCCTGAAACCATCTGGGAAGCAACTCTGGGTTGTCAATATTTTCCTATTATGCTTATTACCAACAGCTTTCTTTTAAAAATTTCAATCTTTAAAAATCGATTTAAATCAATCAGTTTTTTTTTAAATCAACTGATTTAAATCGTGATTTATTGGTTTGGTTTGGTTTGGAGTGCTACGGTCTACTTTTTGCAACACGAGGGCTAATGAGACCGGGACCTACAGCTTAAAGCCGATTCCGAACGGCTACGAACATCCATGCCACAGTGGGATTCGAACCCACGAACTCCGGTACCGAAGGCCAGCACCCTAACCAATCGGCCATCGTTCGGCTATGACATGATGGACAAGAGGATTATATAGTGTAGAATGCCTGGGTACAAGAGAGTTGTGTGTGGAAACAAGGGAAAAGGGTCGTGATTTAGATCACGATTTAAATCGCTGAACCCTGTTTATAGACACTAGTATATGAATTGTTCAGTTTAGTTTGAAAAAAAAAAAACCTCAATGGGGACTCAGTGTGCTCAAAATTTCTTACTCAATGTGCTTAAAATTTTATGCAACCAACAACCGTTCAATTTTAAAGGAACATAATGATCTTTTAAAAGAAAACAAGTTTATATAACAAGTTGAATATGAATTGTTCAGTTTAGTTTGAAAAAAAAAAACCTCAATGGGGACTCAGTGTGCTCAAAATTTGTTACTGAATGTGCTTAAAATTTTATGCAACCAACAACCGTTCAATTTTAAGGGAACATGATGATCTTTTAAAAGAAAACAAGTTTTTTCGAAGTATTACAGTCAATATTGGAATCTCAAGTATTAATATTTTACTCTTTGAGATCTATTAAAGCTCCTTACGTAAGTCTTTAAACGAATTTCTAGATATCTCTAGATTTATATTTTATAAAAGCATTACTAATACAGTGAAACCTAGCATTTTGACAGTTTTTTTTTAAACCTTTATATTAGTGTATAACATAATGAAGAAACTTTTTGCTTATTCGTAGACTTATCCTATATATTATAAAATAGCTTTATACAAAACTTATCGCTTGTATCTTCAACGCAAAATAAATAGAATAACTTAAGTATTATGAACGCATAGAATTTGGAGGAAAACAAACACGGAAAAAAGGCCATTTATAGTGCTCATTAATTTAAAAAAAGCCACTATAAATGTAATTATATGCATAAACATAAAAACATTGAAGACACAAATTTCTAATTTTTCATTTTTAAAGAATTCAATATTTTAAAAATTAACATTCTCTTAAATTGACTCAGTCGTGCGAAACCGGGGGTGGGGACAGCGCAATAATTTACGAACTTTTAAAAAAGAATTAGTGTGTATTTACCTTAGATGTCTGTTTGATAAGTGACCATCAGAAATATCCTGTATCAAAGTAACAGAAACCCGTAGTTCTGAATGACACTCGACGAACTGGTGAGTGCAGATTCTTTCTACCTCACCAGTCAGAATAATAACAGCATTAGATAATAAAACATCAAATTAAACCTTCTTCGAACTTTTAAAATTTACTTAAGACTGTTGATGCTGCACGTTTCTGTACCATTTTCAGTTCATTGCTGCAAGGTTGAGAATAGATTTCAAAAGTTGAGATGTGTTGTAGCAAATTAGTTGTTTTGAACTTGCACACAAGTATATTTTCCTGTTTCACAAAATTCAGAGGTAACCAAAATTAACAAAAGTGTAAAGCCCTTTAAAAAAACCATTTTCAAGTTATAAAGCTATAGAACAAAAGCCGGGTTTTACCGTTATAATAAGTCAGAGATTAATTATGTATTTAATTATAGCGAAATAGAGATAATCATCGAGTCAACGTTTTCTTACGGAGATTAACTCTCTAGTTCAATTGCAAAGTGTTTAATCTTCGATTATCTCAAATCATAATTAAGCAATGCAGCCTTCATTTGCCACACGAACTTTGAGGTGGAATCCTTACGTTTAAATTTAAAATAAGAATAAATTTTGAATCTTTTAATTAGCGGAACCATAAAACTTTTCTTTTCATTCTTGCTTTCAAAATTCCTCTTAAAAGGTTCACGCTTTCTTTTATTTTCTGATTCTTACTTAGTTTAATTTTGGTTGTTGTTGAAAAACTTTTGTGTTATAATTGTGTTTTTGTAGCATTTAATACCAAAAAAAGGGGTATTACGTATGAAATTTTAATTTCACTGCAATTGATAAGAGATACTTTGTTAATTGTAGAAATAACTGGTTTTGATGAAGATTTTGTTTTTATAAATAAGAATATTAAGTTAAGGATACAATGCAAAAAATGATATGTTTAATATATGTATAAAACATTAAGTTGACAGATTTGAGTCAAGTCGTATTTGAGTAGTGAATAATAATATTTGAGTCTAGAAAAATTTTGAAAGCAATAAATAAAAAGTATATTTTTACTTAAAAGGGACTATATGAAAATGAAGCTGCAAGGTTATGATCAAATATTTTTTTAATGTAGATCTCCAATATTTACAATCTAAGTGAGATCTTCATATTCGTTGGATCTCGTTACAAATTAAGGAAATAAAGAACAATCGTGAAAGAAAAACTTTCCAATTCTCTTAAATGCAGGAGCCTAACGATGGCCGATTGGTTAGGGTGCTGGCCTTCGGTATCGGAGTTCATGGGTTCGAATCCAACTGTGGCATGAATGTTCGCAGCCTTTCGGAATCGGCTTTAAGCTGTAGGTCCCGGTCTCATTAGCCCTCGTGTTGCAAAAAATAGACCGTAGCACTCCAAACCAAACCAAACAAAACAAGCTTTCTACTTAATAACAAATAAAACTATTAATCTATTAACTATTAAATAAACTATAATTGCAGGATCTTCCATTTCAAGTTTTGCTAATTTAAATACACGTAAAATCATAACTATTTCCTGAGTGTAAAATTTCAAATTTCAATACTGAAAGACTTCAAGAAAATAAGTTCATTCGAAATTTTAGAAGCATTTCATCAGCTAGAATTAAAAAATTAGAACACACATATACACACAACTTTAGTAATTACATTCAGAAACTTTCTATACTTGTTTGTAACAATAACTTAATGTGAACGTTCTTCTAGCACGCTGAAACTGATAAAATCCTATCTAAGCTTCTGGTTGGTACAACTATACTGTATATTGAAAACGATACCACCAAAGCTTGAACTGCGACAAAATCACAGACGATAAAACTACGAAAATAATATTATAAATACATTTTCTCTTTATATAATACGTAGCGATAAAGTTGGTCATTTATTTTATTCTCTAAGTTAAGTGCGACGACATCAACTTGTAAATTTACTTATTTTGTTTTAAGGTTATATTGCCTATTTAATTGTTTTTTGCTATTTTTCATAGTGAAGTACCGTTTTCTGTATCTTTTGGCTATTTTTCCATTAATTTTTCATTTTCCAATATTTTGGGTATCGTATTATTCTCTACTTTGCTTTCGTTTATTTTTTACTTTGCGTAATGTTTTGTCTTGTTTTATGTTTATAAAAATTAAAAAACTGAAAAAATGTTTAATAAAAATTTTTTTAATTTTATAAAAATCAAAAATATATCTTTTTGTTAGTGTTGTCACTTTTTGTTTATTTTTATTTGCTGTACCAAGTTGCTACTTTTTACTGTCCCTATTTTTTATTATTGTATTACTTTTTTATATAATTTCGGTGCTTCATGTTGTTGAATCTATGCATTGCTGTTAACCATGCCGAATGGTCATTGTCAAGGTTTCAGTCTAATTATCCCCTAATTAGACAACGCGTTGTTTACTCATAATTTTTTATGGGAACGTCCTCACCTCCTCGCTTCCTTGTGAGCTGGAATGTATTCAATTTTTGTTTGGATCACTTTTTGCTTACAGGCCTAAATTTATGTTTTGGTTTGGTTTGGTTTTGGAGCGCTACAGTCTACTTTTTGCAACACGAGGGCTAATGAGACCGGGACCTACTGCTTAAAAATCTATTCCGAACGGCTACAAACATCCATGCCATAGTGGGATTCGAACCCACGAACTCCGGTTCCGAAGGCCAGCACCCTAACCATTCGGCCATCGTTCGGCTAAATTTATGTTTTGATCTGTTTACGTTCGGAGATTAAAGTGAAAACCTTACGCTTCGCTAGGTACTCCATTAAACCCAATTACTTTGACCTTGACCTTCTCTAAGTTAAGTGCATTCTGAATATATACTACACGGATTAAAACTTATATTTTTCCCACTATATTTGATAGTAGGGACGCAAGTCAGTTTTCCACCACAGGCGCCAAAAGAACCTCGTTCTTACCCTGTCTAACTGTGACCTCCGATTAGTATACTAATAAAGGAAAGAAATTCTCTTTGTATACTTGTAATTAACAAAGCAGCTCACTTGTCATATGAGCTTTACGATCTACGTCAAAATCTTTTTCCTTTGATGACAAGTTTATTCTACTAATTTTAGGTAGAATTGAATTAGAGAAACTTAAGTGATTTATGGATTTAAATGTTTTAATGGGGTCTAGGAATATTCAGTCATGTCTCCTGTATTTTGTTTGCACTTTATAGTATTTTTCCAGTGCATTTATGATTGTAGATAGTTGTGAGTTCAGGTCATGCACAACACTTCCTTCCGTAGACCCAGCGTGTCATGGTTGCCTTTTAATCATGTTTTCTATTTGTCCCGAAGCAATCTCGAGCAAGGAGCTGATTCAACAAAAATTTATAATTTGCTGCACCATATCACAGAAAGTTTGCATTTGTAAAGGCCCCTCCACATTATGGTCCACTGCAAGCCATCACCACTCTCTGGAGGGGCTTTGGCTTATCGTGGCCGATGGCGGCAGACGATAAAATAGCCTTGGCGGACGATGGCTTCGGAGGCGGTTTTTCTCCAAAGATCAAAGGCAGCCAGATGCGCAACTAAAGTGCGAAGTAGACCCTATGGACGAATCAATGCGCTAAGCTCATTTAGTGGCCCAGCGTGTGGATGCGGCCCGCGAACCATCGTTCGAGGTCACTATCAGGAAGTGGTGAACAACTGGCTATAGTGTGGAGGCTACATAAAATTATATCAGCTGCCTTATCACCAACTATGTGCTGATCACGCATTTTCATTCCACACAAAAGTTCGAGCTTGTACACCTATACTATTTCCCGGGAAATTTCCTCCGTTGTCGTAGTACTGCCCTCAAACTGCTGCGCAACAATAAAGACAGCCGCCCAGATTGTATAGAGCCCACTCTTGTGGTTGTTAAGCAGTGGAACAATGCAGTAGAGGAGTTTTGAGTGACAAGTAGCTATTTATCCTTTGTACCTATTGTTCAAATGTTTATTGCCCCATTAACGTGAGATGTAACTGTAACTAATTTTTTGTCAGACATATACATTTTTGAATTAATTTTTTTCGAATGCAATTGTTTACATGAAAACGTGACAAAATAGGCGACAGTTGATATTTATGAAAAGTCTGTAAAAATAAAATTCTTTGAAACATACAATTTTAGCCAATAAATAAAGGAAAACTGTAAAATAATAGACACTAGTCCATCATTTTAGTTTTTTATTTAAAAAAACCCTAATCATATTCCAAATAAATGGCCAACAAACATCATTGTAGGGAATTTGAATAGCATAATCGTATATCACGCAAATATAAAATGCGATTTGTACGGATGTTTTTTTTTTTTTTTAAATAGCTGTTTCCTGAATATGAAATTTTGTTTTATCGTTGTTAGCTGCAGAGTATGCTGTAAGAATGCCCGCACCTCTCTTCCAACGCTTACCGGAGCAGATACAGTGAGTTCTTTTTCAATAACACTTCCAGCTACAAGAAATTTCATTCTAGTATAACATTCTGGAATAGTAAACATATAAGATAAAATTCAGCCCAAAACTGGACCATCACAAGATAAAATCACATCCAGCGGTCGAAAATCCGATATCTGATCAAAAATCAAAACCTCTTGAACCCTTCTGTGTCAGGGCGAATCTCTGCTGCTGGTGTTTGCGAAGGTGGGATTGGAATGTGCTCCCCTTTTTGGGTCATGGTTCCTCTTCTTCTAGATATTAGAAGCATTTCAACCCTCTAAGCTCAAATCCCTGTGTGTGTTGACAAATTTCAGCATGCTTTTGCAATGCTACCAGAACACATTAAAACAATTTATGATGTACCCAACTGGTTCAACAATCCGATATGACCAAACTTTCCCGCCATTTTCGATGCAGGTTCTTTACCGAACGTTATAGGTCTTGAGTGTCGTTACACATGCGGTGAGAGTCCTGTATGAATGATTTGATCCGCGTTTTTTTGTGTTGGTTCACTTAAGCTTCATTTATGTTTCATCCCATGATTTCGATTTTGCATTTACTGTTTATTTGTTCTGATGAGTAAAAATTGTTATCTTTCATCATATTTTACTGCCGCAAACGATGTCAATTAAAAAAAAGTTTCGTCAATACAATGCCACATACTTGAAGTTTGGATTCGTTCAATCACTGTCCAATTTATTACTACCCATGTGTTTACTTTGTAAAAAAGTTTTATGTAATGAGAAAATTAAACTATCTCGTTTGCACGAGAAACATCAAAATTTTCATCCTGACAAATAAAATGAAGGTTTATCAATTTTCACGAATATCAAGGACAAGTTTTTGGCACCATCATGTCATTGCTCACCGTTTGCCATCAATTTCGAGTTCCTTACCAAAGTCATCACAAAAATGCTACGTATCTAAATAGCCTTTTAGAATATAGCAAAACTGATTGCAACAAATCCATGTCAACAGTTATTGGCCAAATTTGAAAACTAGTTCCAGTCACATGTGTCATATATCAAAGTGTTTTTAAACGTTCACTGGTTACAAATATACAATTTTTTTATTTTCTAATGAGTAAAATAAATAAAAATTTACACTATATCCGATTGATTTTTTTATTGAATAGTCCACACTTTCAGACGATGATTTTACAATACTAATTGCAGCCACATTTGTAGGTGCACACTTTTGTTGATTGTCATTTCAGATTAATACAAATCTTGTTTTTTGAAATGTTGAAGAAAATATACACCAAGGTAAGAAAATTATTTGCTATTAAATGCTTTTATTCATCAATTGGATGTCAAAACCGTAACACGAAAGATAAATAAGTTTATTTTTAGAAAAAGCTATTAGGCCTAGCAACTTGATATTTTGGATTCACTGTATACAAAATGTTCTCAAGCATATCTAATAGCTATATTTCATAAATGGATATTTTTTAATATCTTAATTAGCGTTACGGGTGTGATACTGCATATGTCTATGTGATAACAATTTAATTATTCCTGTATAAACACTTGTTGTTTTGGATTGACTGGTTAAAACTTATTCTCAGGCGTAGGGTTCAATGGTTACATTTAATAAATAAATATTTTATATTGTGTTAATTACTGTAAAAATTGTGACACTGCATACATAAACCTTTTTTTTAGTTATCAGAATTAATTTTATTTTCAAGTACTACTGATAACACAGTTTTGTCTTGCATTTGTGAAATATTTAAATTATTCATTTTGATTTCTTTTTATATAAAGTCTTACTAAATGTATTAATTTAGTTATTCAGGTCATGGAAATATCTAAAACTAGAGTAGAGAAAAAAAGGAACAACCAAAGAAGTGATTCTATCAAAGTGCATGAATATCTTGAAAAGGAAAGATGTGATAGAAAAAGAAGACAAGTAATTTTTTGTCTTCTTTTTCTATTACATCTTTGCGAATCTTGGAGAATGCATATATTAGTTATAGGAGGAAGTTATTAAGTGAAAAAAAAAGGAAGTGTTATGCTAAAAAAAAAGGAATGTTGGAAGAGAACAGAAAATGAAGGATTCTAGTCGATAAAATCAGTAAAACAAATCAAATCAATAAAACAGCCCATTTGGTTTTTATCGTTATAAATAGACATATAGTAAAATATTAAGGAAAGTTAAAGCAGAAAGTGAATATAAACCCCAACATCCTAGGAATTTTCATTGCTGCTGCTGATTTTGTACAAGGATTATCTCCTTTTGTAGGTGGCAGATCTAAAATAATAAGGCTACCTTTATTTCTTAGGTTTCTGAAGTTTTCCAAGAAAGGTCAGAAGTAACATTGAGTTACATGATAAAATTGGAAGATACTAGATCTGGCCAGAAGAAAAAATATGTCATGTGAATGCATGGAATCCATTGTTAAAGTAAAGCCTCATAATTCTCATAAACAACATAAGCCAAATTCAATTTTATTGATAAAAGTTAAGACAAATAAATTGATTTAACTCTTAAAAACATGTCTGGCCTGGTTTATTCATTTATTGTTGAAATACTGTACTTTTAATGTAAGATTTTTTAAAAATATTCTGAACTGAGTCACACGCGTAACATTTGTCACACGAGTAACACGTTTTTTGAAAAATATCTGGTAAATATATTTGTCGTTGAAAATTTACAAATAACACATAGTATTAAACATTTAACCGTCTTTCTCATAAAAAAAATTTAATGACTCTTAAATATTACCTATTAGCTGGAAAATTAATAATTGTGAATCTATGTATAAAACCTGGTGGAGCGCCGTAACTCAGGAAATCAAAGTGGACTGTATGAAAAAGTAACACAAGAAATTCATTCCATCAGAGAACCTTTATGGAGAGGACGCCATTCGCACACTACATCATCGTTAGAAGTTCACATGAGTACTCACACAGGAAGATTCGACAACAGTGCTCCCTGGGCCAAGCCCTCTAGTACTGAGTTTGCTATTGTTGGTAATGCATCCATCTATGAATATTTTGTTGGCAATAAAAATTACAAAAGCAAAAATATAAGGGTATGGGGAGAACGGGGAAAAATGCTTGAGTTTAGAAGACAAACACAGTAGGTGAATAAAATGAGAGTAAAGTCGTATCACTTGTGCTTCAAGGAGCGCAAGACTAATCAATTAGGGTACTGATACGTAGCCCAAAGTTAAAAGACAGCGAATTATATATATATATATATATATATATAAAAACTGAGAAAAACATTGAGAAGAGCAAGCATAGTTCCGAAAACTGCAACACGAGGACACAGTTGGGATCCAAACATCAAACAGAAATCGACCAATAGAATTCTTGCAGTGATCGTCTAATGGCAATCTTAGGATTTGACCCTCCGAAAAGGAGCCCAAGTATACGCTGCTGCAGCCTGAGCTGGCAGTGAAAAGAGATTGGTTGGTTTTGGAGCGCTACGGTCTACTTTTTGCAACACGAGGGCTAATGAGACCGGGACCTACTGCTTAAAGCCGATTCCGAACGGCTACGAACATGCATGCCATAGTGGGATTCGAACCCACGAACTCCGGTTCCGAAGGCTAGCACCCTAACCATTCGGCCATTGTTCGGCACAGTGAGAAGAGAAGGTGGGGAGAAACACACTAACAGTGTGGGAGGATTGAGACCTAGCACATGAGTACTGGTCTTTTTCCCTTGCTATAACCTTTTCAAGTGCAACCATGACAATTGGTCAAGCGACAACAAAAGGTGAGAAAGGCCGGTTGCTAAGGGAGAAATTTGCTGAGATGCAACCCAAGAATCAGGATGAAATACCCGGAAAAATAAACAAACCTTTACCAGGTTTATTTGTTTATTTCCCACCCACAACAGCACATTTATAATTTTTTATACACGTAACAAAGGAAAAGAAATTCTTTAACTTTTGCAAAATGTTCCTTTGGGTGCTGTATTTCCTTTATTATATATATATTTAAAGTATTAAATACTTTATAGAAAAAGGGATAATAGTAGTGTGTATCTCACACTCGAAGAAACCTCATGCTATCGGGCTAATTTTCAGTACCGGAGTCCGTGGGTTCGAATCCCACTGAGGCATGTATGTTCGTAACGTTCAGAATCAGCTTTAAGCAGTAGATTCCGATCTCGTTAGCCCTCGTGTTACAAAAAAGTAGACCGTAACGCTCCAAACCAACCAACCTTTTCCGCTTAAACTTCTAGTTTAAATTCATCATAAATCGACTATTTGGTTTCCCGGAAAGTGCTGATAAATGTATGCTGGCTGTAGAGGGCGCTCTGCTCCCCATCTCCTCTGTTGATATATATTTTTTTCTTTTGCGGGAAGTAGTAGTACAATTTAATCAGCGATAACGGCAAACAGATTGTTAGTGCTGTACGGCAGCAGACATGCAATTTTCTTGGCATTAAACAAGAACCCATTTCTGTTTATCTCCCTCAAGCGAATCCCTTTGAACGAAAGAACAGGGATTCAAAACTCAAACTAGCCGTATTAGTTGGTGATGCTCATTATAGTTGGGAAGACAAACTGCCCATGCTTCGTTTCAAAATGAACACAATTTGTGATACAACAGGTCACACAGTCGCTTAATTGCAGTTTGGTAGAGAGCTCTGAACGATGATGTCGAACATGATTTAAGAGCCCTTATTAATGACGACAACTTCATTCCTGAAATTACACCATATTTAAAAGAATTTGCTCACTCGACACCTCAAATCAGGGCACGTGTTGAACATAAACAAGATAAGAGAAAGGAATACTTTGATAAGAAACGTAGAGAGATTTACTATAAGCCTGGTGATAAAATATGGATAATTTCCCATCCTGTGAGCCAATCCATAAACAAGAGCAAAAAATTTATGCCTAAACGCGAAGGTCCTTATCTTGTCATTACAAACAGATCTCATATAACATATATTGCACATCCTTCTATTCACGATGAAGTGTTAAGTACTTATCATACCAATATGATGAGACCCTACGAGCTGCCAAAAATCCTGTGACTCCCATAAGAAAGAGAGGTAGATATTGCAAAGTGATCCAACGCGGACTCTTCGTCGAGATGCTGTCACAACCCGAGGGGGAGTCTATAACAAAACGCTAATATCCTCCATGGTCTAAGCCTAAATAATAAAATTTTTCATACACCACATCCAAAAGCAAAGAAAAGGAAACTTTGATTAACTCGAAAGTTCCTGAAGATTAATGTTATTTAATACCAGGTCACAATTGTAATATATAAAATGAAACTTTTTGTAGTGGTTCACATAAATGTAAAATTCTGTCTAAGTGATTATGAATAAATAAATGAATTAGAAATATTTTGTTTTGTTTTTCATTTGAAATAATACAATTTTTTGAATGCTATTGTATTATTTAATACATAATAATAATAATAATGAAAAGCCCTATGAAGAATAAAGCAGTGTCTAAATAAAAAAAATTACAGAATTTTTTTATTATGTAAGAGTGAACTTTTGCTGCAAGTCATATTTAAATATACATTTAAATCCTTTTGCTGTTTAGAAAGTTTCCATAGCATCAATGATAGTTTTAAAAATCAAAGGAGGAATATAAAGTTATTTATTCCATGTAGATTTCCTTTCTAGTAATGAGAAATCTATTAAAGTAAATTGTTTTATCAACATTCTCATTTTAATGAGTAAATGTGTTTAATAACTTCCAAAATTATGGGATTTTTAAATTTAAAATTGTGTTTAAAATGTACATTGTCTTCATAATGCACTAGTATGACACTTAAAAATGCTTTGGTAAACAAAAACAGTAGAAAAAATAATTCATGGGAAAAATCAGGATTGGAGATGAAGTCCTATCTACATGTTGTCACATTTCTCTTACTACGGCTTGATCACAGTTCGACAAAACCTGGGTGCTAGGTTTCCCAGGCGATTAAAAAAATGCTCCTGGCAACTAGCAGAGTGACACACAAGGGAAAAAAAACTATCTGAAAAATTTAAGGAGAGAATCTTTAAATAGCCTAATGTTTATACACTTAAATGGACCATCTTTGCAGGAATTCAATCCTGAGAAGTCAACTGATAGATGGTATTTCAGAGCAAAAACTCAAAGACACTGTTAATGTTAATAATTTCTTTTAAGATTTATAGTTACACTACCTGAAATAATTTTTTCGTTGCATAATCTAATCAAATAAAGATTTTCGTTGTCCTTGTCCTGTTGTAGAAAAAACCCTATTTGATTATGTATGGCCCGTGTTTCATTCTGCAGTGAATGTATTAAAGTCATTAAGTTGAAGAAAGAACTTGTGCCATTGGCTCCTAAGATTTTAGAACTTTTGTCAGTCTCTGGACTTGATCCTTTAGGAGGTGTTGGCTGCACTGGAGACTGGATTATGATGGTTTACACATTCGCCAGTCATAAGCATTTTACAGAAGCATTTGCAGCTCTTCAGACTTCTATCTCTGTGTATCATACAACAGAAATTAATACATTTTATATGTAATAATTGCTTAATTGTTCTGATTCCTTCAATTTTATTTCTAAAGAATGCGGTTCTTTATCTCTTGTAATTCTATCAACCCCTGGTCCTGGAATACACTGTGAAAGTAGGTATGAAAAATTTGAAGTGAATAAAAGAAAGGTTTGGTTTGGTTTGGAGTGTTACGGTCTACTTTTTGCAACACGAGGGCTTATGAGACTGGGACCTACAGATTAAAGCCGATTCTGTATGGCTACAAACATCATGCCACAGTGGGATTCGAACCCACGAACTCTGGTACCGAAGGCTAGCACCCTAACCAATCGGCCATCGTTCGTCAAATAAAAGAAAGGACATGGGTTCAAATGAATACCCAATGAACATACAGTAATTAAAAAAAATTATAACTAGATAAGAATGAGCTTGTAGAGATGCTAATTGTGTAAATATTCTACATAAATAAAATTCTATTTTTTTAAAAAAGAGAAAAGTAGTGTATTGCAGAGCCAGATGATTTGTATGGAGATTTCTTGAGATTATTTACTAAAGACAAAGGCTCATTAGCTCTAAATGATGTTACAATGCCTTTAGAGAATTTGGAATGAAGTTGAAGATTAACTTTGTAAATGTCATCTCTTCCTAGATCAGGGAGTTTTTGAACAGACAAACAGCATGTGTTTGAGAGCTCTAAAGAGCTGTTATTTATTGAGCACTCAGTATTTATATTTTAACAGAATGGCCAAAGGTGAGAGTTTATTATGGTTAGAGGTGGGAACAGGATTATCATTAGCAGTTTGGAGTTGGCTAGATAGTGTTTTGTTTCTTTTGGGTCAGTTTTATTTTAACTCTTTAAGGACGACAAGAGCAGATGATTTTACTATCCTTAAGTCCTAAAGTTTACAGCAGGTGAAAACATAAAATGGACTATCCCATTCTCCTCACCCCTCTCCCTTCTTCCCGGAAAATGGACTCCAGAGACATGAATGAAGTAGGTGGGTCACAGATGTCATCTTAAATAGATTGTGTTTCTTTACTTCCCACATGGAAACTGGAGTCCACAAGCTACAAGATGAGAACTAATCAACCTGTACGTCTAGAATATACTCATGTTTTTAATATATTTCAGGAAGTACAATGATGAAAATAAATTGATGGGCAGGTGTATGTAGGAATTAAAGTTTTAAAAGCATTTGTAAAGAAATACTTAATAAACAAAGAACAGAATACTTTTAATATTCAAGGAAGCAATTAGTTGTATTTAGAAAAGTTGAGCTACTATTATACATTTGTGTATGTGAGTGTGTGTGTGTATATATAACAATATCAAATTAGATAAAGAATCAGTATCCTCCTCCTGAAAAAACCTGACTCTCATACAATCTGCTATCATAACTCAATTCTACATCTAATAGCCAATATACGCGTACAACTAAAAATTGCTAAAAATTAATAGCTGAATGCTTTGAAATTTATCGCCATCTCAAGTCATAGATATGTATGTATATGTATAAATCGATTAACAAAATTGTAGACATTCGATCAAATGAGATCAGATATATACCAATAACTTTTATTATAAAGATTTTAATAGTATTTATGTTTATCCTCTTTTAAAGACTTTTATAAAATAATTATCTTAATCAAATATTGCTACATTATTGCGTTAATACCATTTATACTCTTCATATTTTGATTATATTTCTTAAATGGTATTTAGAGTAAACGATTTTATATATCTACTGAAATAAAGGATTCAACTGAATAACAGATTCATTTTAAATATATTACTATCTTGGCTTATATATAATTTAATTTTTTACTTTTATTTATTTTATGTTACTTTTGTTTATAAAACGTAATTACACAATATTCTATTGGTTTTTAATATCTTATAGCCTCAACAGATCTAAATCAGATCAAATATTTATGAGTAACATGTTTCGCCATTCTGCCCCCCCCCCCTCCCAGCTAGGGCATTGTCTTTTACTAGCAGAATCTATGTATTCGAATCCAACAAATTATATGATTTCTACTATAATGTTCAGATGTAAATGCCAGAGTTTTTAGCCTTGTTTAGTATAAAGAATACTATAACACCCGTCTACCTACCATCAACAATTTAAATATAAATGTAGTATATGAGTTAATGCAATAATATAAACATACACACTCATATCGAAAATATACAAAATTTAAGCTCATTTTTATACGTTTTTACAGAATTTAATAAATAAGAGTATTTTTTAAATTAAGAATTGCAAACTTAATAACATTTGAGTATAAAAAAAATAGCTCTACAACAGAGAAATTCCAGAAAAAAATCATTATAAAATTGAGAGTATTCTAAGAACAAAAGAAAGTAAATCATAGTGTATAATTCATTTCCTCTGTCCCAATTTAGTTTATTGCTTTTTATTTTCACCACATTATCAACAAAATTCATTTAAGAGAAAAAATTATGCAATGAATCAATAATAAAAACAAAACTGTTTAACTATAAAACTAATTTTTAACTAGCTTATGTATATATAAAATACATTTAAACTAAACTTCAAATCTACATCTAATAGCCAATATACACGTACAACTTTAAAATGCTATAGCTGAATGCTTTGAAATTTATCGCCATCTCAAGTCATAGATATATGTATATGTATAAATCGATTAACAAAATCCTAGACATTTCATCAAATGAGCTCAGATATATCCAAATAATAACTTTTATTATAAAGATTTTAATAGTATTTTTGTTTACCCTCTTTTAGAGAATTTTATAACACAATTATCTTAATCAAATATTGCTACAATATTGCCTTATTAACATTTATACTCATCATATCTTCATTATAATTCTTAAATGGTATTTAAGGTAAACAATTTTATATATCTACTGAAATAAAGGGCGGAATAACAGATTCGTTTTATATATACTACTATCTTGGCTTATATATAATTTAATTTTTTACTTCTATTTATTTTATTTTACTTTTTATAAAACTTAATTATACAATGTTATTGGTTTTTAAACCTTATAGCCTCAACAGATCTAAATCAGATAAAATATTTACGAGTAATGTGTTTTGCCATTTAAAACATCCATTTCTTCTAATTGTAAATATAAATTTTATTACAATGAAACCATTTTCATTAAAATTCATCTTTTAAATATTATGAAACTTTCGTTACAATATATACAGATGCTATCAAGGATTATAAACTGTAAATTTCAGTATATTAAATTGAAGTTATGTCCTGGAAATCATTTTTTTTCTCATTCAGGCAGTCCAGAACAGGTTAAAGTCACAGTCACACAATTTGTTTAACATTCATACACCATTAATTATAAAGCTGCATCAGAAAGAAAGCTCATCAAAAAGTTGATAAAATATAATTTTATTTAACTATATTTCAAGCTCTGTAGTCACAACATTTTCAATCCTAAGAAAATACATTTGATACGATCACATTAAAAACACTTCAAGTAGAATTTTAATAAATGTGTCGCCATGGCGATTTTGAATCTGGAGACTAACAAAGAATATCAGGATTGAAAGGAACTTCCTGAGGTCGCAATCAAAATACATTAAAGAAAAGGAAAATACTAAGGGTGTAAAAAAGGAAATTACTTCAAAATATATGCAGTAAACTAAAAAATGAAAAAGAATCAAGCCACTGATGTAAAATAGGTTTTTTATGCTTGTTAAAGATAGCATCCTTCTCACAGCTACTGTTTTCCTAATAAATAATAAGTCAAGATATAAGATTTAATCACAAGATACTTAGGTACTAATTCTATCAAACTGCTAGAGGAAAGTAATAGTGATTCAAAAAACTTCTAAGAATGAATGTGATAAATGAGTTTCATAATATGAAAAGAAACATTACTATTTGCATTTCTGGTCAAATATAACTAAAAGCCAATGCATTACGAGGAAACTTAAAAATATATCAGTTCATTATTGTAATTGCTTATTAAAATTTTTCTATAAGGAATCATCAAAATATATTGATATTTTTTAAAAACTGATTAACAACTACATTGACTTAAACCTTCCATTATATATATACATATACATAAACAGTAACTAAAATTAAGTAGATAATTTTTTATACAGTAACAAACAAATTTATTTCCTTTACATAAAAATGTAAATTTTTTCACCTGCTTTTATCCAGTAAATGTTCCAAAATTAAAACTCTAGCATACTATTGTGAAAATAATTCTTACTTTTCAGGGAAAGCTGAAAAATATGTAAGATAGGAAGCCAAGACTGGCCCTAGACAATGTAATGGATTTAGATACCAGGAAAAGCAATTGATATACAATTTAATTGAAACATTTTTAGATAGAAGTTTAAACAAATGCTTAAACTCAGAATGGCTTTAAAAATTAAAAAGTCAGTTCAAAGACATGTTTTATAATTTATAAAACCAATAAACAAAGGTCAAAAGTTTACTGCATATATTACTTTAGTAATTTAACATCTTGCATATATATTTTCTGCATATTAATCATCAGTATCAAAATATAAACAAGTAATTAATCCATAGTAAAAATTCATTGATATGTCAATTTGACATGTGATATGCATAAAAAAAAGCAAGAAAACATTTAAGCTACTTTCCTTATTTTTTAAAGCAAAGAAAAAGTAAGATTAACAAACATATACATTTTTGCCACTTGCAAAAAATTATATTGACTAATATGCCAAACAAGAGTATTAAGTGAAAAAAGTAAGCATCTCAAGTGAAAATAGACTTCAAAGGGAAAATATTATTCAAACTAGAGAGGAACAAGATGTATTAAATAATTTCTAGAAGTACATTACGTTTGTACTTCTGTAAACAATATTTACACATTTATACAAAATTACATAATTCTACAAATAAATTATAATACATCTAAGTATAAGGTACTTTATATATCTTTGGCAATTCATCTCAAAACTTTTTATAGAAAAAATTCAGTTTGAAAAATTTACATATACATCAGGTTGTTTGAAGGAAACATCTGAAGAAAAATCTCTTTCGTAAATAATTTTTATTTCTTAATCTTGAATTTAAGGAAAGTAATTTTCTCTCTCTTGTCAAAACCTAAAATCTGAAAAAGAAAAAGGAATAAATATAAGGAAATATTATGGAAGTCAAGCATAATCATGTATGGAACAGTATGAATGGAGGGTTCCCACTCTTTTTCCAGAACAAAAATTAAGGACTTTCTAAGGACCAAAGTAACTATAAGGACCCACTTGAAATACATGGCCTAACGACATAAACTCTATTTTCTGAGGAACATATTTTAATGATTATGAATCAGATAAGGCATGTTCAATAAATGCCCTACAATATTTCAGAATTAAGGTTTTAAAAATGCCTAAAAATTAATATAAGATAAATCTATTTGACAAAAACTAATTTTAAAAAATGTACATCTTAAGTTTTCTCAGTGATCAAATTGAAAATAAATTGTGAATAAAATACAATATTATAAACAGTACTTTCTGAGGGTTTAAAACAGACAGACACAGACTGACTGACTGACTATCACACACACACACTGTATCGGTTATATGGTCAACTCAGCGGTCCAGAAAAATCAGACCATATAAGCGGGGTGACCATACATGCAGAACAATGCAATCCTATTGTGCATAAACTGTGGATTCTTAATCCATAACAGTAGAGCCTTATCCACATTCCCATAAGGTGACAAGTGCTGCTGTTTTCTTTTTTGATCACCGATTTCAACACTTGAGGATCAAAGTTTGGCAGCTAAAATGCTGTTTAATGCCGTCCGGGGAATCAAATTTGCTTTGGCAAAAATAGCCTTTAAAAGATTAGATTTTTTAAAATTTTCAATCAATTCATTTTTGGCAGCAAATGATAAATTCTTTCTTTTTGAAGTCATATTTAAAAAATGAACATTCTTATTCGTGACGTATGATCCAAATGCAACAAAATTTTCCTTTACTTGTTTCATCTCAATTTCAACTTAAACAGGGAGAGATAACTTCAAACAATAAAAGACAGATGTCCGCCTCTTGTCAAGGGGCAAGAGAACTGAGAGAGGCAAAAAAACTCCAACAAAGTCTTAAAAAAAAAAAAACTTATTGAAAACATGAAACTGACCATATAACCGGTAACAAGAAATTAAAAAGACTGTATAAGCAGTGCACTTTAACACATGTTCCTTATTAAGTTAGATGGGCTTTTAGAAAACTGACCATATAAGCAGGGTGACCTTATAAGCAGGTGACCATATAGCCAGTACTGACTGCATATATATGTAATGTATGTATATACTAGCTGATTATACCTGATGTTGCTGGAAAAGAAGAAAGTTTTAGACTTTTTTCTTACATTCAATGCAAGAAAAATAAAACTTCCTTAAGTAACTGAAATATCTACAAACCCATCCTTCATGCTTCATTAAATTAAAATCTGCATGACTGTCAGCTATTAGGAAAGGGCAGCTGACTTTATACCTTAAACCTTTTCAGTATGCGAAAGATTATTTATTGATCAAATAATAAGTAACTAAGAAAAAATTGTCCTATATGAAAACTGATAGGAAATCACATGAAGACGGTGGATCATGTTGATGGAGAAATTGATCACATTCCAATTTAAAAATTAAGGAGTTTTTAAGGACCTTTGACAAAAATTAAGTAGTTTTAAGGACCCTTAAAAATGAAAGCTAAAATTAAGGAGTTCTTAAGGACTTTTAAGGACAGTAGGAACCATGGAATGAAGAAATTATGGGCATAAATTCCAAAGGCTCTACTTTCCAGCCTCGGAGAACTACACAGATTTTACAACCTGGAATCTCTCATCAAAGAATACTCAGGATACCTTATCAGAAAAGATTATGCACTTATTTTTCTGGTTTGCTTTTGATATAAAAATTTAGCAATTTCAGAATATTTGTGGGCTTTTTTCTTTTCATTGGAAAACAGAATAAAAGATTTTGAAAATAGCTCTTAAAATTGGTAGATGGCCTGAATTTTATGTAAACGTTCATTCCAAAATAAATAAATATTAGTGTGGAGCAACTATAAAGTGTCATAAAAACTGCAATTCTTTATATATATATATATATATATATATATATAAAGTATTTATAATGAATTAAATTTGAAAGGATAAAAGGGTCTAATTGAAACCATTATATATGTCTTTGATAGAACACAAAACTTTAAAATGAGATTCTTTATATTGTCTTTCTCAATTATTGAATATTTTTTAAGGAATTATTTACAATAATGTTGAAATTTATAAAAAAAATAGATTATAAAATTTAATTTTTTTCATATTAAAAACTTTCTTAAAAAAATCTTATATATTTTTTTCTTAACACAAGTTTTAAAGGGATGTCCTTAGCCATCTGGGTCACCTAAGCAATATATTTTTCAGCATCCTTTATCTTTTATTAATAAGTAGCATTGTAACCATAAGTTAAAAGCAAAACCGATCATTTGAGCCTAGAAAACAGGGATGGGTTTTTGACAAAAAATCAGTTATGGATGTGACATGTGTTTAAAACTATATTTAAATTGGAATAAGCCATCAAGCCCCCAAATTCTTAGATGTTATTTTAAATGTATTCTATGCAATTAAAATTAATCAGCAACTACTTTCAATTTTATTCAAAATAATCAATAGGTATTAATTAAATTTTAACCAGGATACAGTTAATACTAAAATACAATAAAAAGTAATAAAAATTATTTCAATTTTGCAAACAGGCCTTTCTGTTTATAGATAACAAGATTAATTAAACAATTTCATTTGTGTAATGCCATAATCAGGGAGGAGGAATAATTGTTTAGTGCCATATTGAACCTTTTGATTTGACTTTAAAAAACCTGGCAAAATTTGATTATCTTTTTAAGACAAATCTTTAATTAAAAAAGTGAGTCATCTATCAAGATAATGATAAAAATGTTGCTAAATATATTATATTTTAGTAGTCAGGATCAAAATTACCACATAACTATTAACATATTAACAATTCGAAGAAATTTGAAGTGAATTTTGAATGTATATGCTTAAAGTTCAAACTTGTTCAATGGAAGCTGAAATCTGCAAACAAAAAAGAACAGTCATATTAATCAAGCACAGATGCATGGATGTTATTTTTTAATTTTGAATTTCACTGTCAGTGATATGAACTCATCACTTCAGTCTGATTACCTTAGATTAAAAGTTATGTTCTAAAATTTTTTACTCATTGAGTGCATATTTTAATTTATACTCTATTATTCTAAGCTATTTAGTAAAAATAACTTTACCTTATGCTTCTGAAGTCCTCATACATTTTATAACTTTATTTCCTTTTTCACAAGTCTTGGATTGTCCACTGCTCACATGTCTGGCCAAGTGGTGGTTGAGGGTTGAAGACGGCTCCAATTCTGATTGACTAGAAAACTTTAGTAAGCATGGCCCTTTCATAGAGCAGGAACTGTCTGAATTGCAAAACTGGCAGGGATAGCTTATTATATCTGAAGTTGTATTTTGCCCTTCAGACTTTGGACAGTTTGGCAAGTTAATGTAAGGGACGGCAGGGCTTCCCTCAGGTACCATGTGGGATCCCAGTCTTAATTCACAACAATTATGAACATTGTTACCACAGCAACAGCAGGAATCATCAGAATAATATGATGAAGGTCTCTTCCTACCACTGCCATTTGTCAGTCCATTATCATCAGTATCACTTGGAGAATCATTCAGCTGAGACTCAGCACTGCTGTCGGTTGTCCATGATGATAAATCATCTTGATTGTGATAGTTATCAAGAGATAAATCACAATTGCTGTTTCTATCTCCTACACTAAAGAAACCAGATTCTCCAGACAAGCGTCTTAGTTTGGCACATAAGGATGGGGTTTTTGTTCGAAAAGTGACCATGGTTGAGGACTCTCGAGGACCAGCAACATTACCTAAGTGGATCTTGCCTCCTTCCTGGCACTGATTACATGAATCTTCCAGTTTGCAGTCACTCATCTGCTCTTGGACGGAGTTGTATCCTGAGAAAGATTCATCTGGCTCAAAAGGTGACAATGAAGATGGAGGCGAGAAAGAAGGCCCAGGTGATACAGACCTTGGAGAATCTGGCACTTCAACAGTGGAAGAATTTGAATATACAGTCTTTGATTTCCTCTGAAGTACAGGCGATGTTGGTAGAGACTTTGAAAGCTTCTTGTCAGATTTATGGCACACTGTTGGAGTGGATAATTTCTGCTGTGATGCAGGTGTGCCAGGGGGAGTTGGAGCATACTTTGGAGAAGCTAGTCCAAAATTAACTGAATGGGATAGGTCCATATCACTTACAGAAAGCTCCAAGAATTTTTTCCCTTTCCAAAACCGAGGTAAAGAGGCAAAAGGATTCTGTGAACTGCTATTTGGTTTATAATGTGGATCTTGCATCGACATAGCTTCACCAATATGTTTTGGTGTAACTGGAGGAGGCTGAGTCGAAGAGGGCACTTTAGTTGGAGAGTTACAACTTTTACTTTCAAGTCTGTTTTGAGTTAGAGCAGAACGTGTCCAACCATGAGCAACTGAAAAAGAAAAAAAATGTTTTTGAGTTAAATATTAACTGAAAATGGTCACTGTTTGTTTTGAATGAATTATATCAACTTATAAACACAATATATTAATATCTTTGAGAATAGTATTCACTATAAGATTTCTCAATAACAATACTAATTATTTAAAACAGAATATTTTTAAGGATATAGATATACACACATACATACATGATTTAAGTCTAGCTTAGAAACTAAATAAAATTTTCAAATTATACAAATGAAATCAGTAACAGATAAAGGATTTTAATAGAGACTGTACATAAAATGTAACACAGAAAAATCTTCCTAAATCAATTAGCTTTCAATAAAAAATTGTTTTTACAATAAAGAGTCAGTACCTAGGTTTTCAAGTTTAAAAAAGATTGACCAATTACTAAATAAAGTATGTTGCAGTTCTTTTGATAATGTTAAACTGCATTTATTTAATAATGACATTAATTAAATAGTACATTTGCACATTGATATGTCTACGATTTCTTACAATATACGAAAATTTCCCCCCTCCAATTATGTAAGAATGTTTTGGGTAATATAAGTAAACACTTTGATAGAATGGTTGATGAAAATATTATTCAATATTATGGGAAAATTCAAAATTAGGCAAAAAGATTTAGGCATAAAAAGCATATAGAAATTTTTTTTTTACAATCTCATATGGAAATGAATATTTGTACACAGCTTAGTCTTCTATAAATTAAATTTTATTTTTGTTTATTGTTGGATACCAATATTACAAAAGCATTTAGCAGTATGCAACAAAAAATTTGTACAAGAATTAATAAAACAGAACCTGAAAAAATATGTTTCAATCATAGCAACTGGATACAGAATTGTTATGTATGAATAACGTATGATATAAACTGCTTTTAGAGGTATAATAAGTATTTTGGTTAGGCAAAAAACTTAAAAGTTATTGTTTGAATATACTTGACAATTTTATAAATTTCATGCATATCAACTTAACTATAAGTCAATAATAAGTCAATAACATATAAGTCAATGTAAAATCCCAATTTCTTTTACCAAATTAAAAAACCTCCTTTCGAGTACTTATTTTATACCTGTAATGGATTTTGGTTTGGAGTGCTATGGTCTACTTTTTTTTTTTTTTTTCCCCAACATGAGGGCTAATGAGACTGGGACCTACTGCTTATAGCCGATTCCGAATTGCTATGAACATCCATGCCACAGTGGGATTTGAACCCACAAACACTGGTACCGAAGGCTAGCACCCTAACCATTCAGCCAGCACTCTGCTACAGCTGTAATGGAAAAAAATTTGTGAACAGCATTAAGATTTAGTGTTCATATTCAGGGGTATATTCTAAAGTTTCAAATCTAAAGTGAATAAGACATTGTGTCTGATATTTAGACTTTTTTTTTCTTTTAGTTGCAAAATAGAAACATTTTACCAATTATTAGTGAATTAGAATGATTTAGATTTGGTTTAGAGAACTAGTCTACTGTTTTGCTCCACGAGGGCTAATGAGACCAGGACCTACTGATTAAAACTGATTCAGAATGGCTATGAACAACCATGCTATGAGCAGGACTCAAACCTATGAAGTCTGGTCCTGGAGGGCAATGCCCTACCCATTTGGTTATTATCTAGCTCAGAACAGAAAGATGTGAATAAATTACTCCCCAAAAGTTAAAATTTTTAAAATAACCTAATATTCTTACTTTGACTAATTTTTTTTTTTTTTTTTTTTAATATTTATCAGACGTTTAATTAAGGAATAGATCCCCAAAATTGATAATCTTGGAGATACAATCATGTTATTACTATTTACTTTACTTCTACAATACTCTTTCTTCAATACCTACATTGTCTGAAGACAATTTCTTTTAATAAACTACTGATTACAAGGTTTTAAATAAAAAAAATTAATATCCAGTTAATTAATGAATATTAATTCTAATGATAACATTTGTAACAAAAAATTCAAAGCTCTTTACAGAGTCATGAGAATTACAATCTGATGAGAGAATGATCTCAATCTGGAAGGAAATTATTTTAAGTGAAAATGCAATACTTACAGATGGCTCTGACGCTGTCAATGTTGTCACCATCATCACGACATGGAGAATATACAACCGGGGGATAAAACAAATTAGAGCCCCCAGACATTGAACTTATTATGTTTAAGAAGGTTTCTAGCTGACAAACTATTTCTTTAAAACTTGGACGGCTATCAGGATCAATCTAGGAGGAAAAATATAATCAAATGTAAATGCACAAATTTGTAACAGGATTACATATTTCAATACAAACTTCAAATGTAATATATTTACTGTTAAAGAAATAGTTTAAATTTTAAAATCTAAATAGAATACATTCTTACAATTTAAGTGAAAATAATATACATAAAAATAAACTTTAATTAAAATAAAATATTCCTTTAGTCAGTTGAACATAAATTATCATATATTAAACATTAACATAGTTCCTGGGGTAAAATGGGGAATGTATATATAGGTTTAAAAAAACAGTTTTCTATTTATTACTTTGCCTGTATTCATTAAAATTTAGATAATATTTAATTATGCTGTTCATATAGCCTTTATTTACAATATCATAACTTGTATTTTCAAAAGAGCAAAAGATGTTATGCAGTTTACGGTTTGGGCTTTAAGTGGAGACTCTCAAAACTCACAAATTGTTTTTGTAATCTGCTCACTTAATAATAGAATTACCATAATTCATTATATGAGTTAGACACAAATATGTGTTTTGCCATAAGCGTACCAATTTCATATGGCAATAGACATCCATGTTATGAATAGAGACCCTCAAAATTCGATGACCTGCAAATTTTAAGGGTCTCTAAACCATAAGTTTCTTATCTATCTCTATGCTAAGATAATCCACCAAATAACTCATATTCAGAAGGCAGGGTTCCCACTCATTTTTCAGAAGAAAAATTAAGGACTTCTTATGGACTTTCTAAAGTCCAACGTAACTTTTTATAAGGACCTACTTGAAATACATGGCATAACGACATAAACCCTATTTTCTGAGGAACATATTTTAATGATTATGAACCAGATAAGGCATGTTCAAGAAATGCCCTACAATATTTCAAAATTAAGTTTTTAAAAATGCCCTAAAATTAATATAAGATAAATCTATTGGACAAAAACTAATTTTGAAAAACATACATCTAAAGTTTTTTGAGAGATCAAACTAAAAATAAATTGTGAATAAAATACAATATTATAAACAGTACTTTCTGAGGGTTTAAAAATGACTCTCATATATATATATATATATATATATATATATATATATATATATATATATATATATATATATATATACTAGCTTATTATACCCAACATTGCCTGGAAAAGAAAAAAGTTTTAGACTTTTCTATTACATTCCATCCAAAGAAAATTAAACTTCCATAAGTAACTGAAATATCAACAAAACCAACACCCTCCATGCTCCGTTTAATTAAAATCCGCTTGACTGTTAGCTATTAAAAAAGGATAGCTGACTTTATACTTTAAACCTTTTCAGTATGCGAAAGATTATTTGTCAAATAAGTTTTCTAGCTTGTGAGCATAAAAAATACGAAGCTAAAAGAATTTTCGTAATTTTTTTAAGGATATGAAGGAAAGGAATTTTGAATTACTACAGTAATATACTGACAGCATGTATGTATTTGAGGATTTTCTTTACTATTAATACTGCACTTTTGGATAGAAAATATAAAAGAATGTTATGAACTTTAACAAATATTTATTTACTATTTACAAAGAAATTTCCAATAATGCAAATTCACATACATAAATAATTTCTTTTTGAAAGTTAAACAGATTTCTTTTTTTTTTTTGTATCAGAAATTTTTTCACTCATGTTCTGTTACTCAGCTACTTTTTCTTTTATATCTTTCCATGGAAGAAATTGATAGTGTTCCAATTTCAAAATTAAGGAGTTTTTAAGGACCTTTCATAAAATGAAGTAGTTTTAAGGGCCCTTAAAAATGAAAGCTAAAATTAAGGAGTTCTTAAGGACTTTTAAAGACCGTGAGAACCCTGGAAGGGGCATTTGAGACTTAGAAGTTTGAATTTGTTTATACAAGTATCTGATACTAACACTTTGGAGAGATCTGTTAATAAGAAGCTCTTATAATTTTGATAGGACTGATTATTGTGCTATTTGGGTATTCAATGTCAATCTGTTCAAAAATTAAGAGTTTAAGTTTGTATCATAGGGCTTCAGCAGATTAACAATAATCACCTAAATATAATGAAAAATTAATTTTTATAAACATAATTTAAATTTTCAACTTATATGAGTTAATAAAATCACTTACTCGACAAGAACTGAAGGCAATTTCTAAAAATTGTGGAGGACAATCAGGACACATATCGCTAAATGTGACATAATCCACTCCAAAATTCTGAAAAAGAATAAAAACATGATTTAAAAGTTATTTTCAGCTAAAACATTTTATTCATCTTTCATAGGATTTTACATCACTTTATTATAAACCTGTTCAGGACTGCAATCACATTATATGATTACGTAATTATCTGCACATGGCATGTGGACACACTGTGATTCGGAATGAGAATCTTTTATTTAAATTTTTTTTAAATGGTATTAGATGGTGGTTGAAGTTCATTAAATTTTTAATGCTACACAGATTGTCCACCTTCAATATACAATTCAGTTCTAAGTTTTTTAAATTTTTTTTTCACTTCTGAATCAGGGAATTCTGATCAGGTAAACCACAATATGTGTTTGAGTCCTTCCAAGGGCTGTGAAGTATTGAACACTATGTGTTTATATTTTGATGGAATAAGAAAAGGTGATATGTTCATTATGGTTAGAGGTGGGAGCATGTTTGGAGTTAGTTCGCTAGATAGTATTTTGGATATGTTTGGGGTCAGTTTTATTCTAGCCATCATGGTGAAAAGAATTAAATATTTAAGTGAAAATAAGATTTTTTTGACTGACGAACAATTCAGATAGTGAAATGGAGAAAGGTAATTTTTTTACCAAGTGACAGTGAATCTGATTATTCAGATGATACTAGAATATTTAACATGATTAACAGTGAGAACAATTTAAATGGAAATGAAAGACAGATATAAAGACCTGACATCTGTGGAATTTTTTGGTAACAATTTTACTGATAATTTATTTACATTTTAAAACATTTTCCTACTATAAATATAAATTTTATTAAAATAAAACCATCTTATATATTAAAATCTGACTGTGAATATGTATATATGTATGTGCATCTATCTCCTAGCGAACCGCCAGACTCAAAAGGGTGCCAAACGTACCAAACGACATGGAATGATCCGTGGATGTCATTTCGCCCATTCACGTTCCTATATTCCAATTAGTTCGAAAGATATTAACATAAAACCAACCAAAATGGCATTTTAATTTTGTGGCATGTGCAATTCCCTTGTTGAGTTGGCATCAAAAATTGACAGTGTTAATATTGGCTATTCCGTATAAGATGAAAATGCATCTACGTTATTTAAATTCAAGTGTAAAGAAATATATTCATGATAATTTGTATATATATAAGAATGTTTTCGTATCTGCTAAACGTTGAGCTCATCTTTTTTTAGAAAAACATTTTTTCTATTTTATCATCTTATTTTACTTTCAGTAATTAAAGACTCGCCATGTTCTACCAAATTTTTGTTTGCATTTCGCAGTTGCCATTTCTTAAACAAAAACTAATGTATGATTATGGTTTTTGTTATTTTAAATTGGACTTTTATTTAAAAATTTTATACACTAGAAAAAAAAATAGGTAAATGATGTAGTTAAGTGCAGGGAACAAATAAGTATTTTTATTTTAGAAATGGCAGCTATGAAATATAAGCCAAATTGAAATATTATTGCTACTTTTGATTAGCGTTTAAAATGTATTTTAAATTATATAAATGCTCTTGGTGTTCAGGCGTTATTTAGCAATTTCGTTTTATCAATTCATCTGGTATATTTCATTCATTTTGAATTGAATTGCACCATTTTTATTTACCGAATTCACAGATGTCAATCTGTATTCCACCTATTCATAATTAGGCTTGGCTGAATTTGCTATATATTTTTTTACTTACGTATTATAAATATTGAAGTTAGTAAATTAATTCATATAACATTTTATAAGGTAACGTTTTAAAGTACTTATTTCATTTAAGCAATATTAATTTTGTATGTTTCTTTTATTTTCAAATGAACTGCACCATGTTTATTATTCCAATTTTGACATGCCAATCTTTATTCCACCTGTTCTTAATTAGGCTTGGCAGCATCACTTAGGGAAGTCATTTCAGTCATTCGTATTCCAATTAGTTCGAAGGATATTAATAAAAAACTGACCAAAACATTGTTCCAATTATTTAATTTTAATATTTTTTTATTTCTCCTGATTAAGGCTACGTGATAGAGATTGTATTCATTATAAAACCTTATACATCATATTCATTTTGACTATTTCTCGGGGTTCCAGCACATCGTAAAAGGAACCTCTATATTATGCACTGAAAAGAGGAGTTGTGAAATCAGGTATGTTATAAAAAAATTATTTACCTCTTAACCACAAGATGAAAACATATATAAAAACAAAATTTAAGGAATAAAAATTATTTGAAATACATTTTCTCAGCAAAGACATTGCATGCATGCTTATATATAACGTGTTGAAAATTGGATCATGTTGTGATCAGAAAATTGTGGAATTTAGCAACCTTACACCGTGGTACACTGTGGTAATACTATTTTTGTACAAATTTATAATTGGGATTGTCTGTTGCTTAAACGATCATATTTGTCAACAATCTGCAGCATACGAGATTAATTCAAAAATTCATTTAATACGTTTATAGTGGTTCTAAACGTTTAATAGAAAAAGTTTAATACCCAGACTGAAGGCTAGGTGCGAAGCAGCTAGTTTTCTTTAAAATTTGAAATTGATTATATCACAAAATTTTTGATGACAGAATTTACAAATATTATATAAATATAATAAACTACAAATTTCACCACATTAAATTGAAGTCATAATTTTTATGAAATTTTAAATTAAATTAGGCTTAATGGACAGAATAATGCAGGACTTGATAATATTTTCTTTTTACAGAAGTCCTGAATGGGTTAAAATAGTTGTCTGTATCATATACATGTTGAAAATGGTTTGCTTTTTTGCCCTTTTGTCTGTAAAATAGTTCAACAAGCTCAAAAATAATTTCATTTCAGTTATTTGTGGGATTGAGATAATGTTTTCTATTCATAATAAAATTACCTCAGTTCTAGGTAGAATATCTGGATCGGCTTCAACACGTGCAATGATTTCACATAGTATGATTCCATAGGAAAAAACATCAGCCTGAAAGGAAACAAAATACGTATGAGGAAAGAAATTTATAAATAAGTGTATCTTTCAATGTAATATTTTAGCACCACTAGCATGTTTAATTCTAATGAAAATAAATTTTTACAGTCTAATTTTATTTCTCTTATCTTTGAAATTTAAATAAGATTCTTAATAAATTAATTTTTAGATGTTTAAATAAAGACAAAAATTGTTTAGAAAATATCCCACATAGTCTTATTGCGGTGCTTCTCAAACTTTTTTGGACTACAACCCGAGTTGATTATAAATATATGATACCCCCACATGGTGATTACATTTAAATAACTGGGGTTTCCAGAAATTAAGTCTAAAGAGGCCACATTTGCTGATCTTGCCTTGACCAGCTAGATAATTCTACAGGCTCTGTTACAATAAATTTTAGAAAATTTTAAAATTAAGTAACTTTAAATATTTTACACATATAAAGTCAAACTCTGAAGTAATAGAAAGCAGAAAATTTTATTTTATTCAAGAACAATAAACTGAAGGTAGGTATCAAATGCAGATTACCAAATTGAATTAAAAAAAAAACCACCTTCATACCTTGTCTTTGGTCTTAGTATTTAAGGTTTTCATATAAAAGGCTGTATTTATTTCAAAATTTAGTTTATACAAAGTATTACACCAGTCCTGAATGGGGAACAAAGAATTTTGAAAACAAAACAATTTAGTTTCATTAAATGGTTTGGTTAGGAGTGCTACAGTCTACTGTTTTGCTCATGAGGGCTAATGAGACAGGGACCTACTTGGGTGATCCTTCTACTAGGTTGAAGGAAAAGTAGTTAAATGTTTTTGCAAAATTATTAAAAGAGAACCAAGGTAAATAAACATTAATCACACTGAATGTGGTAAAAAAAAGCACAAACAGTTCTATTATCTTAAAATATTTTCTAAACATTGTCACATTTTTTAATTTACTTCATAGATTTTAATTTTTAACAAACCATTAACAGAAAAACATGTACAATAAATGGTCACAAATAAGCATTTTATTTCTATCCTGACCTTGACCTTTGAACAATTTGACCTGCTTTAAACTTACCCAGGATAAACCTTATTCACCATGAAAAATTTCATGAATATAGATAAAGCCATTTAGAAATATATAACATATACATATATATATATATATATATATATATATATATATAACATATATATATATATACATACATATATATATATATACACATATATATACATATATACATATATATACATATACATATATATACATATACATATATATACATATACATATACATATATATACATATACATATATTTACATATACATATATTTACATATACATATATTTACATATACATATATTTACATATACATATATTTACATATACATATATTTACATATACATATATTTACATATACATATATATATATATATATGTATATGTATATATATATATATATATTCTAACAGGAATTGTTTGAACTCTTCCTCAATTAGGTGACTTAAGACAAAATACTCTATAGCACTAAACTCTTAAACACAATTGCACTACTTATGTCACTTTTCTCTCTTCATGAAAAGCATTTATAGCTAAGGTGACTGTATGTCTTCAAAATTTGGAGACAGTAAGCCAAATTTACATCCTTTTTTCATTTTCTCACCAAAATATTTCATCTATTTGGGAATGTGAAAAGTACTTCAATTTAGATGTTTGTTTTACTAAACATCTCAATATCTTCTTAATAGATTTGGTAATTCTAGATTTGATAAGATGCAGTTTAATATTGCTTATTAATTTCAGCAAAACTTTCTGGTCAGCACATTACTGAAATTGGAGATATGGAGATTATTCTGTTATTTTGTCTACACTACTGAAAAAATATATTTTAAATGAAAGCTGTTTCTATTCACAAGGAATTTCAAACTTAAGCAGCTTTTGTTTATACATTATTAATAAAAAGTATATTAAATCAGCTATTTTTATTATAATAAATTCAAGTTTGAGTGTGTAATAATAAGAAAAAGAATAAAGAGGCCTTCCTTTTATAATTAAAGGTGGTTGATTATACCATATTTCAATTATTACTAGTTCCACAATACTGAAATAAAATGCTATTTCAGTTCATTTTAAAATATATGAAGTCAATAAAGTTTTAAACTATGGGTATACATATTACTGAATTATGTCCCAAAATAATTCTCCAAAATTATTGTGCTATATCCCCAAATTTTTCTTTGATTTATAGACCCCACACTGATTGTTCTCAAATTACTGTTGAGAAATATGGTCACCTTACTTCTAGTGCATATTAGATTAGATTTTATTACATACTGTATGCATCTTGTTGACCTAATTTTCTTTAAAAAAAAAAAAAAAAAAAAAAAAAAAAAACAGGGGTGGGGGAGAAAGAGAGACCTTTGATCATGATTTAATGATAGCATTTTATCCACTTATCTTTAAAAAATATCAAAAATTTTAAAATAAAAAGTATCTACTATGTCTAAAATATACAGTTTTTTTTATTAATTTATAATAATCTCTTAAATATCAGGTCCTTTCGAAGATAATGGGACCATTTTACATTGACAGTAACTTGTCATATTAAACTTACTTTTTCATTGTACCATTTACCATGCAAACATTCTGGAGCCATCCAATAGGGTGAACCCACAATTGGAAGCCTCTGACTTCGATCCCTATTCAAGGAAAAAAAAAATTAAGTTACAAAGGAAAATTATCAATATACTGTAGCATCTAAAATACTACAATAAATTTCTAAAATAATTAATGGCATAGTGTTATACTTTTAATATGAAAAATTAAAAAAATTTTGATAAATATTTAGAAACAAATTTTATTGATATTTAATTTGCATTTCACAAGAGATTAAACTAGATACATAAATATAAGCTTCAGGTTTAACTTTATTAAAAAAAGTTTTAAGTATCAATAAATTTAATAATATATGTACATATACTAAAAAAATTATATATCTATAATTCATATAATAGATGAAATATGATAATTTGCTTAAAAATTACCAAGTTTACGCTTAACAACTTGAAAAAGAAAGATTTTATAAATAGGAAAGTTTAAAACTTCACCTTGAATCGGGAATTTTTTCAGCTAAGCCAAAATCCCCAATCACAGCTGTCATGTCATCGCTGTTCATTTTAATTAAAACATTCTGAAATGAAAAATAAATATAAACAACAGTAACACTGAAATTTAATACAATATATTTAAAACACAAATTAATCAAGCTATTAATGATTACAAATGAATTACAAAACTGTAATGAATTTAATAATGCACAATAGAAAAAGCTTAATTCTTCTTAATGTGAGCTTTGTTTCTGCCTAACAATTCCCTCTCCCCCAATACAGCTTACAATACAGAAAAATATCTTTATGTGAAACACAGCTGAAAAGTCGTTGAGCATTTAGCACCACCCAGGGAGCAGGGATAGCTTCAGGAATGCTAAAGACCTAAGTAACATTACTTTTATCTACAACACTAACAAACAAAGGACAACATTAACAAATAAAGTGAGTCCTCCACATTTAGAAGCAAGCTTCAAGTGGAAGACCCTAGCGAAAAATTGAGGTATTGTTTGAACTTGGAGGACATTGTGATCATGAACCAAATTTATATACATCAGTCACCATTACGGAAGTTATGGAGCAGAAACAAACCTGCAGCAGTGGTTAATCAAATAATTCTATCAAAAAATAAGCAGCAGCACATATTGCATTAAGTAAAATTTATATTTGTATAACATTAAATAAAATATAGATTTATAAATTGTTTTACATCTTTGTTATCAGCTTGTGAAATATGTATCCTATTTTTGCCTATCCACAGGTGTAAAAGTTTTAAGAAACACTGATCTATTTTGTTTTAAAAACCACCAAAACTGACTAATTTTAATGCACTTAATTGTGTATATACATAAAATTCTCTATAAAATTACAAATAATAAGATACATATTTCATATACTATACAAATTATCTTTACAATGTACTGTAAAGATAAGTTGCCAAAATATTTCATATACACAGGTATGTATAAGAAATATTGTATAAAAATGAGACAGTCAAAATTAAAAATAAAAAAAATTTCAGAAACAGATTATATGAGTATTAAAATCTGAGAGTTTATCATTGAATTGAAAGGGTTCTCTAGTCACTTAAGATGATTTAATGCTCATCTTGAACCTTACCATTTTATTGGCTGGAAGGTAATAAAAATAGATGGGAAAATTCTATTCTTAATTATTTTAGCTGTGCTATTTACTCAATAAAATAACGTTTGATGTATAGGATGATTAATTTTTTAAAGAGTTATTGTTACATTGATTTTAATATAGTTCTGACTAATTGTTTTTCAATGTGGGAAACTTGCCTTTGATAATAGCATTCACCGTACACAAAAACACTTTTAACCCCCTCTTTTTATTGTGGAAGCACCACATATATACGACAACTTTG
Source organism: Pardosa pseudoannulata (assembly GCA_032207245.1). Classification (NCBI taxonomy): domain Eukaryota; kingdom Metazoa; phylum Arthropoda; class Arachnida; order Araneae; family Lycosidae; genus Pardosa; species Pardosa pseudoannulata. The sequence goes on from CM063510.1 coordinate 154,884,009, forward strand.
CTCCCTAGGATGGGTAACACAAAAACATTAAAGCTTTACTTATAAATTGAACCCAAGCATATTGGGAGGGAGTATGCTTATATTAGCCACTAAATGTGACATATAGACTGTAATTAATAACATTTAATGTTTCATATTAATGCTCTATATAATTATAACTAAAATTTTCTTTAGAAAGCAAGTAAAATGTAATCTTTAATCTCATATCTACACACCTACTTGCACAATACTAGATTTTTGTGCCAAAGAAGAGATTAAAAGTAACATTTATGGAATTTTTATAATTAAACAGCAAAAAAAGTTTTTTAATCCTGCATTTTATTTTATTTTGTTAAATTTCACAATAGATTAAAAAAAACTGATTAGTAAAAAAGGAATCCAAACCACTTTCTCTCACTATTTTACTCTAATCTCAGATAATAAAAATAGCATTTTGTTAAAGCGTTAGCTATTTGTTTTCTCTGATAGATATTTTAAGTACTGCATATATATCAATCATTGAAATATAATAAAATTTTACCTTTGACGTCAAATCTCTGTGAAATACACCCCGAGAGTGTAGATAACTCATTCCTCTTGCAATATCAAGAGATAATTTGATCCTGCTCTCCCAAGGTAAATCTATCAACTTGTTCTGGAGAAGTTGCTCTAAGCTACCCCCATTTATGAACTGCAAGAGAAAAAAACATTTTTAAAGAATAGGAAAAAAAACTGAAGTTTTTTTTAACAATTATTTATAAATTACAGAAAATTGTGAAACAGATTATAGACAAACAAAAATAACTCAAATTTGTCAGAAAATTATGAAACAAAATTGAGAAGAATGCCTATGTGAAACAGACCTACATAAAGATATATATGTTAAGTTTGGAGCATTTGAGTAAATTTTTTTGCTATCTGAAGGCTTGTTAGACTGAGACTGAAGCCAATTCTGAATATCTATGAAAACCAGTAGCATAATTTGAACCCATAGACTGTCACAGAATTTCAACACACTACCAACTGGCCATTGTCCAGGTTACCAAATGAATGAAATCATATTTAGGACAGATTCACTTTAGCTAGCTTTTTTTTTTTTAAGGGCACTTTAACTAGAGGTTTATTGTACCCAAACCCAACTCCAAGAGCATCTAAGAAAAGAGGCCAGCAGTTGAAGCAAACCCTCAGCAGAGGCTCAAGAAGATTAAGTAAGGTGCTCAAACCTATGTGCCGAGAAAAACTTGCAATCACACAAAATATGGTGAACGATCTCCTCCTCAAAATGTAACCTCAACATAAAGGATCAGGACAGATTCTCATCATATAAAGATAACACAGTGACCAATAAGAACATCAACAGCCTTTCCTATAATATAAAAAGCTCTTTATGTTTCAAAATGGAACAGTCAAGATTAAACTCTTTTGTTTGTCTATGACTGCCAGTTAGTATACTGAATACTCTTGAAATTATAAAGAAAGATTATCGACATACGTATACTTCTATTAGCTTTCTTCCCCTTCTCTCTCTGATAAGTAATATTCGAAAATTTCTAGATTTTTCAACAACGTTATCATTATTCTATTTCTAATTAATTTTTAAAACATAATAAATTATTCAAAATTGTCTGATTTAGTTGGTTCGAAATAATACAGCCATTTGCGATACACGAAATCTAATTAAACCGTTATGAAACCAAACGGACCTATTTAGCAACTTGGCTTTCCAGGTTCATCACGGAAGGTAGATCACATGTATAGGACTACCCCCTGCTGCAAACATCCTAAGAGCGTACGTAACGCCGAAGACGACTAGGAGCTCGATGCTTTAGTAGACCTTGTGCTCCGATGCCGGAATTAGCGATGGTGCCGTAAACCTTGAAGGGTCTAAAAACGCTTATTAACTTAAGCTGAGGACACTTTTTAATCATTGCATTTCCGATGAAGAAATCCGTTGAAACAAAATTACGGAGTCCTTGGCACGGGATCGCCAACAAAATGGTAAACTTTTTATAGTAACCATTCATCAATTAAGACAGATGGAATTTCTGTACTGTGAAATATTCCCGTGCCTTTACCTTTTGTGAAAAAGTTCACGAAATTTGGTTAATCTGTCATGTACCTCTTTCGATATAACTTGGATCTTGATTTATATAAAATTAAGGCATTGTCGACTGTTTTTGCTTTACAGTTTAAAACTGTTTGGTAAGCACAGAAACGATTATATAAAAGCCCTACAGATGTGACTATAGATAATTTACATAAAGTCCTATAGATGCTGGAGACCATTAAGGAGCCAAGCAAGGTTCAATACTATTTAATATCTATATCAGTAACGTATCACATCACCATACCCCTACACTTCGCCATGTTCGCGGAATGCTTGCTAAGAACAAAATTATTATATACATTATAATACTAGACTCAAGACTCAAATTGGTTACATAGAAACCTGCATTTTTTTTTTTTTTTTTTTTTTTTTTAACCGAAGACGGACACACCAAGAGAGGGTGGACAAGCCCTGTTCCAGGGAGGTGAAAGTTCAACAGGGAGAAGGATGCCAGCTGCGGAGGAGGACATTTTTCCCAGGGAGGCGAAAGCCTGACCAAGAGGGGGGGGATTTCTCCCCGGCCCTCGGGAACAGCAGTGAAGGAGATGCCCACTTGGAACGAAAGAGAACGGACATTATTCTGGAAAGAGCTGAGACCGAGAGAGGTGCTTTCCGTTCGGCACAAATTGGTTATTCTCGGTCTTATTTCAGCCATGTTTTGTGGTTAATGATGATCCACGTACATATGTTTAACAAAACCTGTACCTAATAAATTTATAGTCAATAATTTGAACGTTTTAGTACTTAATTGTCGGCAATATAGGCTTTCGTCGAATCCACAATACCTACTCCAGTAACAATAGGCGAGCAGGTACAGAAACGAGGCGTGCGGACATCGGAAAGGACAGCCGTGGACACCCGAAACTCAACATACATGAACAAATGCCTACAACACCATATTGACATTTTAGAGTGCTGATCTGAGAGATTGAAAATTCAAATTAATTGACAACATAGCTGAAAATTCATCCGAGCGCAGATACAGAGGATCCAGATTTCCGTTAATAACACACAGGAGGATACATCAATGGTATCAATTGTCAGTTATTAAAAATGCGCGCGTGTGTGTGTGTACATAGAGGAAGGAAAATAGAGCGGAAAGGCTGGTATTTAACTATAAAACATATATTTAATGGTAAAAAAAAAGAATAAAAACATTATGATCTTATAGAAAAAAAATTCAAAAATTCTAATCAGCAAAACTAGAATAAAAAATAAATAAAGTGGAGCCAATAGCATTAGGACTAGCAACAAGATTTCATTCGTAGAAAAAAAAAAAAAAATGTAACCTTCAGTTTCGATTTCACATACTCAGTAAGCACAGAAAAAGAAAAACTGTTCACAGCTGGTAGTATTCAATAAGGAGATCGCGATCAGTGGACAAGGCTGATTGCACAAGATATTAGAAACTACAAAATCCAGTCTGAACGGAAAATTCGACCATAAGAAAAGTGGGGCTTTCAAGAAAAAGAATTCATAAAACTTGTCAAAAAGTTAACTACGAAACAGCACTCCAATTAATTAGACAGGAAATTTTGAACAGCCTTTTGAATGCATAAAAGGCACCGCCCATTTTTATTTTCACACGAATGCCCTATATTTAGTACTCAGACAAACGACCTTCTGAAGGTACTTTTTTCTTGTTTTAGACTAGAGATCCCCAACTTTTTCTAAGACACCGCCCAAGAATATAAATAATATTAAAATAATTAGAATATAAAATAATATTTTTTAATATTACATTTTTAATAGAAAAACATTTTAAATAAAAAAACGAAAAAGAAATTAATTTTAATATTTTATTTTAATATTTAGAATTATTTTAAAATATTTTTTATTTTTTTAATATATATAATTTATTTATTTTTTTTAATAATTATATATATTATATAATAAAAATATAAAAATATATATAAAAAAATATATATTAAAATGTTACGATATGTTTATTATTTATTTTTTTTTTTTATTTTCAGCCATTTGTACTCATAGTGTTTTTAATGCTTTTAATTACAATGTTGGGTGGAGCTAAAGCAGCAATAAATAATGAAATGAAAAATGAAATTAATTTAAATTAAAAATGAGTTTTTTCCTAATAAATAAAAAACATATACAGTGTAATTGAAAATTTCATGTCAATTAAAAATAATAATGATTATTTTTATCTTTTTTTATTTTTTTTTTTACTTAATTTTTTCAAAACCAAGAAAAATTATTTTTTTTAATAATTATTAAATTAAGAAAAAAACACTGTAAAATAATAGTAAATCACGAAAAAAATTTATTAAAAAACAAAGTAATATAAAAATAGATACAATAAAAAAAATGTAAATGAAAAATATTAATTAAGAAAGAAAATCATCTTAGTAAAAATATTTAAATTGTGAAAAGAATGCAATCGTTTAGAAGATGATTGTCAGTAAAGAAGTAGACTCAATTGTTTGTATTTCGACTATAATTTTATTATTTATATTTAAATTGAATTAAATTTTCAGCATTGGTTCTCTATAGTTATTTAATTATATATCTGAACTTAAATTTTTCTCTTATTAAATAAGAAATTTTTTATAATGAAATGTAAGTGTCTTTTTTCTAAATTTTCAAAAATTTTGCTGACACACTGCAGCAGGAAACGACACAACAGATTCATTAATAATTTTTCCATTTTTGTAAACTCATATCATTAGGCATAAATTTCTACTTATTTAATTTTTAAAAGTTTTCAAAACGTTTTCTCCCACAGAATAAATTTTTCAAAAATTTAAAATAACGTACAAAAATTTCAAGAAAATGTCTCCAATAACCAAATAAAATTAAAAAATACGAAAAAAGTAGGTAGAGTTTAACTGTACTGCTATAATGCACTTCAACTTGAAAATTTTAAAATATATACAAGAGTTTTTTTTTTTTTTTATTTAGAGTGCGCGCAAGTACTGAAAACATTTTGAGTAAAACGCATTTAAAGTTAAAATTTTATTTTATATTTTTTTTTTTTTTTTTTTTAAATATTTATTTTTTTAAATATATTAAATTTTATATATATACATAATAAAATATAATATAATTGTTTCAAAATACTTTAAAACTGTTCAGTTGCACACATTATTCCATCTTCTTGTAATTTTTTACTTGTGCAGCAGTTTCGGCTTTTTTTTTTATTGCTCTTAGCCTCTAATGTACTCATCTCCTCAACAGAAATACGCTTTTGATCAGGGGGTGGGCAAATGCTTTTCAGCGCGGGCCAAAATGAAATTTTCAAAATGTCTCCCAGGCCCGGAGGACTATACCGCGTACGCTGTACACACGCGAATGTTCTGGGTGGAGTTTTTTCCTCGCCCAAGAAATTTTCTTGACAAAAACACTATAAGTATCATTTTAAAGCATTTGGACAGAGAAATTTGACAATTAATAAAAGATAATAGTAATAATAAATTGTCTTACTTATGTGTATATGCGAACAATTTGTGCCTAGTAAAATATGTCACGTAATTTTCAAAGAAATATGATCCATTATATTAAATTAATGGTCATTAAAAAAATCAGTTAATGAAAGATTTTATTTTGATATTTATATCTTAACGACACAAATTATTTTATTTTGATCAGTTATTATTTTCTGTAAATATAATAGTAAATAGAATTACAAAAAGGAAAAGACAAACATCAAACGTTAAAATAGAATAGTTTCAGTTAATGCGAAACGTGAAATCTGGAATGTTCATTTGATATTATTTCTTCAGAATTAGGATCCAAATCACTTGTAGCAATCCTTAATACCGAGTGTAGATTTTTGTCAGTAATTTGTGATCGATATTTATTTTTCGAGTAAATTATTAAAGAAAAAGTTCTTTCACAAATATATGTTGTACACTACGCATACAAATTACTGTTGATTTCAACAAAATCGCTTATAAGAGATTAAAAAAATTGCATGCAGGATTTTTCAACGGGCCGGATAAAGTAAGCGAAAGGGCCGGAGCCGGCCCGCGGGCCGGCTTTTGCTCACCTCTGCTTCTGATCATTGTTATATGCAAAGGGTTTTACATTATTACCTACTTTATAAACAAATTCGCTGTTAACTCTTAGTCGATCAATTTGACCCTCATTAAAAATGGAAACAGCTTTATTAACAGCTATCTGGACTATATAACACCTAGATGTTTGGGGCATAATTTTCATATCAGAGTGTTGAAAGTCCCAATGGAATTGGTGTGAATCCTCCTAAATATTTTTTGAGTAAGAATGGCATGCTGAGATCTTGAAAAATATATTTTGCGGCATTCATTACAGGAGCAGGTATACAATTTTAAAGTTTGTAATATTGAAGAAGTCCCAGTCTAAAAAAATCTCTAAATGCTCCACGAATATTCCTGCAGTCCTAAAGGACAAAATGAGTGAGAAGGTTCTATGTCTGTAGAATGAATACCTGGGATAAAATATAGCCCATACAACTTGCTTCATATCTCTATGAGAGAATAAGAGTTTCCTTATAGCATTTCGATAATATACTGTCCGTTTATTTATAATATCATCTGTAAGTCGACAGCATAAAATCTCACCTCACTCAGTTTTCAACTCGAGCAATGTATACGCGTAAATAGTAAACAATATTATTGAAAAACATAGACGTTAACAACATAACTCCTGCTGCTGAAAATAAAACAACAACCATAGAGTTTGAAAATGCCACGAGGTTGGAAAAAAATAAAAGTTATGGCAGAAAAAACAGTGTTAATAGTTACATTTCTGAGTATGTATTTGCGTCAAAGTTAAACAAACAGCAGCGGGTAGATTTAAACGTCCAAAAGCGTCTATGTTTACGTCGTATTTTAAACAATTTTACGTGTTCTAACTGGAATTTTCTAACGCGGTTTGTTTTAAATGTTGCAATTTTCTAAAAATGTAAAAAAGTAAAAATCGATTTGAACTTTATTCAAGTTTATTATTTTGAATCAATTGCAACTTTAAAGGTGATGACTCCCCTTAAGACTGATCCGAACGGCTACGAACATGAATGGCATGGATTTGAACCCACGAACTTCGGTATCAAACGCTATTGTTTTACTAATTCAGCCCTAGAATCGATTACGAAGATACTTAGAGATAACTGGGAGGTAAACACATTTTATGAAGGAAACCCGTTAATTGCTTGTAATAAGTAAGCTAAAATTAAATATCGGACGCTTTTAAAAATCATTGAAGTAAAATAAAATTTTCTGACAACCCATGAAAGCTCATGTGTCAGAAGGTGGCAGTAAGGTGAGAGATGCAGCTTAGTTGGCAATGTTAATGCTGAACCTTTTCTGAGGAGAAACATGCTGAATTTGAGACGCACAGTTGAGAAAAGAGGCAAAGTCTCCGAAGTCTTTAAAACTAGGGCTTCGAACCGGAACTGAACCGAAAAAATATAGGTTTATTTCGGTTCGATATACCTTCACTCATTTTGATACTGTAATTAATTTATGAATATTTTCTAGTTTAACACCAACTATATAATTGTCGTCCTTACATTGCTCCTCGATTTTTGGTTTGATGTTCACTAGTACTTTTCTGTGAAACAGAAAAGTACTAGTGTTTCGCATGTAACTATTTGGTTTCGTTAGGAGTGCTACGGTCTACTTTTTGCAACACGAGGGCCAATGAGACCGGAACCTACAGCTTAAAGCCGATTCCAAACAGTCACGAACGTCATGCCACAGTGGGATTCGAACCCATGAACTCCGGTACCGAAGGGAACAGAAAAGTACTAGTGTTTCGCATGTAACTGTTTGGTTTGGTTTGGTTTTGAGTGCTACGGTCTACTTTTTGCAACACGAGGGCTAATGAGACCGAGACCTACAGCTTAAAATCGATTCTAAACGGCAATGAACATCATGCCACAATGGGATTCAAACCCATGAACTCCGGTACCGAAGGCCAGCACCGTTACCAATCGGCCATCGTTCAGAGAAACTACTTAAAGGCAAATTTAATTCAGTCGAATGATCAGTTGTCAAATGCGATGTTAATTGTATCAATTCACAAACAGTATAATTTAAAAAAAATTATCTTCTAAATTTTGATAGAATTAAATTTGTTTATGATACAATATTTTTACTGCAAATAATAATACAAATAAAATAATTTAATCGGGCTGAATTGAAAACAGAAAACCGTTATTTATTGAAAGAACGAAAACCAGAACTGAACCGATATATTTTAGTTGAACCGGAACGAAAAAAAAAATTACAGTTCGAAGCCCTGCTGCTCACTAAATGCGATTTTAGCAAGGCTACCCAGATAGGCGCGTTAGTCGAATCGGTGAAATCTGATGCTACTGGAGTACTTCATGAATTATAGAACACAAATCAAAATAACAATAATGATAGAGTGAAAGAATGGCGAACAGATGTATCGCCCACCCTTCCGCCAGAGGCACACCTGCGATACGAGCTCCGTCGACCCCAACTTTCGCTTTCCATATAGTGCGAGCGAGAGAGGGGCGTTGCCGAATCCATCTTCACAAGCTGAGGAAGGATCCATCCGACGGCAGGATGTGAGTCATTACACGCCGCCGCCTCATTCCGAAACATCTGTACAGTGTGAGGACATAATGAAAATTGGTTCGCTCTGCGGATGATACACCACGCATTGCCGATCCGATCGCGTGCGGTCATGCCTCGCTGGGAAACGCACACACATGCCGGGGGCGAAACTAAACGGATTAATACAATTGCAAATCAAAAATTTTCCGGACACCTTTCACGTACGCGCAGCTTTACACCCATGCTTATAAGTAACATGTAATTTTTTTTTTAAATCTTAGACTTATTTATAATTAACGGCTAGTACAATAATAAAGAAAAGAACTATTTTTAGAATGCAAACATTAAAAACCCAAGTCACACCAAGAAATAGCCGACCGATGGCTGAATGATAGAAAGCTGCTCTTTGGAACCGGAGTTCCATTCCCGCTGTGGGCATGGATGCTCGTGGCGTTCGATCGGCTTTAAGCAGTATGTCCCAGTCTCATTAGCCCTCTTGTGCAAAACAGATAATAGCGCGCCGAACCAAACTCAGGGTTCCCACTCTTTTTCCAGAAGAAAAATTAAGGACTTTCTAAGGACCAAAGTAATAGGTCCTTATAAAGGACCTATTTGAAATACACAACATAACGGAATAAACATTATCTCCCGAGGAACATATTTTAATGATTATGAACCAGACATGGCATGTTCAAGAAATGCCCTACAATATTTCAAATTCTATATTTCAATAAATCTATTTGACAAAAACTAATTTTGAAAAATGTATAGCTATAGTTTTTTGAATGATCAAACTAAAAACAATTTTTTAATAAAATACAATATAATAAACAGTACTTTCTGGTGGTTAAAAAATGAGTGATATATGTTTTTATATACTAGCTGATTATACCCGACTCTTATACTTCCTGTGCTACTATATGCCAGCGAAACTTGGGTATTAAAGCTGGACACCCAGCGTGCCCTAGATACCTTTGAAAGAAAAGTTCTAAGAGCTAACTTCGGACCTGTAAATGATCAGGGGTGTTGGCGAACCAGATTTCATTTTGAACTATATAGGCTTTACAAAGATCATCGGGTTACGCAAGTCATTCGTAGTAATAGACTGGGATAGCTTGGACATATCTGGAGAACCCCTGATAACAACCCTACTAAACTGTATACTTTTAAAAACCCTGAGGGATCCCGTACCCGAGGACGACCACCTACAAGATGGCTAGACGATGTTGAAATTGACCTCAAATCCTTGAAGATTAAGAACTGGAAAAGAGTTGCTCTAGACCGTTTGAGTTGGAGGAAGCGTGCTGTCGAGGCAGCTAGGACCTATAATAGATTGTTATGCTCATGGAGAAGAAGATTATACCCGACGTCGCCTAGGAAAGAAGAAAGTTTTAGACTTTTCTATTACATTCAGTCCAAAGAAAATTGAACTTCCCTAAGTAACTGAAACATCTACAAAACCCCCACCCTCCATGCTTCGTTTAGTTAAAATCTGCTTGACTGTTAGCTATTAGAAAAGGACAGCTGACTTTATACTTAAGCATTTTCAGTATGTGAAAGATTATTTGTCAAATAAGTTTTCTTGCTATAACGATAAAATATACTAATAAGCTAAAAGTACTTTCATAATTTTTTAAGGATATCAAGGAAAGGAATTTTGAATGACTACAGTAATATACTGACAACATATGTATTTGAGGATTTTCTTTACTGCACTTTTGGCTGGAAAATGTAACTCAGCTACTTTTTCTTTTATATTCTTTTATATTACCATGGAAGAAATTGATATAGTTTCAATTTCAAAATTAAGGAGTTTTTAAGGACCCTTGATAAAAATTAAGTAGTTTTAAGGGCCCTTAAAAATGGAAAAGCTAAAAGCTAAAATTAAGGAGTTCTTAAGGACTTTTACGGACCGTGGGAAACCTGAAACTGCACCAAGAAATATAACTTCCGTGATAAATACGGACAATTATTTGACTGCAAATTAAAACTCATCCCCTTACCTGTTTTAATGTTATTTGCTTTTCTCTGTCTCCCTATTTTAATTATGGTTATATTAAATAGGCTGAAAGTAAATTTTCAGAAAAAGAGGTATGCTTAATATTACGTCAAAAACAGGCAATGGTAACTTACTTCGATAATAACATTGCATTACTTTTTGATTTGTACTTGCAGTTAATGGGTAAAAAATTTATTTCGTATTCAGTTAAAATCATGGATACCACAAGAAAATAATTTCTCTGTAATTGCATGAAGAGCAAAAAAACTAAGTAGTTCATTGTTCACTTATTATTAAAAGAATAAACTAAACTCTTCTTGCAGAAGTACTGTTCACTGTCCCCCTTTGTTCTAAAACAGAGCCCCTCAACCTTTTTATCGACGAGGATCGGTCAACGTTTGATAAATACCGCATTCCGCTGAGGGTTGGTTAATTATTTATATTTTAGATTGTTTTGATTTAATAATTTTAATTTAACTGTGCTAAAACATGCCTTCAAAAGAAAATACAGTTGCACCAACAAATGAATATAAAGTGATTTAATATTTTAACTCACTGAAATTTGAAAAATTCGATAAGGTTGACGATATTATAATTTTGATGCATAAATAATGTTACGTTTATTGTTTCAATTAAAAAAAAACTTAATTTCAGAAACGTGCGTTTGCTTTCAATTTTATGTCTACAATTTTAACTCATCTTGAATTGTTTAATAAACAAACTAATTTAACACATTGAAGAAGGGAGACGGGAATTCCCGTCTTTTATTTTTCAACTATTGGCGACGGATGACGGAAATTCACGTTTTTTAGATTTTTTTTGTTATCACTTTAACAAAAAATGTGCGGGAACTGAGGCTAGACACTTTTCAGCGCATATCGTCTTCAATGTGTTAAAATATTTTCAAGATTTTTTGTATTACAAAGATATTAATTAGTACAATATCGAGAAAAATACATCACAATAAATAAAATGGAGATTATTTAATTTTTCTAAGCCGGACGGGTACCATTCGATTCTCGGGGTGGTACCAGACCGCGGGTTGGGAACTACTGTTCTAAAACATCACCATTCTTGGAATGCAGACATGCTTTTCTCTGCACAGTCTTCAAAAAAGCGAAGTGAAGCTTAGAAAAACAAAAATAGTGAAAAGGCGTTTGATAATCTATTTGTAAAGTCTATTTTTCCTACAAACTGATACTGCTTTCAAAATAGTTAAATAGGCAATAAACTACTGTTATTCCAGGCAGTGTTAAAACCCATTCTCCTCTATGCATACCGAGTCACGGGTGTGTGGCAGACACTTGTATTCAGAAACTGCTGATAGATCTTATTAAAACATATATTAATGAGAAATGCCCGTAGATAAAAACGAATTTCATCCTAGAGGTCTCAAAATTAGGCCCATTCGAACAGCAATTATTAACATTGATACTAAATATTTGAATGTAAATGAATAAAAATAATGTATGTGTATGTCTCATGCCACTTAGTGGCACCCATGCATTGATCAGCTATCTCTGCTACAGTGTTCCAACAGGCGATTAATCCCCGTAGCTAACATTTTGATTTCGCACGCTGGTTTACATTTTCCTTAATTTAACATTTTTTTAAACATAGTATTAATATATGAGCCTTAGAATTACAACAGTACTACAAACGCGTAGACAGAATTTTGAAAACATTATCTTATCTATTCCACGATTGAATTTATGATCGCACTTAACAAATGAGGTAAGTTTGGAGGAAATTTAAAAATAAGACTAGTGTAAAAATAGATTTAAGAATAGTGATAAGGCGTTTGGTTGTTTTAACGTCTATCTTTCATTCAAAACGCTTATACTTTCAAAACCGTTAATTAAAGCCACCGGATTTGTATATACAGTGGACTCCGCTTAATGTGATCGCGGTTAATATTATCAATCACTTATTGTTATCGAAATCACTTGGTCCCGATTTTCTCTATTCATTTGTAAAATAAAATTATCGCTTTATGTGATGGTTACATCGGTTAATGTTATCAGTTTTCGAACCTCATTTTAACTGGCAAAGGACTATTTACAATGCATTCAGAAGGAATCTATTCTTTTATTTCCCTTAGCAGTTGTTTGAATTTTCGAGAATTCTCCCTCTTCCAATTAGGGAAATGGGGAATGATCAAAGGAGTGGGAAATACATGTTCCTGGAATTTTTCAGAAATACGCACACAAAGGAGTGGGAAATACATGTTCCTGGAATTTTTCAGAAATACGCACACCCTGCTGGTGGTCAGTGGTTGTCAGATAAGTTCTAATTAGAATGTTCAAGACATTCTAATTGGAACTGAGAAGGAGAGTATTCACATTTTACGCCTTGCCCGCTTGCATGCAGCTTGTCTATATGGAAGCCAGAAAACGAAATGATTTAATATTAAAATAAAATATCGAAATTTTAAATCGTTTTGACAGGTTACCAAAAATGAGTCAGCACAATGCTGCAGCGCAGTTAAACCTTTCTCAGCCTCTGAATTGCATTGAAAATGTTGAAACGTGGAGTACAACACCGCTCCGATGACTTTAAAAAACATTATGATTACGAACAATTTATCAATGAGCTTCTTAGAAAAAATTGTAGACAGTCAACAATGGATCAATTTTTTTAAAATTATGTATACAATTCTTATGTTTTAAAGGATAATATACAGTACATAAATATAAGGTGAGTTTTTTTCATTTTATTTTGAAATGTAGTACGTGTGAATTAAAGGGGGGGAATTTATCTAATTTTGCATATCGTTTATTGTTATCAAAATCACGGTGTCCCAAACTGATCACATTAAGTGGTATATTTAAATGTATGTTACAACGTTTGAAGCCCATTCATTTGCAAAAAGATACATAAATCAAATGAAGAAATTTTAAAACTGGGAGTTCAATTCTATAGAAAATCGGAGGTACTTGATGCAATTTATCAAACCAAATAAGCTCCATTTTAATGTTTTAAACTCAACGGCACACCCTTTAAGGTTTCTAAAATTAAAATTTTGTTTGCTAATGGTTGATTTAATGCTTTATTAAGGGGTTATACAAATTAAATGTACAAAAAAATTGGATTTTTTAGAAAAAATACGTGAAAAGGAACTCAGTTCTGAACATGTTAAAACAATCCATTTAAAAATTCCAATATTTTTTTAAAAGAGTTATGAATAAAAACGTGTCAACTGTTTATTGTAAACAAATTTAAATTTACAAAACTTTATTTTTTTTCTCAAATTGTGTTTTTTTTTTCGTGCTGTGTAACGCGTATGTAATCACAAAAGTTTAATATTTTATGAAATTTTTACAGGTTTTATACAATATAAATTTCATCTGATTGAACTTAAATTTTCTGGTATATTTCCAAAAATATTTTTTTTCCATGATATCCTTTTTGTGAACAACAAAGTGTCTCTTATTTAAAAGTTCTAACAAAAATATTTTTTATGTTTCAAAAATGAAAGAGGTAAGTGTGTAAATATAATAATTTGTTGTAACTATGTGAAAAAAAATTATATTTTAGTTTTCAAGGTATGAGAAGTCAAAAATTTATTTATATATATATATATATATATATATATAATATATTTATATATATATATATATATATAGAGAGAGAGAGAGAGAGAGAGAGAGAGATTGTGTTTGGTTTTGGAGCGCTACGGTCTACTTTTTGCAACACGAGGGCTAATGAGACCGGGACCTACTGCTTGTTGCCGATTCCGAAAGGCTACGAACACCCATGCCATAGTGGGATCCGAACCCACAAACTCCGGTTCCGAAGGCCAGCACCCTAACCATTCGGCCATCGTCCGGCGAGAGAGAGATGTTTGAACATTTCTCCACTTTTAAGAGTCGTACGACCCATTAAAGACTGCCTCTGAGAAGTCTGTCCTCTGCTCATTCTAATCCTACATCAAGGCTAAATTTTAAGAGCCTTGCTTTATCAAGTTAATGAACTATTCCTCAAGACATCAATCAATGGAATTTGTTTAGATAAGAAATTAAAAAGTTGGACTACAGTGCAAAAAGAGAATTGTGCGATGTATGGACAACCTACATTGATTTCAGAAATTTAAATTGTTCACCACAAAAAAAAATTATGTAAACTTCTCATTTCACGATTCATTCTAACCACAAGAGATTAAACCCTAATCACCAAACTCCAAATCCACTTGAGCGTGTACTCAATTTGTACGCCTGTAGCATGTTGACTTTTAGCTTTCTTTATGCGAGAGGGAAATTAAAGAAAAGAAAATTCTGCTATAATTTCAAGTTTGTGAAAGCTAAAGAAGAAAAATCCTCCTGAATTCCGCTGGAAATGCAGCAGATGAAAGTTAAATACGAGTTACGGCTTATTTACGCTACAGTCATTAACATTAATACTTGGATAGACAAGTGCACACAGAGGTTAACGTCTGCAAAATCTTTGAGTCAGCTCTTGCAGGCGTAGTAAATGAACAGCGAATGGGATTTCCGTAAGAAAATATCATAACCCCTTTGAAGATGATCTTAAAACTACGAAAATGAAAACTAATAAGACATTTGTCGATATGGTTACACGCGTGTTCTATAGTAAAATGCGAACAAGTTACAGACCAATCACTGACGTTGTCAGGATATTTTTTTCGGGGAGAGTGAATAATCTAAAGTACAGTGAACTTTCCATCTCACAAAGAAAAAAAAAATCGCTACACATTAGTAAGTACGTACATACATAAATCATATATATATCCATCCATAGTTTTGCTTTCATACATAAATATGTCCCAAAATGGATGAGAAACGCTGAACGTCATTTCATTCTATTTTGATAAATATATTTGCAACCACATTGTATCTTATTGCTGTTACAACTTTAAATTTGTTTGACATATACTAAAACATTAAATTTATCCTATTTACGAAACAAGTTTAAACTAATTTTATGAATAGGAAAGTAAAAAAAAAAATATGGAGAAAAGAAAGACATATCTTTTTCTTTTTCAAACCTACATACCTTTGCACATGACAATAAAATTCGAACAGAGTATGGCAGAACCAGTCATTTATAAATTACTGTTTTAGAGTATTTCAAGGCTTTAAGGCTATTTTGTTCAGAACTTCCTCTGCATTTATAGTCATGCACCGAAAGTAATGCTAAATTTGTCAACCTCTTTTAACCAATTCTATTGCGAAGGAATGTTTTAGCTCTTTTTCACGATTGAAAAAGATCTTTCAACACTTCCAGAGGCAACCACTAATATACCCAAATTTTAATAAGCTTTAAAAATCTTGTGATGCCAACAATAATATTTCGAAGAGGATTCAGGACTGCCTCTTCCCTATAAACACGTGCTTAAGATCCATTTTGACACATGAGTGTTGCACAGTTTCGTACTTTCTCCTTTCCCCAGAGGTCAGACTTTGTGAGACATGTGGAATGAAACAAAAAGACGAACTTACCTCGGTCAGCGCATGCAGTTGGCCTTCGTGCACACACACGCCCATGAACCTACGAGAAGAAAACAAGAACAAGTTACTATGTGAGGAAATAATTCGAGAAAAGCCCTTCCCCGACACCTTTGAGTCGAGAACAGCCTCAAAACCAAAGAACGGGTGGAAAGCGATAATACAATGCTTTTGTACATAAACACGCACACACAACTCTGTGAAATATTCTTCACTGATTACAAGGAAGAAATAGCGAATATTTTTACTATTTGGACACGCTGACAATTTCACTCATCTTCTGTCATGGCAACTGAAAACGAAGTCCAGAGATGTGGAACTCAATACTGGGGATCAGACCGCATAGGTCTACCGACTTCTATCACTGCAACCGTTCTGCATAGAATGATTCAAGAATATACACATTTGTCACCGATGTCGGTCCCACAGCGAGCGAGGTCACGTGATTTTGTTTCCATGAAATTTAAGATTGTTTAGCAATTATTGAGGCCAGGGTGAACCTTAAACATCTAAAAGAGCTCGCAACCAAATTCGCTTCTGCGATTTAATTATTGAAGAAGCGAAACTATTTTCCTGGAACAGCTGAAAAATGTGGTCAGTGGGCAAAAATAACTAATTTTCTAACTTTCACTTTTGAGAGAAGGATAAAAAGTCGAGGAACACTCCTTTATCTGTTATTTTGTGTCTGGAAAATTAGGTATTTAAAAATGAGGAGAAAATGGGTAGTTTTGAAAATATTTTAGGGATAATAATTTTCATATATATATGTGTGTGTGTGTGTGTGTGTGTGTGTGTGTGTGGTCACACATATTTATCAACCGTAATCTAATTTTTCCAATTATAGCCAACACAAACAGAAAGGAGGGGGGAGATTTTCCGAATCTGGCTAGTTAACATATTTTGAAAAGTGGATTAAGCAAATAGACAATTTAAGATGATGGCCATACCTGTCAGCTAGGTAAAGATTGAATGTGTGCACAATAGGGCGCAAGTGACGTCCCCCTATTATTTACATGAATAGCAAAATATTTCAGTGCAACTACTACCTTTTAAAGACTTCATAAATGAATGCAAATTCATCTTCATTAATTGAAGTAATTAGCTCTTGATAGCTTACAGGTTTCAAAATTTTCAAAAAGCTTTTTGCGAGTAACGATGGTAGGCTACGGTTGAACGATGATATGCACGCTAGCTGTACACATATGTAAAGAATAAATAAACTCAATTTTTTTTTTAAGAAGACTTGTCTTTGACGGTATATGGGAAAAGAGGTAGACAGTTAATTTTGTTTTCCAAAAATATATTTAGTTATCGGGAAGATCCTTTTCGTTGTTAAAATTCGGACACACTTGCCTGGAAAAAGCAGTAGCGTCTAATCCGCTTAGACCCGCTTTTCTTCACTTTTGTAGTTTGTGGGCTTCAAGTGTACAGTTTTGTTACTCTTTTCACTTGATTTCATAAGTCTATTGTCGGTTTCACTAGCAAACAAGGAACTACTCTTACCAATTTGAAAGCACACTTCTCTCATTATCCACACGGACGTCCTTAATTATACTTCAATAGCCACGAGCTGATCATTTTTTTCCCGGAGCCAGATTATTGATTAGTCCGCATACGCATATATTAAAATAATCTCGATTAATTTTTTTGAGAGAACTTTTTTTGTTCTTTTGTAGGATATGGACAACATTTGGAAAAAATAAAAATTTAGCCAATTTGTAAATATTTCGATTTTTTAACTGATAAACATCGGCGAGATCAAATAATATATTTAAAATTTACTGAGTTTCAAAAACAAACAGTTAGGTACAAAACAATTACAGCCGAACAATAGCTGGAAGGTTTCGGCGCTGATATTCGATACCGGAGATCGTGGGTTTAAATTCCATTGTGGCATGGATGTTCGTAGTCGTTCGGAATCTGCTTTAAGCAGTAGGTCCCGGTCTTATACTGACGATGCTACATATTAACACTTTACCGACCGGTAGCGGTTCGAACATACTATGCCCTTTCGCCGCCCGCTCAGCCGCAGATCATCCGAGACACCGGCTCGGTTTCGGTAATTTTTGTCGGATTATATGTTTTGATTGACAGTCTACCTCTCGACGGAATTAAACATTCATCTAGAGACAGTTGTTGATCTGGTTTATATACGTTGTTAAATTTTTCCTTGAAATAATCAATGACAGGCTGGACCTTCACCAGCCTATGCGAATTGGGAGAAATATCGTTATTATTACAAAATGCCAGCTTTGCATTATTTGTAAAAATCTGTTCCTGCTCATAACCTTCATGAAGAACGACGTTTCTATAGATGGGTCTGTAGACCAATAATCGTAGAGAACGTCCTGCTTTACTTGTCCCATGAGAATGATCAGGCCCAAAAATTTCTTCATTTCAGTTACCGTGACGTCTTTCCATTTTTTCGTTTTTGATGTAATTCTATATTTTCCCACAATTTGATAATATCTATTAGACTCCTTCACGAAAAGCTCAATCAGGTTACTTCCAATGAATCAATTCACAATATCCGTTACGCTTTCGGAGGAACTTGACATCATTTTTACGAAAGAGCTGCCTTCGAAAGGTTCCAAAATTATACTCTTGTCGTTCGTTGACTATGTATTATCTTCATGTCTTCAACATTATTATTCATGTCCTTGTCTTCTGAATCACTGTATATTAGCGGTACAGGACGTCGCTTTCGATTGGCTATACTACTGCTATCACTTTCGTCATCAGTACTACTTGCTGAACGGTAGTCAAGACAATCTGACAGGTCGTCGAGATAAAACTCGCCGAGACTATCCTTTCCATTTATTTATAAGGGCTAAAGCTTAGAAAAAAGCACCGATTATCTGAATAAAGAATGTGAAATGCTTGCTGCATGCTACTTGTCAATCTAACCTAACCAAATCTAACAGAAAGATAAAAAGTCGATTAATCGACGAACGGTCGGTAAAGTGTTAACCTATTTATTACAAGATGATAATTAAACATATGTTCATCATCTTTAATACACGTCACTACAATAATTCTTAAAAGAAGGAATCTTGATCACCTTACCGGCGGTTTAAGGTAGGACAATATGATAATATTTTACTTAAATAACTTTAAGTTAATACTTTTGGTATTGTTGGATGCTAAGTACAGTATCAAAAGTACGATTATATATATTATTTGTAGCTCCATTTCATTTAAATATTTATTGGAATAGCGGGAAAAGAGAGTTCATTTACTTTTCAGCTCCGAAGGACATGGCGCCTTTTTATTCGTTCATCTATTAATAATCCTTTCTCATCTGCAAAACGCGGAGGTGACCTTCTGCAACTCTGCAAGGTCCGCACTCTTCGTGACTTTTGTGTTAAGTGACCGTTATTGTTGCGTTTGACCTTTAATTCGCGCGTTGCCATGGAGACACACGCCAGGTGTGGGAACGCATTCATTTCCACTAAAATGAATTGTTTTATTTTGGGCAATTTGCATTGGGTTTAATTTTTGTATGTACTTTTAAGAGAATGTTTGCTTAGTCACATATTTAAAAAAAAAAAAAAAAAAGTTTTGACGAAATACTGGGATTAAGATTTTGCTTAAAATATTCCAACATTACAGACGATTAAAATTTTCTTTAATTTGCCCAATGTTGTAGTCCTAAATTCCCCGTCTTAGGAGACCGGGACCTACTTCTAAAATCAGATTACGAAAGGCTTCGAACAAAACATGCCAGCGGAATTCGAACCTGCAAACTCATACCGAAGAGCAACGTCTTACCCATTAGGCTAATATTAGAAAGCCCCACTTAATGCTGCATTATGATAGAATTCCGAGAAGTAATATTTATTCATTAAAATTCCGTGTCAAAGCAATACCCGAAAAACACCTTCACGGACTTTTAGTATGTTTCCATATTGAAACAATGGCCTGTTACACTAGTGTGTAATTAAACATAAAACAAAAATAAATAAAAGGGATTTTGTACAGTGGAACCCGCTTATGTTTCCTTTTGGGAACATTCATATTATATTCCCTTAAAATAATTTTTCCCTCTATAATCTCAATTCTAATATTTTATCATTAACCCTTTAAAAGTCAATACTGAAAATTCGTTGGGATTTAAGGGAATTAGGTTATAAATGTTATCGATAAACCTTACATATGTGAAATGTGTGAAAAATATTAAAATTGTTTTTGGTAGGGTGGTGGGTTTTAACTGTGAAACTATCTACCCCCTTGTACAGCTCGAAAATAATACACTCTTAAAATTTAAATAACATTTAAAGAACACTGCATAATTATCATTAAAGTGATGTAACAGAAAAATAGCTAAACTATTTATAAGTGATGTTTTGGGTTTGAGGTCATGACGGAGGGAAATCAAATACCTGATTTTTTTCCCCAGTTTAAACAAGTATATTTTAAAGAGAAAAATAGATTGTGTGTAGTACTACCATTCATTAATAGTTTGAAGTGTCAAAAATATCGGAAAAAATCATTATTATATCTTTAACCCTTTCGTGGGCAGTGGGAAGATTCCTTGCCACCTACACGATCTTACAAAATATACCTGTGGGAAGCGCAAAACCCATTATAATATATATTGCTCTTGTTATTGAAACGACGGGAAGACCGATTCCCGCTTCGGTTTTTCGCTGTCATCAAATTGTTCGATCGATTGAATAAAATTAGCAGCTCTGTTTTGAAAGTTTGGAAACGTGGAGTGAGAAATAAATGGCCCATGAAACGGTTAAAAAGAAGTAAAAAAAATGTTAATAGGCGGTTTCAGTACGAAACCACTGTTCTTTAAAGGGTTAAAGAAAACGCTTGCGATATCAGTAATACGTTACTTAAATAAGTCTTATTTGATTTTCTATATTCGGAGAATTCTAACGCCAAAACGCTGGTTTTATATATATATATATATATATATATATATATATATAAATATCTGTATGAAGCAGAATTGATTTTTAGAACATAATTGTTATGTAAAAATCAATCAGGATGTCATGGTTTTGTAATAAAAATTTTTACAATGCTCTTTTAGAGAAGGAGGGCTTGTTCAATTGAATTTTAAATCTATGTTTCCTTAAAAGAACAGTGGGCCCCCATTATATTTCCGGAAGTTTTGTGAGAGACCCCAAAAGCATCTAGCCAATCTGACACACAAATGAGGGAAACTGCCAGTTTCTTCACTTGTACTATAAATATACGATCGCAATTTTAAGTCAGTCACTTAAATTTTTAATTTTAAGACTAGAACAATGCAAAAAATTTCAAAATAGTAAAAACTTTAAAAAAAATTAATTTAATTACATTGGTAAATTTTAACCTTAACTATAGTCTTTCTATTCAGAGTGGTTTATTGAAAAGTCACTACTCAGAAAACCACACCACGTATGTGTTACCAAAACACTGACATCGTCGCGTTTAAAGCAAGTAAATCAAACGTGTATGTATATATATATATATATATATATATATATATATATATATATATATATATGTGTATATGTATATATGTGTATATGTATATATGTGTATATGTATATATGTGTATGTATATATATATATATATATATATATATATATATATATATATATATAACCTTATTTACGTATTTTAATATTAATTTAACTTTTGTTCATAAAGTACGTTTGCGCTGTAATTCTGATTTTTTCCCTCCAGACACGCTATAGACTTAATTCAGCCTCTGTTTATACTACTTTAGCAAATAGTTAACGTGTTCTCTTTAAACATGGGTATTTTTTTATCACGTGATCAATTGTGCTTAGGGATTATTCGTAGTCTTTTTACCTGAGGAATCCCTACTTGAAAAGGTATGTGCAGGATGACATTGTCTATGTGCACGAGGTTGTAAAAGTGTTTGCCTGTTGTATGGAATTCATGTTTCTTACCAGAAATAAACTGTGTTGTGATTTTGAATGAGTCTCGCCCATAATCCATCCATCCATCCATCCATCCATACATACATACATACATACATACATCCATGAGTCGAAATCTTTTCGTTTTATCTTTGTAATGTTTTATCTGTTTTCAGACACATTGTGTAAAAATATTTGACAATTGCAATTAAGTTTAAAAAAATATCAAAATTGCTAGATTTTAGGCAACCCCTGCTGCAGGTTCCGCGACCCACAGTTTAAGAAAATCTGCCTTAGAGTCACAGATTTTTTTTCTAAAGGCCATTCTAATTGTGCGCAATGTGTGATCCATAAATAACTCTCTACACACCCTCAAAATCGATAGTAAAAATCAAAGAGGGGGGGGAAGGGGATCAATGCGTGCTAAGGCAATAACAGCGCGACTGGCCATTAACCTAATTAGCACCCAGTCTCGCGTAAATTGCGTGTCTCGGTCAGATCGCTCTGCATAGTACGACCTTGCGGACGACCGACTCATTAAGGGGGAAAAAATTCGATTGCGAGAATTTAATCGAAATGTAAGATGCTTTCTCTCTATCAACCGAAAGGCCTCATACTAAATATATGTCCCAACGCTACGAATTTTTTTTTAATTGTTTTCCATCCACGAAAGCGAAACGAATTCGATCAAACAAGTGGTTCGAGCGGGAGGTGACACCTTGCGTAACGAGTCGGGTTACGCAAGTCGCTCTCAAGACCGCCCGGAATTTTGTAACGTTCGACCTACATTTAGCCTTTTTTCATTTTCTTCTCGGCTACTCCGTCAACCGCGCTATCGCATGAGATAATTCTGTAATCAAATTTTAGATGCAAACTTTATTCTTAATTACTTATCGAACTTTTGCGAAACAGTCACTCGAAATTGTCATCGGTCATTTTACAGACTATTGGTTCAATTTGTCTAGAGATGGCGAACAATGGCAGGCACGCGACTAGCTAGTTTTATTATTACATTGACTGAAAACAACATTTAATAAAAGAAACTATCTACAAGACCAGCAGCCATCAAAGGTGGATTTAATGTAAAAAACTATTGCTAAAAATTTGAAGAAAATCAAATCAAACTTCAGTACATGGGTTTGGTTTGGAAAGCTAAGGTCAATAGTTTTGTTACACGAGACGCGTACCTACTGCTCAACGCCTATTTTGAAAGACTGCGAACATCCATGCCAACAGTGAAATTCGATCACGCAAACTCTGTTACCGAAGAGAAAGGCCCTTTTCAGTCATTTGGCCTTTAATATGGGAGTGACCAACGTATAAAATACAAACAATTCACACAGAACGTTGCGGCTGTACTTTCAGGTGTTGAATCAAGCATCGAGTCAGGGTTCCCATATAATACAAAAATTATTTGTCTAAGTCCTCGAATTTATGAAGCGGTTGGACCTGGAATGGATAGTGACACCATATCGGATTCTCGATGAGGGTTAGCAACATTCAAAACGAGTCTTTAAAACGTTCGAAATCCACCACTTTTCGAGTGATTAATGCCATTATATGTCCTATTTTCCCGGTTAAGAGCAGACGATTAAATGTAACAATTTATCACATAATAAATTAATGTAACAATAACATCTATTTCACATTATGAAGTCTTCCTTTAAAACTTATTTATCATTTCTTATTTGAGTGATCAAACTAAAAATAAATTTGTGAATTATTATAAACAGTTTTACTTCCTAATTTAGGATATTAAAATAATTTTCTTTTATATATGGCTTCCATAATAGATTAAGTACATATGCGATATTTTAAATGGAATATCGATTATTTTTCGTATAATGAAAATTTTGTCGCCATATTAACAACAAATTCTATCTACCTCCAGGCGCAGCCTGGAAAGAAGATAGTTTTAGATTTTTGTACTTACATTCAGTAGCAAAAAAAATTAGACGTTCATTTCGACATAAGTAAGAAATATCTAGATGAATTCCATCGTTCATTCTAATTAAAATCTGCATTCACAGTATTAGGAGTCTTTAGAGGGCAGCTGACTTTAAGATAAACGAATTATTAAGTATAAAGGTTTTATATTTGTCATATAAGAAAACTGATAGGAAATCACGTGAGACTGTGGATCGATGGAGAAATGGATCGCATTCCAATTCTAGAAAATTAAGGAGTTCTTAAGGACTTTGAAGGACCGTGGGAATCCTGCGAGTAATAAAAATATATTGTGTTATATAATAATATTGAAGGCAGGAGTAAAGGACATAGGGAGGCATCATACTTACTTGAGTATATTTTCGTGCGATAGCCGGTTCATAAGCTGCACCTCTCGCAACATATTGGGCCGGTTACTCAAGGACGTGTTCATCTTCAAGACCATCACTTGCCCCGTCGTACGATGGGTTACCTACACAAAACAAACAAACCTTGTCTACAACACAAGAAATGGATGTAAAAAGAAAAATGGAAGCCCCTTTTACACAAGGAGAATTCAAAAATAAATAATACTACAGCTACATAGTCTAATTTACATGAACTACACTGTTCCCCAATTTAACCTTACGGTGTAACAAAAACTCAAACTTAGTACTCCAAAAAGTTAAACTTTAAATGTTTAACATATTGGAGTGAGCTGAGGTAGATCAGTTGTAAAGTCAGCGATCTCGCAACCGGAAGGTAGCCGGATCGAGTCGGCCAAACATACCATTAGAAATGGATCAGTTGTATGTTGCGATGAAGTCTGTTGGACCAGATGGAGGCATTCCTACACTAAGGAATGAGTAAACAACTCATTAGATTAAGGCTGCGTTGTGTGTGTGTGTGTGTGTGTGTGTGTGTCTCTCTCTCTCTCTCTATATATATATATATATATATATATATATATATATATTATATATATATATATATATATATATATATATATATATATATATATATGTATATATGTATATGTATATATGTATATGCATATATGTATATGCATATATGTATATGTATATATATATGCATATATGTATATATATATATATATGTATATATATGCATAGATGTATATATATATATGCATATATGTATATATACATATATGTATATATATATATATATATATGTATATTTGTAGGTATATATGTATATATATATATATATGCATATATGTATATATATACATGTATATATGTATATATATGCATAATATGTATATATATATGCATATATGTATATATATGCATATATATATATATGCATATATGTATATATATATGCATATATATATATATATATATGTATATATATATGCATATATGTATATATATATGCATATATGTACTATATATGCATATATGTATATATATATATATATATATATATTATATGCATATATGTATATATATATGCATAGATGTATATATATATGCATAGATGTATATATATGCATAGATGTATATATATATATGCATATATGCACTATCCTGTTCTGGTCGACATTTTTACTATTATTTATGTATTGTAACGTCGCAGCTCTATAGTAAATATTTTGGCAGCGGTGAAGAAGTTTCCATGATGACTACGACCTCGGAGGGGGGAAAAAAGGGAGAGAGAGAGAGAGGAGTTTTATTTCTATTTACAGTATATATACATTTGTACAGCTAGCGAGCCCATCCTCGCTCCACGAATACCTACAATCGTCTGTGTCTGCCTCTCTTCAATTTCTATCCACCTTGATGTCCATCGCAACCCCTTCTCCCTCCTCTGACATTTGAGCGGAGAACATTGCAAAGGAGAGAAGGGAACTAAACACGCTCAGCTACAAAAGGGACAACGGCTGGAGATCTCCATATAAAAAGCATTTAACGATCGCGACCAGCATGTTTGTTCTCAGGTCATAAAAATGAAGATCTGGGGAGTTCCGCCAGGTTCCCCGGTCTTTTCAGAGAGTAGTTACATAGCATTCCCCTCTCTGCTTTCGACTGACTTCAATGCGGACAGTAAAATAAAGGTATTGGCAAAAAATAATTTAAACTTGACAAGAACAAATACATATTAAATCACACACTATTCTCAGGAGCATGCAGTATGTTATAGTATGAAAGACAACTTTTAAAACATTTTATGTTAAAGCAAGGAGAGACAAGTTTCATTAAATTATTTACAGCACATTAAAGTTATTGCGATAAACAGCACATTGTTAGCATCATCTGATGCTTTCTGAATGAAACGTATATTTGAGCATTAAACACTCCACCCATTAATTCACTAAACTTATGGATTTATTCACTAAACACTGCACAGTTGATTAGATACAACATAAACACCATATTCTATCAAATATCTGACATAAACATAGCTATAATTTAAAATATCAAAATCAATAGACTGTCATACTCCTACATCGTCCTGTACAACATACTTCTTCATCTCTCTATAAATGAGTTATTTTAATTACAAAAAGTCGTAAGAAGAGTGTTTTATGGTAAAAATAGTGTGACATGGCTGCACCCCAGGCCAAGGAGAGTTTCTGTCTGGGTTTTGACACTATACTACAAAGGGTTTTCGATTCCACACGCTTTGAAATGTCTGATATGATTAGAAGGTCGGAAGCGACGCTAAAATGTTAAACTGTGAGGCGCCAACTAAAGGACTAATTGGAGGCTAGCAGGACGGCGACGCGGGAAGAAAAAGCCAATTGGGAAGAGGCGAAAGGTGACGTCAGGCGGGGCGAGTTTTTAGCCGGAGAGTTTCCCTACGGAAGAGACGAGCGGAGGCTACGACTTGTGACGGTTGGTTTTTTGGAGAGCCTTTCTTCAGTTTTGTGTGGAACTCAAGGAGTCCCAGTTGTACCCCTGCACAACGGTATCTGTCGGCACCTGACAGCAGGTGTTTCTTTTCCTCTCGTCCCGAACCTGGGACTTTTAGGCCCGTACCAGCTCACCTGAGCCCTGTGTTTTCCATTCGGAAAACTTGTACATAACTTCTATTTAATCAAGAATAAACGTTCTTATTGTTAAAGGCTGTCACAACCACTTCGACACCCACACGCTACCCGAGGATTGGTTTGGTTTTGGAGCGCTACGGTCTACTTTTTGCAACACGAGGGCTAATGAGACCGGGTCCTACTGCTTAAAGCCGATTCCGAACGGCTACGAACATCCATGCTACTGTGAGATTTGAACCCACAAACTCCGGTTCTGAAGACCAGCACCCTAACCAATCGGCCACGCTACCCGAGGATTCAGTGGCGTTACAATAGTAAGAGAAAAACATTAATCTTGAACTTTATAACTGGAATGATTTTTTTATCCATTTATATTATCTTTCATAATTTTATATACTTTTCTACTAAATGAAATATGCTCTTATTCGTTTATTGTTTTTATATTCAGTGTTACCTAGAAAGTAAAAAACTGCATAAATTTACAGTGACCTTTAATAAGTTTGACTAGTACGTTCATCCATTATTAACGGTTTTAACTAAAATTTTTACAGGGTGTTGTATGGAATTTTGCCTTAACTTTGTTGGCAATTGTACAGATGAATAAAAGTAAAAGTAATAACATTCGAACACAATACATTTTTGCAGATTTCTACATCATTTAAAATAAAAATAATTCGAAATTTCGATAAACAAATGAAGAATTCAGAAAATTGAATGCTATAGTTGTTTTAATGTAGAATGTTTGCTCCCCCCTAAAAAATTATAAAACTAATGTGTAGAATAGCTAATATACAAAAATTGTCAGTTTTCTGTTACATGTATACTGAAATCGCAAGTTCGCATCACAATGAGAATGCCTTATCTCCGGTGAAATTTGATACGAGGACGTGAAACGCAGTTAAAACGTAGCGAAACAATGCATGTTATCTCAAATGGTAACTTTTTTAACTTATCTGTTTATAATCAGAAGCATTTGTCCGTTGTAGAAAATTCACAAGGACAAGGTAGCGGTCATTTCTTAAAAAAACAGGTAGAAAAAAATTTTCTGTTCATGCAGCTCAAACCTTTGAATGAATCATGAATGAAGAATTTCACGATTTTATGCCTTGAAAATTTCTAAATATTCCAAATGAACTGTGATCATATAAAGAAAAAAGAATGCGATTAATTTGTAGATTTACTTCCTACGTTGGATTTATGACTTTCCCCTCTCATAATCCTAGAAAGGAATTCATCGAACTGGTATGCGAAAGTACGTTGCACAGTATGACAAACATTTTGCAAGTAATTTAAAAATGGTAATTACACACTATTGTGCATGTCGCGGACATGACATTTGCACATATCGCTAAGCAAAAAAATTTAACTTGATGAATATTTTCCCTTCAGAAATCAGTATACTTTAACCTTTTTACAGCAAGACATATTTAAGTATTAAACTTTAAATTCATTTAATTAAAAAAATTACAATGTTGCAAACCTGAGAGAAAATTTTTTTTTATTTTTAAATAAGTTTATATATATATATATATATATATATATATATATATATATATATATATATATATATATATATATACATATCTATATATCTATATATCTATATATCTATATATCTATATCTATATATCTATATCTATATATATATATCTATATATATATCTATATATATATATATCTATCTATATATCTATATCTATATATATATATCTATATATATATATATATATATATATATATCTATATATATATATATATATATATCTATATATATATATATATATCTATATATATATATATATATATATATATATATATATATATATATATATATATATATATATATATTCCACATTCCCTGCATTTCACCAATAAACTAGAATTTTCTTTTGTGCTCCGGTTCCTAAGGCCAGCACCCTAACCATTTGGCCATCGTTCGGCACACAATTATTAGACGTGAACCCTTAAATAAATTGTAGAACTACTACCCGCAAAAGAAAAATATATATAAACAAGAGGAGGTAGGGAGCAGAGCGCCTTCTGCATGCAGTTTACATTTGTCAACACCTTCCTGGAAACCGAATAGTCGATTTACGAAGAGTTTGAATTACAAGTTTAGATGCAAGGGGTTGGTTGGTTTGGAGCACTGTCGTATATTGTTTTGTACATGACAGCTAATAAGCCTACTGCTTAAAGCCGATTTCAAACTGCTTTTGCCATCTAAGCTAGGAGTAGGATTCAAACCGTGAACCGTGGTACCGAAGAGCAGCACTCTACCTATTCGGTCATTGTTCGGCTGATGTGGAAAAGGAGTATTGCAAAACTTAACTTAAAGAACTACTCTAGTTTTAGCAAATTAAATGAACATTTCCAATTTCCATTACACTTGTCATGAGAAATGAAGAAACACGAGTTAATAAAGAGGTAGAAAAACAGCTATTTATCTACAGATGACAGAGAAATTGTTGCGATTATCTTAACAAAAATCGTTAGTCAATTTAAGTATTTGCTGGAACTGTAATTGCCTTTATTTACCCTTCTTATTTTATTCCATTGACAATTCAGAGAAAGATGGTACTTTCATAGCCGAAGGCCATTTCTTAAAATTTCCTTCTTTAATACTAACAATTGATGACATTACTAGAAAACTGCTGTTAAAATTACACTTTGGTAAACTGAAGATTAATGCCGGTTCAGCTCACTAGGAAAACATGATATTGAAATTAAACAGATCAGGATTTCCGTATGGCTGCATTCCCATTTCCTTGTTATTTGATTACCAACTCTTTGATGATAAGACGAATTTTTAATTTATAATACATCAATATGTCGTTTACCTAAGAGAAAACTTGATTACAAATAGAATTTGTAATCAAATACACTCATGTCCCAAATTATAACAGACAAATTTTTAAGAAACGGAACTATAATTTTATGAAATGTTCTGGAATAGCATTACGACACGAATACAAAGGTAAAAATTTAAGAGCACTGCCAACGAAAGATTATTGCAGCATGAAACAATAAAAATGGTGCTAAAAAGTGACAAAGATCAAAGAAAAAAAAATAACACGTTCCATAATGTTCCAGGGATAATTTCGTGTTCCCGACTCCCTCCAGATGTAAACACGTTTAGAGCATTATGGAACGTGACTGTTTCATTGGTGGAAATGTAATGGTATGGGAGGAATAATAATCGAAGGGACGTACGTCCGCAAACGTTTCCAAGAGAAAATCTGTAACCGCACAGAGATATTGGGATGACATCCTACAACATTATATAAATCTTTTCCTAGGTTCATATGGTTTTGATTTAATGGACGATAATGCTCTTCCAAATCGAAAAAACCTTATTGGCGAATTTCTGAAAATAAAGACATTGAAAGAATATCGTAGAATGAAGTCTTCTTATCTTAACCTGATTTAAAAAAAAAAAAAAAAAAAAAAAAAAACTAAGGACGAGACGTAAATGAAATACTCTGAAAGCGACATTTCTGAGAGCGTGGAACTTAACTCTCCAACCTGTGGTTAATATCGTTGTTGCCAAGCATGGATTACCGTTGTGATTTGTGTGTACACGTCAAAGAAGTTCGAAATCCATATTAAATTCGTAAAGCCTTATTCCCTTTTTCTGAACTCTTTTTCATTGACCTTTTTTTTATTGTTTCATTCTAAAATTGCATATCATATACAGTACTCTTAGAATTCATGCATCATAATGTTATGTATCATTCCAGGAAAATTCATAAAATCATAGTTCACAGTTTCTGAGAAATCCGTGAATTTATCCATGTAAAGATAATTTTGGACACAGGTATATAAATTGGATATTGATATGTCAGCTACGTAGGCAAAAGCTCATTTACAGAAACTTCCATTGTCGTTTCTTCCTTTTTGCAATCAAACTTAGAAACTAACTCGCGATTGGCCATTCTTTTGCATTCATCCTTATCCTCGGTCTGCTGACCACAGCAGGAGTTGTTAACTTTTCCTTTTCTGTGGAGGAAAAGTGTATCAATTGTCGGCTTGGGTGGCTCCCACAAACGCGAGATCTCATTACCCCGATTTTCGGGGTCAGTTAGTTTCTACACATTTCGTATCGATCGATAAGGTAAATCATGGATAGGATGAATGGCAGAAGTAGGAAATACCATAATGAAATAGACTCTTTCACGATAACACAACAAGGTATGTCACAGAAGAAATGAGAAACATTTTCAGTGCATTTGTTGCAAATCACCAAGGAAAACAGGTGGCTCTGAAATGTTTATTGGAACATATTCCAACAGTTAAGAAGCTGCTCTTAATTTAAAGAACTTGCCTCACAGTTGCAATTAATCGTTACACTTAATATGCAGCCATCTACTGAGCAACGCCAAGTACATAAAAAGTGATAATGAAACCTCGCCAATGTTAAAGGAGGCTGACAAACTTTAAGTTTTGTCATAATCGCGTCTACAAGAGATAACTTGCGTTTAGGAACGGCCGACAGAAAATTGAAGACGATCCGTCCATAGAACGACCATCAACTACGAAAACTTATGAAAACATCAGACAAGGGAGGAATGGTTTGAACATAGACAGCTGGAAAAATCATCATTCAGCTGCTCAATTTTCAATTGTGAATTCCCAACTTTTACTTGGAAGTGCTCAGTCGTTTAAAGAATAGAGTAAATCGCGTCCGCCCACAGATTGCTAACAGTAGAATAAACCACCACTGTAAGGTTCCGCCCTACAAGGTGTTAGTTGCGACTGAATAGCTAATTCAAGAACACATCCATAATTTTCCCGGAAAAATCAGCTGGGTTTTTTTTTCTCCTCTCCAGGAAATCCGATACAAAAACTACCGGTTCGACTTTATATTATTTAAAATAATTCACGAACTATTATTAACACAATTCTATAACACTTGAGAAAAGAAATTTTCGAATTTTCATCCACGATCACACGTGTGTGTCGTAAATTTTACGAACAAGATGCTACGTTAAAATTCCATGATGTTGAGAAGGTTGGAAAGGAGAAATAAAAACAATCTTCGAAATGAGATTTTAACAAAAATATGAAAAAAAAAAACAAAAGCAATTGTTAATATGCTGTGAGCTCGGAACATTCTTAAGGTATACTCTTATTTTTTAATCAAACAGTCTTATTTTAATCACAATTTTTTTTCTAATACATTTTTCTGATTTATATGTTTTGCGTCACAACATTATATATTCTCACTATAAAAATATCGTAAAAAAAACTGAAAATATTAAAAATTGAAATTTAATGTCCCTTTGTCCCCTTTAAATCGAACTTGTAAAATTTGCGCAGTGCACGTGCTGGAAGGTTGAAACCAAGTTGTTTGTTTAATTTGTTAAAAGAGGTAGGCTAGAATGAATTTAAGAACTGTGTTAATGCGTATGCACTTTTCTGATCTTTCTAATAAAAGGTTCATGTATTAAGCTTTAAAAATCACGCATCCTTCTTTCAAAGTAATTTCTTATTCCAAATTTAGATGCCATTATCTCTCAAGAACTATATCTTATCAGAGCACAGTCGTCAGAGCACGATAAACTCATTCTAGGGAATCTCTAAAATCTCAACAGATGGAGTTATCGGGTGATAAGCGATTCGACTCAGACACGTATAGCATGCTTTTGAAAGATACCGTTTCACGTAGAATCGATTTAAAAATGGGACTCAAAACTCGGTCTAGTTGTAGTATACTCCATCCACAATGGATTCCGTGCCATGTGAATTTAAAATATAATAATATTGCGAGTGGACTGGCGAACGAGGGCTCTACCATAACTCAGATCATTAGTAATCTTTGACGTTCCTTGAGCTATATACAAAAAAGTAAGTCTTCTCTAAACATCTCTTGGAAGCAACCACCATCCTTCCATGGTATTCTTGTGAAAGTCCTAGTGCTTTAATAATTTTTGAGGGTGACAACAGTGACCAATCTGCGTTGGCTAAACTGATTTCAGGGTATTTGAGACGAAAGAATGCTTTCCAATTTAGAATAAAACTTGGTTCTTATCATAGAGTAATAGAAAAAAAAATATTCATCTTCACTGTTATCGTACAAAATGCCTATAAGACTACTTAACACTGAAACTGTTTCGGGCTAAAAAATAGATATTTACGAAGTATTTTGTCTGTCTAAACACGAAAATCACCATGAAAAATGGGCCTCGGTAGCTCAGTCGGCAAAGGTAGCGATCTCGTCAACGGAGGGTTGGGCCGGATGGAGGGTCGAGTTAGCCAAAGATTCCCTAGTTTATTAATGAATAAGTGAAAATATGTTCGTGGTCGTAATGTCCTTCAAGTCCCGAACGATACCTCTGTACGTGGCAGGCCAAGCCTGGGGGTCACCTGCTTGGTCCTTGCCTCTAAATTACGAGGACCCAGTTCAAGTTTAGTCAGTCTTCAGCCATCGCGGTTCCTTGCTCGAGGGACATATTATATTTAGTAGCATATTGCGAATTGTCTATTGGAACTGTAAGCTTTCCTACACCAGAGGGATAAGTAACAATAAAAAGTTCATATTGGGTATAAATTTCAATATACAAGACGTATTTGAGTAATAAAATCTAAGGCAGAATAGTGGTAAATTTAATGTTCTCGGGAAAATCAACAGTTAATATTTTCGATTTCCCTCCTTTAAACTCTGTTCGATTTTTGGAATACAATTCCAAATATTTTAATTGTTGAATCACTCGAATAAACTACTAAAAACGGTAATTTTCAGCTTTCATATCAGAATGCCGCGGTAGAGTGTTAATACTATCGATAACTTTCGTTACGCCTGTGATGAAATGACTTTTTCAGCAAAGTTGAGAAGACAGATTAGTTAGGTGATCAGGATAAACCTAGGGTTCCCCATGTTGGTTTTAACTCTTGCTCACTGAGACTGCGAGAGTGGCTGAGTGGAAAGACGCAAGAAAAGAATTTCGCCCCGAACCAAAAAAACAATGTAAATGATTATTTCTGCTTGATGCCCTATTTGAAACAAGCTAGGTCAACAAAGAAGTAACCAGCTGTTGAGTAAGTATCCCTGTGTTTCATCAGCCATTCGGCTCCACTACTAATTCCTGAACTACTTCAAAATTATGAGACTAAAATGAATGATTGCAAAGGAGATGGTTTAGCTTGTGAAGTCTATGGCTCTCCATCACCTACATTTCGAGGCAGAAATCTTAGAGAATCGAATCTTTGTGCGTTTTAAATGCACGACATTTTGAAGGACCCATCTTTTGCTGAAAATTTGGAGGGAAAAGAAAAAAGCAGCCTGGGAAACCTCTAGTGGTTTCTAAACGACAACTACCAACAGTTGGTGGAAAGAAAATCCTATAAAAGTGCCTTGGATGCAATGTTTTTAAATATTCATTTCCTCAATTCTCATCTTGGATTTTCTCTGAAAATTGTAGAACCGGCCCAGTCCGAAGCAATTCCCCGGTGGCATCTTAAGACCACAGTGATGGTGAGAAAAACTAATGAGACTACAAACATTTTTAAAAAGTGTATAAAAATGCTTTGGACAAGTTAGATACAACATCGTTTTGCTAAAATAGAATCCAAAAAGAATTAGTATGGAACTTATATGCTTCAGGTACTTCAAAGTTTTAAGATGACGCATTGGCTTATCCCCATGCATAAACAGCTTGAAATTATGTTCAATAAGAAAATTAAGAAATCAGACAAAAAAAGTGCTCAAGGTACTTAGCTTAATGACTATATTAGCCAAGAAATGTTATTTCAATTTTGGAGTAAACCGAAAATACAGAAAAACAAAATTGCAAAAACAACTGCATAAAACAAATTCATAGAACAATACTTGTATTCACAAAAGTGTTTTGGAATGTGTGTTCAATTCTGCTGTATAACAAGTGTGTAGATTTAAAAATGAGATAATTACAGAATGCGTATTGCTACTGAGACCCGAAAAGATATCCTGAAAATTCTAAATACATGAATTCTTTAATTGTTTGGTTAGCTGGTTGATTGGATCAACCACAAAAACAGTACAGCTTAGACCTATTTCCGAAAGAAAAGATATTAACTTAGTTTTTCTCCCTTTCTCAATAATTACCTGAAATGTACTGAAAAATGTGCAATGGTAGAGAAGAGGTATTAGCAAAGAAAGGGCGCTCTAACATTTAGTCGGTTGGTTAGTTCGTGTCGTGTCTATTTCGAAATTATATGACTACTCATTGAAGTATGTATGCCATTGCCTCGAGAAGTTTTCTCGAAGACGCTTCAAGAATATCTTCGTGATTTAGAATCAGGGTCTAAGTAGAAGACACACCACCCCCAGTCTTGACCTACCACCGCCAGAGGTATCGTTTGGGAATTTGGTGACCACGAGTATATTTTACATGCCACTGCGAATCTTTGGCGGGCACCGCTTCGATCCCGATACACTCCAGTTACAAGATAGCTGCGTTTACCGATAAGCTACAGGCCTATTATTGAAATATAATTTGCTATGTTACAGTCATACTTTCTCAAAAAGATTTTGAATGTCATCGGAACTTACTGCTGCGTAAAGCCGGTTCTAAACAGCTTCGAATATACAGCGTGGTTCGAAACATCGAACTTCGGATTCGAAAGGCAGCGACTTACCGATGGAATCATCGTCGATCTTTTACTGGGGAAATTCGGAACGTATAAATAAATAGCAATGAGGTATTTCAAACATTCTTTGAATTGTTACAAGAAAATTTTAAGCATCTCAACTATGGAAACAAACAAACTAAAGCTCGTTTTCTAATTTTGGCACTATTACAAAATATGCCTATTAAATTAAATGACTAAAATTATCCCATTACGGACAAGATTGAATGACGACGTAAGAAAGACATGTCTTGCGTGGCAAGAACAATGCATTTCTTGACCTTCAGACATCCATGAAATGAAAGTAGCAAAACTGCTAGAGGTAGAGGAAATAACTGAAGAAAAAAATTCAGCGACACGTCAGCTCGAAAGATTCAAATGCAGACAATTCTATTAATGCTAGGGTTAGGATTTTAATGGGAAACCCGTAATGTGGTTGATTAGTTGGTTTGGTGTGCTACGATTGACTGCTTAGCTACACTAGAACCTACTGCTCAAAGCCAGTTCTCAACGGCTACGAACACCCATGCCCGAGGTGGGATTCGAACGCCTCTTGAAGAAATTATTAAAAATACTTTTCTAAGGCCGTACATGCCAATATTTTCGGCCAATTCCTGTATTTTAGAAATTTACAACATTCCTGTTAAACTGCTCTTTTTTTCTGAAAAGTGTACTTGTCCTGGTGTTGACTTTAAACTTGCTACAATATATGCAATTTTAAACACTGTAGAAGTAGAGAGATCAGCTACAATTTACAAAACAATTTTGACAAAACCCGTTATTTCAGAATGTTTAATATCATTAATTTAATCTTTTATTAAATTTGCGATTAATAAAATGTCTTCTTAATCACTGAAATTATCTCCTTTTGTTGACAGCTTTTATGTTTCTCAAGTGTAAATTTTTTTGCCCAAATTTTTAAGTTTTGGCCCATAAAAATCCTAAGCTTAAACACCATTCGCTTTTTTAAATTGCAGAAAACACCCAATTTGAAATTCATTTCTTCTTAGACGCGAAGAAATGTTAAAGGTAAGAAAGGAAAATCTTGCCCGAGCATGTACGCCAGTACACTAATGAATGTGCCGCAAAACAATTCGACACGGAACTCAATAAATTAACAAACTTAAGTAAGAACACATGCTGTTGGCATGGTTACTCATCTTCCTAGTGTAGGCTTACACCTGGTCAAACAGACAACGTTGCAATATGCGACTGGTCTATGGCTGAGGATGCACTGCTTCACTTGAGCAAGGGACCACGAAGGCTGAAGACTGACTAAACCTCAAGAAGGGGTCCTAGTTATTTAGATGCAGGGACTAAGCAGAACCCCAAACTTGGCCTGCCACCACTAGAGATCTCGTTTGGGAACTTGGAAGATATTGCAACCCAGAACTTATTTTACGTGCCTCATTAACGAATACGGCGGATCTTTGGACAGTTCGAGCTTCGATTTCACAAGACTATTACGTGTTGTGGAATTTACGTGTTTGTTCACGACTACGAAATTGCTGCCTTTGTCAACTAAGCTTCCGCGGCTTACGAACACACATAAAGGCTACAAGCATAGGATCACTCTATAGTAGGATTTGAATACAACGACTCTGGTATTGAAAAGTAGAAGCCACTTTCAAAGATAATCCTAAATTTAACATGGTCGTACTACGAACTTTGCACATAGGTCCAACACAGAGTCAACTTAAACATCGATACTACTATGGTTAAGAACTCTGATTTTAAGAAAATACACCCGGAAAGTCCGTAATCAATAGACAAAATATTACACAATTTTGATTCTATCACCATAGTTCTGAAACATCCAATTAAATTTGAAGACTTGACTTCACTATTAGTTTTGTAAACCAAATCATAACTTGTATCCTTCATGCAAACAGAAGAGCCGACAAGATTATGGTACGCGAACCCAGAGTCTGCAAAATTTCGGAGTTACGAACCGAAGAATGCGGGGTACGAACAAACGCATCGGTGTGTTAATAACTGACAGGGGCATAACACTCTCCTCTGGCTAAGCATATAAGAAGGGTGCAATGACCTTCGAATAATATATTAATGCTATAATACCAAATATTAAACTGACTATTGTTCTGAATTTTAACATCTTACTCAATGAATGTGAAGAAAGTCACAAATGTGGATCTGTTATTGTAATTATTTCTCTAATCAGAATTTATATGCGTTGGTACATTTAATAAAAACATTACCCTTAAGAAATTATTTTTTCTTTTTTTTTATGCAATTTTCAGGGTTGGCGTTAAAATTTATTCTAAAATATGGAAATAAAAAGAATTCTGCATTACATAATGTTACTAGACATTTTTTAGTTTTATATAATATGTTTAATAGTTAATGACTATTATACTTTCGGAGGGGAACTGGTGAATGCCGACAGGCAAATACCAACAGCATTTAACATAAAAGTAAAATTTAGAAAAAAAATCATAGGAAATATAACCTTCAATTGAACTAAAAGTGTAGTTATTTGTAGGACTAACCTGTATTCACTCAACGTTTAACGTATTAACAATGATCTGTGTATGTCCGCCGGGAATTTTCTTTGGTAATAACAGTCCTTTACATACCTTTAAGTCTATCGTTTAAACATTGTTTACCGCTTTCCTGGGCAATCGACAAATTTATGTTTGGTCTCGAGCCAATTTGCTTTTACTCTTAAATTGCTTCAGTTGGGCTTAAAGGAATTTAAAAGCAGTCTCCTGCTGCAGTTAATAATTCAGAAACCGAGTTCTGTTTCGCCGTGAGAAGTCTTCCGTCTTAATTTAGGCGTGTCCGGTTCAGAATGACTGTGCTTCTTGCTTCGCGAACCGTTGCAAAACAGTATTGGGATAACTTGGGTTAAGGTGTTTGGATCGCTTAAGTGGGTACATGACTTTTGAATTCGGGTAAAGGATCGATAAGTAGGAACTGATTCTAATTACTATTTCTAATAAAATGTACTTAAGAACTTTTAAACTACAGCATCTAAAATATATACTTAAATTTCAAATTATATAGAAAAACACAATTTATACATACGAAAATATTGAAATTAAAGGTTTTAAATATGCTACAATAAATAAAAAAAAGACGCGTTCATAAAACAAATTAGGACATATGTTTATATAACTGAAAAATTAAGGTCAAAACAAGTTAATAAAACATTTACCTTTAAATTAAAATCAAAATATATACTAAAGTTTATCTATAAATAAAACAAAGATAAAACTGGAAATTTAACACATTCTGTGCTGGTACATATCGAAGCGGAATTGTACCGGGAGCGGGCGTTTTGCGCGTAAATTTAGTTATTCACTTAAATCTCAATAGATCGAAAGTTATTTAATTTTTAACCAACTTTTGTATTTTATACTGAAATATATGAACAAATATATATGTAGTAGAAATATATAAATAACAACCATAAGATTTTTTGTAAACAAAAAATATATTTTTCAGTGAATAAATTTTAAATAGTATCGTAAATATGAAAAATCAAATAGAAATAGTAGTATATTGTTTTAATTTTTTCCCGTTCTGTTGCTCCGCATCGCCTGATGTAAAAACTAGTTTTTATTTGTCTAAATTTTTCTAGAATCTATGTAGTAGACAAAAACATTCGGCTTCGTTTTCCTGTACATACCGTAATTTTTGTACCCACAAACAAACCGTGTTGTTACACTAGCCCGTACTAGTACGTGACCCGCGGTCAAGTATGAATTACCAGAAAACGACCTAGTACGTGTCCCGCATACGATGTGTTAATAGAATTATGTTCCCATTTTTCAATAAATTGATACATTTTTTATTTACCCTGCAGAGTAAAAGACGCAAATGTGTGACTGAAATTTTAACTTTTACGGAAAAATCATAATTTTATCGGAATATTTACTCATAGAAGGGTTTCTCAGCATAAATCTAATTCAAAAATAGTAGAAAAAGTGACCAGTAATGATAAATCCATAATAACGTCTCGTTTGGAAAGTCCGTTAAAAATAGTGGTGTGTGAAAGGCCTTCACCCTCTACTTATTTCCGCTTTCCACCTGGCGACTTGTTCGGTTCCGGTAGAGGTGCATCAGCCACTTCCGGCACTAACGATCCTTTCACATTATAATTTCATTCACCTGGCGTCGGGTAGAGCTCATGCGAAGTAGCTAAAAATTTAACTGAGGTCAGTTTTTCGTCAATGAATGCTCCTACGACGTAATTTTGAAACAAAAGTAGTCATTGAATGGAAAAACTATCTGAGAGTGTTATCGAGCTTTTGTTTTCCAGACTGTCACTTTTTGTAATGGCAAACTTATCGTCTATAGGTAGAAATATATTTGTGCACAAATTTAATATATATTTAATATAAATGTGTGTGTGTGTGCACAAGTGCTTATATGTGTGTGTGTGTGTGTGTGTGTGTGTATATGTGTGTGTATATATATATATATATATATATATATATATATGCATATATGTGTGTATATGCATGTATATTAGCATATGCATGTATGCATATTAGTATGTGTGCAGGGTTCCCACTATTTTTTCAGAAGAAAAATTAAGGACTTTTTAAGGACTTTCTAAGTACCAAAGTAATTTTTTATAAGGACTACTTGAAATACACGGCATAACGACATAAACCCTATTTCCTGAGAAACATATTTTTATAATGATGAACCAGACACGGAATGTTCATGAAATGCCTTATATTTCGGAATTAA
Source organism: Pardosa pseudoannulata (assembly GCA_032207245.1). NCBI lineage: Eukaryota > Metazoa > Arthropoda > Arachnida > Araneae > Lycosidae > Pardosa > Pardosa pseudoannulata. The sequence continues at coordinate 154,924,240 of CM063510.1, forward strand.
ATTTTTAAAAATGTATAAAAATAAGAAAAATCTATTTGACAAAAAATAATTTTGAAAAATGTACATCTACAGTTTTTTGAGTGATCAAACTAAAAACAAATTGTGAATAAAATACAATATAATAAACAGTACTTTCTGAGGGTTTAAAAATGACTGATATGTTTTTATATACTAACTGATTATACCCGACGTTGCCTGGGAAAGAAGAAAGTTTTAGACTTTTCTATTACATTCAATGAAAGGAAAATTAAACTTCCATAAGTACCTGAAATATCTACAAAACCCCTACCCTCCATGCTTCGTTTAGTTAAAATCTGCTTGACTGTTAGCTATTAGAAAAGTTGACTTTATACTTTAAGTCTTTTCAGTATGTGTAAGATTATTTATTTGTCAAATAAGTTTTCTTGCTATAACGATAAAATATACTAATAAGCTAAAAGTACTTTCATATTTTTTTAAGGATATCAAGGAAAGGAATTTTGAATTACTACAGTAATATACTGACAACAAATGTATTTGAGGATTTTCTTTACTGCACTTTTGGCTAGAAAATGTAAAATAATGTTATGAACTTTAACAAATATTTATTTACTATATACAAAGAAATTTCCAATAGTGCAATTTCACATACATAAATAATTTCATCTTGAAAGTTCAACAGATTTCTTTTTTTTGTATCAGAAATTTTTTAGGTCAAGTTCTGTAACTCAGCTACTTTTTCTTTTATATTTTTTTATATTACCATGGAAGAAATTGATAGAGTTCCAGTTTCAAAATTAAGGAGTTTTTAAGGACCTTTGATAAAAATTAAGTAGTTTTAAGGGCCCTTAAAAATGAAAGCTAAAATTACGTTCTTAAGGACTTTTAAGAACAGCGGGAACCCTGGTGTGTGTGTGTGTGTGTGTGTACATGCACGATATTTGTTCTAAATAATTTCCCATACTATACAACATGTTATACCATATAAATTGAACCAAATCACCTGTAAATTGTAAAGGTGTTGCAAGTATTTAATTCATTCATTACTGTACTTAAAAAAAAAAGCGTGTTTTTATTATAAGCACATCTAGATTTTAAGATAACGGTAGAGGCTGAAATAGTATACATGATACGAATTTATTACCAGGTATTAATGAATTATCCGATGAATTCCCATTTAGTGTTATCCACCAAAAGCTACAATACATATTCATTCAGTAGTGGGAAACGCCACGGTAACTTATATTTCAAAACCAAGACATGCTTAAAGCCAATATCAAACATTTACAAATATCCACGAGATTCAAATCTACATATTCTGGTTTATAATCTTCATACGTGTATTCGTATGTGCTAGGCATAGCTACCACGGGGAATACTAGTAACAAAAGGATTGGAAAAAACCATGCTTGCAAGTTTTCTGCAAATGTTAACCATTAATGAGAGACTTCAAGTGTTAAGTGGTCCAGTCACATATATTCAGCTTGTTATCTTATTTGGATGTCGTACATGCTTATGTCTCCTTACTAGCAAAATCTTTAATTACAAAAACTGTACAGTTTCACCCACATCGTAAACGAGAAAGGAAATGTGGCTTGCTCTATCTCCATACAAAGTACAGTATCCAAAGTTTGCATTCGATTTACTTAATAGGATCGACATACTCACTTTATCGTGCACGAAAAGTATTGTTAACTTCTTTATGGAAATGTGCACTCACCTGAAAAAGAAACAATATCATATTAGAATTACGTGTCTAATGAAGTAATAACATTTCATATTTTGAACAAGTTATCTATTATTGAGCAATTTGCGAAAAATAATACAAGTTGATAAAACGAAGCAAATATTAAAGCAAAACAAGTTAAATGCGATGAGAAAAATTTACTAATATTTTTTCTAACAACAAAAGATAAAATATTTAGTTAAAAATTAGAATACTACACAATTAGGACGAAATTCGCAAAATAACTTAAAAATTGCAGGCATAAAATGCATACAAGACAAAACCTATCATATTTTTGAGATATATTAAATATGTTAATAAAGATCTGCTATCTTATCACATGGTATATTTTTTTAAAGAATTCTTTAGATGTGAGTGGTCCACATGGAAATTTTATCTCTCTTCCCCATAGGATGCAATAGTAATTCAATATGGCAGGTCTAGGCCCACCTTAATAGGGCAATGGATTCCAACTAAGTTTGTATCGCAAGAACAACGCTTTTCTAACAAAAATCATTAACCCTTATGTTCATTTTGTACAGTATACCATACATACAATTTTATAAAAATATACGATCACTATAAAATAATTTTTAACTCAGTTAAATTAAACACATGACATTTCTATTTTCATATCACGATTTTTTTTAAATTTTTAAAATGTTTTTTATAGCCCAAAAAAGCTACCTATACTTTTTTTTTCCTTCAAAAAAGCAATCTTGCCGCGATAAGGGTTAAACATTTTAAGTATACCCTACTTTATCAATGAAAGTTTAATGAGTAATTTTGTACCTTTAAAAAGCTGATCAACTGAATGAAAAAAAGTGTTTTATATTAATAGAAAATATCATTAAAACACGAGATTTGTTTAATTTGTAATATTGTACACTTTTAAAAGGTTAAAGATAAAAGAATATAAAGTGCCCTTTTTATTTCTTCTTAACCACCTCATTAAATGGTAGAATGGTTCAGGCGAAAATGACATATGCATGCATCTTTGCTAATTCAAACTTAATCTCGGGCTTCTTTCACAGCTGAATGCATGGCAAATATTACATGAGTAGTTGCAATATGAACAAGAATAACTTTCCAACTTCCAAAAGGACAATCACAAATACTAAATGGCAGAGTCATTTTCATTCTTCTTCAAAGGAAGGGCAAAAAACGCAAGGATTGTTTTCAGATTGTTTCAAGTTCAATATTGTAATAGAGGAAAGATACAACACTTAAGTACTATAAGAAAACGAGTGTCTAGCGACATTTGTGCTGAGGTTAATTGACAAGTACAAGTCACGGACTTAATAATGAGAATACCTTACATATATATAAGCCAATACGGAGGGAAAGCGGACAAACGACCTTCGTAACGGCGGGTCCTTGAAAATGACGTGAGCACTCGCAAGCTCTACTGTCACCTAACAGGATATGACAATTAGTCTGATGGCTGATGAAATTAAAAACCATCTGCGTAATGCCGATGACGCGGCGATATACAGACGAAGGTATTCAAAATTATCACCGGAAATAGTCACAAATTTTGGATACAATAACCAGTTGAACTTCAAGGGAATTTAAGGACACTTCACCTTCAAAGTAATTAAAAAAAATTTCTTATTTTTCGTCTTACATCTTTTTCATAATTATTATCGTAAGTACATTGAATTTTTAGCATTTGCTCTCTATTTTTATCTTATTAGTTTTGCTGAATTTAGTTTGAATCTAGGAAATTTTTTTGTAAAGTGAAAAATAAGAGCTTGTTTTAAAACTTTTAAGTTTTTTCTGGCCTCTGTGAGTAGACTTGAAACAACACGAAGTGAAATTTCTCCATGATTTTTTATTTTTTTTTGTAACTCCACCTAGTTAAATTTTCAGGACCTAAAATAATATTTAAAATTTCCATTCCAAATACTATAAATACTAAATGAAATAAACAACAACGAAAAAAATAAGTATAGTTTCATCGTAGATATGTGATTTATTTATTCTGAAAATTTAAAATCAATATGTGCAATATATTTTTTTTTTTTTTTTTAAATACAGTGAGCGAGAGTTTAAAAACACCATTTTCAGTACAATGCTTAAAACATTTTTTAGTTTTCTTAAAACCTACGATATTAAATGTAAAAACTGTTTAGTTTCACAGGTTTTAATTCGAATATTTCAATTTTTATTAACGACTCAAATGTCCAGAAATTTAAAAAAAAACTTTTCAAAGTTTAAAAGGTTCTCTTAAACTTTTTTAACACACTGCATGCGGGTACCTTTCACAGCGGAATTGTACCGAGAGCGGGCGTTTTAACGCGTAAATTTAGTTATTAAGTTAAATCTCAATAGATCAAAAATTATTTAATTTTTTAACCAACTTTTCGTATTTTATATTGAAATATATAAACAAATATATAAATAAATAAATAACAACCATACGATTTTTGTAAACAAAAAATATATTTAGTGGATAAATTTATAATAGTATCGTATATATAAAAAATCAAATAGAAATAGAAGTATATAATTTTAATTTTTCGAATTATGTTATATTTAAAATTTTTACATTATAAAAAAATGAAAAGAGCAATCATAAAACTAATAATGTAAAAACTAGTTCTTGTCTAAATTTTTCCAGAATCTATGTAGTAGACAAGAACATTCGGCTTCGTTTTCCTGTATATACCGTTATTTTTGTACCCACAAACAAACCATGTTGTTACACTAAACCGTACTAGTACGTGACCCGCGCTCAAGTATCAATCGTCAGAAAACGTACTAGTACCTGTCCCACTTACAATGTGTTAAAATGTCTCCAACTCGCATCTTATGCCAGAGATGTTAAACCTATTGGCACGCGTAAGGTAATATTAGCCTATTTTTATTCACTTACTTTCACTGAAAAAAAAAAAATATTTTTCTAAACTTATCTACAAGAATAGCGTCCATCAAAATTAAATCAAAGACAAATACAATACGAACATGGGCACCTTTTTGACAGCAGGGTGATTAGTGACCCCCTTCACCATGGAAGTCCTTGTAGGAGAGGGGATACTGACTTTTCTTGGAGAAATATGTGCGTGGGATGAGTTAGTAAGAGAAAACTCCAAGCATATTGTAAATTGTGACAGATTGAGGTTTTGTCGATTATATATGAATATGAAGTTGGTACGCAACAAAATGTTTCGATTTAGCGAAGAAGAATTTTTAAGAACAAGAGAACCGATGAACGCTGTCGTCTCCATGGATGCACACAATTTTATTTCTTACTATAACAGTCTAAGAAAGGGACAAAGCTCATACAAAAGTTGAAATAAATGTTACTTAAAAACCTTTATATCAGATCAGTGATTCTTACCTTGAAACAAAAGGACATATAAAAACAAAAATTTATGTAGATTATAGAGGTTTAAAGAAATATAACTAGAGTTTAAAGAAATATAACAATTGGGAGGGGGGGCCCAAAAAAACCCCCCCCCCAACCCCCCCCCCCCCTGGGGGGGGGGGGGGGGGGGGGGGGGGGGGGGGGGGGGGGGGGGGGGCCCCCCCCACACTGGATACTTGGAAATTAACAGCAATTTTAATGGCATTAATTGAAAAAGTTTCGCCCTCCCTGTCCTACGCAAGGAAAAACTATATTCCCCGAAATTTATAGTTATTCCTCGTCTCTTACGACGCCAAGTCACCATTGAGATCTCGACTACGTTATTTACTCTCAAGTTTATAGCTACTGTCTAAGGCATGCCTCCAATAATATATTGAAGAGTTCCTATTCGCCGGCTATTGAACTCGGCTCTTTCGATTTCTGGAAATTCGTGCCAAGTTCAATACTTCCATATATTTCTCAAATCCTTTTGTTCTGACCTTGCTCTATTCTTCTCCCCACTCATCCACCAGCTTAAGTGTTCACAGTAGGAAAACTACTGAACATTTGAAATTTTACGGCCGATGTACTTCCAACAGTGAAGGACTTTAACCTATTAACGCCAGAATCATTTATACTTAATATTCGTTGATGGATCTATATATGGACGCCGAAGAGTAAAATAAATATGAAACGCATAATTTGAAAATTACTACCCATCCTTTTTGGTGGCTAAGATATATAATTACAGGGTATCTGCCAAAATAAAATTTTTCAAATCCATGACTTTTCATGACTTTCCCTGATTTAGCAGATCATTTTCCATGACTTTAAAAAGCTTTCGTTAAAGTATATATGAATAAAACTTCTGATGTACATACAAATAAAATATATGCTTTTAGAGAAATTACAAGAGTTTTATCATAAAAAACTATAAACTTACTTTATAAGTGTTAATAAACTCATATACATAAAAATAAATTGTTGTATCTACATACCTAAGTTTAATCATATAGCAATTTTTCAATCAAAATGTTTCCAATTTGAATTCAGGGTACTTTGGTATTATCCAGGTGACCATGAATAATAGCCAAATATAACCCTATAGTGTTTATATACAATATCCCTAGAGATAAACTTATATTTTGTGCAAAAATCTTAATTCTTATTAAAAAATATAAATTATTATATTAATAAAATTTTAATCTACAATTTAAGAAAATCCCAGAATAATATACAATTACCCACCCATTAAGCTTTCTTGCTTTGAGTTTTCTTGGTGAACAAATTTTACTTGGTAATATGGTCAATAGGATAATACATAAATACCAAACTCAGTAACTTCAGCCAAATGACAAGTAAATATAGAATTAAACAATTCAATGCATTTTTTTTTATCGGTAGTTTAGCGGATCCATGACTTTAAATGATAAAATTAATCCATTCTCTAAATCCATGATTTTCCATGACTTTCCAGGTGCGCGGAAACCATGTTTATACTTAATATTCGTTGATGGATCTATATATATTCGTTGCTGGATCGCCGAAGAGTAAAATAAATATGAAACGCATAATTTGAGAATTACTACCCATCCTTTTTTTTGGGGGGGGGGGCTAAGATGTATATTTAAATCAGTGGCGTGAGGTAGGTTTTCATGCAGAGTGTGCAGAGAACATGGATTTTCCAATAAATGTTTAATTATTGAGACATCTGAGTTCTCCATTCTGAAACGGGTTATTTATTATGAATATGAATTTAAAGAATACAATAAAATATTTACCTACGAGTAGTCGAATTATAACTATAAAAACAGCTAAACATGAGAATTCTACTAGCACTGGAGGAAAAATCATGTCTTTTGTTGTATGGTGTCATATCGGCGTCGAAAAAGCAACGCCTCGGTCTTCCACGAAAAACTTATATGTTCAGCAAACGTAGCATCTCATGACGTCCGCCGCTGCGGTGCCTCATCCGGATGCTCATTGGTGCCGACAAACCGAACGTCTATTCCACGTGCAGAGGATTTGGCTGCACGCTGGCACAATAGAGCGAACTGTTTCTTGTTCGGTCAGTGGATTAAATTATATTTATTAATTGTTTTTAACATTTGGAAATCATATATTCTGCGAAAAACATCTTGACAATTTTTAAAAACAAAACTAGGGATATGGTGTTACATAATATAACTTATATACTGTCTGTAAGACACAATGAATGGTAAAATTTGGACTGTTCTGTTAAAATTCGTTTCTTTAAAACAAAACATTGTTTTTCAGCTAATTATTTTAATAAATATAATACATCACCGAAATTAATTTACCACACTAAAACATTTCACTTTATATTGATGAAATACTTCTTTTATATTTCCATGAAAACAAAATCTTACAATATATAATTTTAAACATTAACCGCTTGCATAATAGTATGGCCAATTAATCAGTTAAAAAACCAAAAGCGCTTCAGCACATAAGTCCCCGCTCTAATACAACGTTTAATAAACCGTATCTTCGGATGATTCTGAATGCCAAGAGCAGGAAAGATAGCTGCACTTGCCTCAGTGCCATAGTATGCTGTTCTTCTCCAGTAGCCCATACATATAAAGCGTGATTTTCAATTTAGTGCGTACACATCAGAACTTCCTATGTTCGTTTGCGCGCTACGTGGTGCAGCACCTAGTACCGCACGCACTGCGGGAATACAAGCAAGCAAATCAACATAATATTTGAATATATTATAAATAATATTTATTATATACCATATAAAGATAGACATAGATGCAGAAAAGTATTGTCCCTTATAATTTTGCCAGGGTGTGCAGTGCACACCCTGCACATATGGACCGCAAGCCACTAATTTAAATATCATAGTATAATTTAAAAGAAAAAAAAGTAGCATTATTTGCTAGCTTATGGAAACTATTGTAAAGTTTAATAATAGATATTGATTTCAGATTAAGCACCTGCTAAAAATAAATTTATATGCGAATCATAAAATATCGATCTAAACGACAATAACAACAAATACTTAAAGGATTACTTAAGTTGTCATCTGCCTTCACTAAAAAAGAAACATCGTACCAAGAAAACAAACACAAGCTAATTTTTAACTTTCCTCAAATAAGAACGTTAGCCGTGTTCTTAGTTACGTCCACAACACGTAACTGCAAGCCACGGAGTTTTCCTAAAAATAACACCGTCTTATACTATATTTTGTTGCAAAAGCCACGCTACGAGTTAGTTTTCATGCATAATATTTAACGTTTTCTAAATGTTCAAGAAACAGGTTCAATAATTACAGTTACACTAAAAAGTCTGTGCTCAGTTATTAAAATTTCGTGGAAAACAATATAAAAGTAAGGTTAGTAAGTTGATTTGGAAAGCTACGGTACACTGTTTTGTTACACGGAAGCTAATGAGAGCGAGAGAAACAGATTTCAAACGACTAGACATCCATACCAGCAGTGGGATCTAAATCAATGAACTTCGGTAGCGAAGAGCAGCACTCTACCCATTTGGCAATTGTTCGGCATATATACATAGAAGTAAGAACATATTTTTATCTAAAGCTTTTTTATTGTAACATGCACGATTCTCTTGCCAAACATAAGCTTTATAAATAAATTTCAAATAACACAAAATTATAAAATGTAAAAAGGATAAAGTAATTAAAAACGTTTGCGTACATATATACAACTTATATGCATTATCATTCAAAACAATTATTTAGTAGCATACCCTTTACCTTTTATCCAATGAATTAACACGCTTTAAATTCTATCCAACTTCCTCCAAGCTACATAACGAATCTTTCAATTTAAAAATAGTAAATTTGCCTCATTTGGCCAGAAAATATTTTTCTCCCCAGAACTCATTTCCACAAATTATTCTCCTTTCCGAATGTTCGGTTTTCCCCTGGAAATTTTTCATAACCACCATTTCTAAGCACATTTCGCACTAAACTCTTTTACTGTATGTTGCATTCATTTCTTCCACGATATTATTAGAAGAAAGTTTGAAATTTTTTATGCTTCCAATCAGTCTTTATTTTCCGAGCGATAATTGTGTTTGGATGTGCACATCTGTCTTGTTCTAAGATTTTCAATATCCAAAAAGTTCCATTTTACACAGGGTTGGAAAAAAAATCACGATTTTTTGACTTAAATCAGATTTATTTGATTTTTTTCTGAATTCTAATTTTAATTGTTGTGTTTTTATATTTTTTGCAATATACATGGAATAGTTTGTTATAAGTAACAACTTATCTAGTATATTCTACACACTGATTACCTACAATTAAATATATAAATTTTAATCTAAATACATTTCATTATTTTGTAACTGGATGGTGTAAACTAAATAAGATGTAAATTTAAAGAACAAATTAAATATTCATTTGATGCAAACTATTTATTAAAAAAACAAAAAATTCACAATTATTTCAATATTTTTTAAGCACCGAATTATGGATTTAACTGTTTCAATAAAAACACTAGTTTCGATGTATCCACTCCTAATTGATTACGAAGGCTAGAATGAAAAATACCAAAAGAGGAAAACTGTCTTTCCATTCTAGCAGATAATGCGACGGCTGTTTTTATTTGGTAGACAAACTGGATTTCAAGTTCTGTAATACTCTTTACCCCCCCCCCTTACATAAAATGAATTCCATAATAATAGTCATAACTAGTCCGTGTACCTACCCCTACTACATACTTTCTGATAACAACCCCTAAATTCTTGGAAAACATACTATCTATTTACACTTATTTACTTATTGGTATTTCTGTGCTGACTGATTCCCAATTCTCCTGTCTTTCGAATGTAGGTTTTAAGAGAAGTGAAAAAAAATGATTTAAATCAATGATTTAAAAAAAATCAATTGATTTAAATCATGCCAACTTTGATTTTACATGTTCAATACTTGAATGAGGTTTGTCGATAATTTTATATAATATACATCTGAGGAAGAGATCTGTCTTCATCTCATAATTTTACTATCAAGGAAAAATCAAGCGCTTCATTGCTAGAGGGAATACTACTAAAAAAATTCGAAGATGAAACAGTCTGATATTTATTTGTAGGGGACTGATTCCCCTAGCAAGACAAATTTTATTTTATACGAAAAGGGAATTCATTCACTGCGTTAAATATGCCTTAGATCTGCTACCTCACCTCTACATACTATAAAAGTGTCTTTAAAAAGTTTTTCACGTGTAGATTATTCCATACAGAAAAAAGAGGGAGGAAAAAACTCCATAATAGACAACCTAGAAGTGTGACGTCAAGTCACCCTTTTACCTTAGCAACCGATTTAACAAGCTGCGAACAAATGAATGGGTGCAAAAGCTATTTATTGAACTACACAGGAAAGAGAGGAGTAGCCACGAGTCTGAAGATTATCTATTTAAAGTTTGCTTTCGTACACGTAGAGTCGTGATGAAAGATTTACACAAATGCCATTAGTCTCTTCCGATCTCACTTTGCAAAGAATTACGTCAACCACAGGCTAAGTATTTTAGATTTAGACTAGAAAGAGTGACGGCAGTGTTAACTAAGCTAATTGATATACGTACCCATAAATTAGTACAAGAATTAACCTCCATCGACAAGAAAAAAAACTTAAATACTCTTTGCGATTTCGAAATATAAACATGCTTAAACAGCAATAAAAACTGGAAAAATATGATACTCAAAAATGTATGTTAAAGATATTTTGTGGATAGCAACCGAAACGAATAGTTTCACTTCTCAAGATTGTTTTTTAATCTATGTCTTTCATCAGCCATTTATCACTTAGATAAATGGCTAGATGATAATTAGATGATTTGCAATCTAATTTTTACAAGTTTTAGCAAAGCAACTTCGGACAAAAAAAAAAAAATAAAAAATTTTTGAATATTTTACGAAAACGCTTCATTGGAGCCCATTGCATTACTCATAAAAAGGATGATGCTGATTTGACTTCTTGGCAATCTAATTATCATAAAATTAAACATTTCTTTCCTAATTTTGAAACTTTTGGCTCGAGCTTTCCATACCGTGTTTCTCCTTCACAAGGTTATACCAATATATGAAGGAAACTTCCTTGTTTATGGATCACTTCTTTATCAGAAACAAGTATCAAAAACTCTTGGTCACTCTCGCCTTCATGACTTTTCCTCCCACACACGAGCATTCAGGTCACGAGTGCCATTCACCGAAGAAACGACTGGTTGATACAATAAAATTCTGAGGTGATTTGCAAATTCAACCTGCAATCTATGTACAGGGAAGATACCAATCTTATACTGAAGGCAAATGAAATTAACTTTTGCAAAGCAGCTTTCCCCGCGGGGAAAATTTTGGGGACAAATTTTCGTGGAAGTACCTGGCACGCCGAGATCCAGAAATTCTGGCCAAACATGAATACTTCGTAAATTGAAAACCACTTTAGTATTGCCATTTACGCTTGTGAAGTCTAATAAGCTATTAGATGATCGGCTAGTTTGAAATTTAACATTATACGCGTTATTTCAATTTATTTTTCCATGTTACTTGAGCTGTAACACCATGGGATGATCAAATTAACAATTACAAGAAAGCCCCGCGACTATTATGGTATACCTCACTTTAATCATCGAATTTTCAAGGTTTAAATGCAACGAGCTCTATGTTAAAAGCAAGTTTAACGACACAATACGATAACGTTTAATTGAGATTCGCAAAATTCCCCCCCCCCAATTTTAATTTTTACAATTTCTACATGTTTTCTTAGTAGAATGAAGATAACCCGGGACTGCAATGTACCAATTACTTCCGTAATTTTCACCTGTAAAATATCTCTAATAAACTATAGCAACATGTTTGGTTTATCTATGTTTAAATCGTTTCACAAAACTCAAAAAATGAAATGCTGTCTTACTTAAAATATGCAAAAAATAGAAAACCTAAGTTTAATTGGACGCCCATTTCTCTTTGGTTGCCTCGAAACAATTGAAATCCTTGATAAATTGTTTACCGAGATATAGAATTACAAAAGCTACACACAAGAAACTTTTTAAAGAAAAAAATATTTGCCGGTTTTTAAAATATTTTAACTCCCTCCTTATTGTTACCTTAACTTTACAACGACAAAAATAATAACCAACAAGTAAACTAAGAAAAAAAAATCGAAATGTGGATTGCTGTCGAATGTCCTATGTGATAAAATATAGTTTAGCACTTAGGGTTCCACCACCCCCATAACTAAACCATATCACATAACAAACGAAAACTGAATACATATTACCCCTAAAGACTTCTCAGATGATCTCAGTGAAAATTGATATTTATATTGTACAGAACACACAATTGCAAGTATTCGGAGACACATTTTACAGGTATTTTATTATATTATGTTTATAAGAATGAAAGAAGAAAATAACTGGATTCTGCACTGGAATGATCTATCCAACCTGTTTTCTATACTACCATTTCATCTACAGGTAGATCCTATTTCCGCTCCCAATCAAACGAAAATAGAATCCAGGGGAAATACGCAACCGCTAGCAGATTTTCTGCCATTCTAAGCTAGCCACAGAACAATAAAGAAAAGATTGCAGACCCTCTTTTTTTTTCTTTCTCTCTCTCTCAACAGACTGAGCATTCAGCTTCTCTTCAATGAAAAGTGCGATCGTAAACGCTTCATACCTCTTTCTTTTTCTTCACACCCTATGGAGCAGAAGTGGTTGTGCGGAGTGACCCTTTGTAGGACTACAGCCAAAAACCACGTTTTTCGTACTTTTGTACCAATGTTTGCGAAGGTCCGATGTTGTTTTTTTTTTCTTTCTTTTCATTTCGTTTCGGAAGGTCATGACTGCTATAACACACGTTACACTTTTACAAAAGCATTGACTGATTTAATGAAGGCAGGATGAAACTGAGGAGCGATCTTTTCTATAGGCAATACCACATACAAACAGGTAAGTAAAACAAACACAAAGGGGGGGAAAATGTAGCGCTGAAAGTATTTACAGGAATGAAAACTTGTCAGGAGCTTAAACTGTTTTTTACTCACCAAATCAGGACAAATATTGATAGATTTTTAAATGTACTTACCAACTTGAGTATAGTAATTAACAATTAATTACTATACTAAAGTTAATAAAGTTGATAAAATTAATAAAGTTAATTTTACTATAAGTTAATTTTCGTTAAACTACAATTTTCTTTTTCTGTTATTGTGTAATAATTCAAGTTGTAAGCTTACTTTGGAATGAATTCAATCGTAAGTTCTAAGACGTTATGAGGACACTAATTATACTGAAAGACACTGATAATACTGAAATACATTTGGGAAGGTGGAAAACATTTCAAATAACTTCCACACTCAGACAGAAACACAATATATATTATTATATGTAGTGACAATATATCAGAATTTTATAAAAACTGCATATGCGTTTATTGATAAGCTTTGTACATTACAGAAAATTAAGATAGTGTATAGCAATTTATTAATGGCAAAATAAGGAAAATGTTTGATCCACTGACATACGTCAACAAACCACAAAAATCTGTATATCCAGGAGAAAATAGCATATCCCTCCCATACACACATTTAAAACCATTCCATTGGCTTTTCAGACATTTTTCTGTTGCTCGCAATCCTGCGCTTATTTTAAAATAATTTAGAATAATAAGAAAAAACTAAAATATTTAAATGGTGATTTCTTTGACTAAATTCTGAAAATACTACCCAATACTGACTTTACTGACCATTTTACATGTCTGTACTTTTGATTAAAAATTTTTCGGAAGCACCATCTTCCTCCAAAAAAACTTAAATGGGCTATATTTTAAAGAAAATATTTTTATTTAATAAAAATAAATTTTTTAACTCACTGTGTTCTTTTCCCTCAGTTAAATAAAACTGTGGACGCAGAAAAATACATAATTTTCAAACGAAAAAATCATGTACGATTCCGTATTGCGTCAAAGAGCAAAGAGATAACATAACTAGTACACAGCATAAAATGTAAAATTCATATATCAACAGGGTTCGCGTTTACGCACTATGGCTTTTACGCAAATATTATGGTTTTTTTAAGCAAATTCGTAACACCGGAAAGCCTATGCATAGCAAAATATACAATAGTGGGATGAAAATATTTAATAGTGGTCATAAAATTTTGAATCGCATGGACACGAAAAATCCAAAGACAAGAAGAATGATTAATTTTGGATATCGCAGATCCCAAAATCTCTGAGGAAAAGTAAAAGTTTTCTTTTCCGATGAAACTTCGAGAAAGAAGCTTTTCTTGTATGAAGAAAATCAAAACTAGTCCTAGAAATAGACTTACAGATAATTAATAGTGATTTCATTACAAGGATCAATTTGAAAAGGGGCAGGCGAGGTTTGTTCCTATGCAAACAGAAAATGTTAAGAAAAAAAGAATATGCATGTAATTTTTATATACATAGCTACAAATAAAATAAGTCTTTATTTGCAACAATATGTAATGTTTAGTATATTGCATACTTAAATATGGTTTTCACTTAAAATCTGAGGCTCACTTTTGTTGGAGGACCCACATTTTCCAATTATAGTGGGTAACTAGCTCTCAGCCTGGAGATACTTCGTCTCGAACTCTATCAAAATTATCGCATAATCTAGTTATTGGCATGCCCCGTAGTTATAATGGAAGTAATGAAAACATCAGCGAGCGTCGATTTCGTGTGAAACGTCGTAAGATCTCCGTTGGTAGAGATTATGACAAATCCTTCTTGCCGGCATTCCCATGGCAAGCGCAGACACGCTCGAAGAGAGAGAGAAACCGCGCAACCCTTCCGTACAAATCGGATGATCGCTAACGGTCCACAACCTCCGACATGATTACCCGTCCATTAAAGGAATTGGGCTGTTGATATCGGAGGATAACGAGGTATGCCATCGTGGGAATGCTTTCGCCGAACCTCCAACCGCGCACTCGAGGAATGCAACATCAATGTGCGCCTCAACTCAAACAGGCTAATTAATTGTAACGCCATTTTTAGTCTAATAAAAATACATAAGAGAACATAAACTGTATTTTGACTGCCTAACCTATAAGAATTCGCATTGAAAATGCATTTGATTAATGAAGCCGCAATGAGTCTATGCTTAAAATTATTACAAATTTATTTTTAATTACAAAATTAACAGTTAAATTTATAATTATAGCACAAATATTTATAAATTTATTTATAATTATGTATCAAGGACGTATTTATAGTGGGAGGTAAGACAGGTGACGACCCTTCCCGACATATTTTCAACGTATGTAAAAAGATTTTTCAAGTTTATTAAAATTGGTGTACATTACTAATTTTCTCAGCAAGCGTTTAAAGATCTTTTTCAAACATGAAAAAAGTAAAAACATTTCTTACCAACATACCTAACTGATCACAGGAGGTTGACAAATTTGGCAATTGTTCGGTGCATAGAGGCATGACTATAAATGTAGATGAAGGTTTAACAAGCTAGCTTTAAAAGCTAGAAGTAATTTGCTTCTGCAAAACGATGTCGTGAATTATTAATGTTAGATGTTTTGAATAGCATATTGAGTGTTATGCTAGTCAACGCATCTTACATCATACAAATTAGTAAAGTACACCAATCATTAGTCAAAAAAGTAAAGTCCACAAATTAAAGTTTAGAACACTTTAATGAAACATAACTTAATAAAATCATACCGACATGTCATCGAGCCTAGTAACTCTCGAACTTAACACTTATCACTTTCGACACATTTTACTAGAGTAGTAGAAGTCGTAGTTCTTTATAATATCGTGGAAATAGTAGTTCTTTACAACGGTAGTTTATAAATGACCATGATTATGCTCAACTGTTTTCGAATTAGGTTATTATACAAGGTATGTAATTTTGTAAAAGAAAGATAAAAGGATATGCAATGATTCCCTGCAGGCAGTGAATGATCGTAATAAGAATCAAAATTCTTTTCTATTCGAGAAGGTGGAGGTTAATTAAAGTTCCCAAACTCGAAGGTCTTTCTTGAAAAAAATGTGATTTGACATCCAAAACGAAACTTTTAGCTAATACCACTTGTAAAAGCAGGAATACGACACGTATGAGAGGAAGATAGGAACTTTCGTAAGAGGACAGGTAATGATAATCATATTTCCGGGAGATTACCTAATGAATTATCTAACTCACAGTCATTAACCCCCATTGTTAAAAAATCTTTAAATCATAACGTTTCTCAAAATCTATATTCATTGAGCAACTACCGTACTTTTTGATCGATGTGCATGAATGCTTCATAGTACAAAGAAAAAAATGAACAAAGATACTGAATATATTTTTTAAACCGATACAGCACAAAGGTACTTGCTTTTCAATGTCTGTAAAATAAAATGGGATAGCTATCCATGGGATAAAAAAGGTAAAATTTATGAACAGAAAAACAAAACGAAGTGTTGCAACTTTTTAAATTAATTTGATTCAGGCAACATTAGGGTTTCTGAATTTGTGTTAAACTTACATGAACACTGTATTAAAAATTGTCTGGTAGTTCATTTTATTATTGCATTTTTTTGTATGCTCTCTACCAAATAATATATAGAGAGCATGCATTCTCCAACATAAAATATATCAAACCAAAATATAAAAATTATTGAAGATTCTATTTTCAAAACTATAACTGAACTCAAATACTGATAAGCGCATTGAAAAATAAAATAAAACATTATAGAACGCACGCAGTCATTCAGATTCTGCATGCATTTTTAGGCTCATTTTTAGAAAATTGCATTTTTTTAAAGTAAAACTATTTAAATCATTTTTGTTAATTAACCTTCCCCCCTCCAACAAAATAAATAAATAAATTAGAAAATATTTATAGAAATTGGCTCGCGTAACAAAAGAAACTGGACTGCACTGGCCAGAGAATGTTTCCTACTTCTAAATGATCATTTACAAATTTCCAACACTAAGTAGAAAAGAGCGTTCAATGCTATGTCAAGGAATGATAATGCCATCGAGGTGTAGCACGCCGACCGGAACATCTCGCAGTAGTCCCCGTTACCGATGCCCGGAGGGGAGGAAAAGTACAAACGGGTCAGACAAAGTGCTAACAAAACGAGGGTTTTTTTTTTTTAAGCATTTAACAGATTAATGGAGCTAAATCTTACATAAAGGCAAAGGTTTAATAACGATTACTCCTAGAGTATGATTTACCACCCACAAAGGCCCATACCATTTTCTGCAGGGCAGTTGAAACAAACACAATCCATTCATCCATAAAACGGCGAATTTTTTTTTCTTTTAATTATCGAATCGAAAAATTTTACAAAGCTTTTAGTTAATAAAAAGTAAATGAAGTTTTTCATCGGAGCAAAATAAAAATGGTTTAAGCTTTTGGAAATTAGAGAAAGTTTTATTGCAGCTTTAGAGGTGATGATAGTTATTTTTAGATGTATGCAATATTACGAAGACAAACCTTATTACAGAATTTAATTATTTAACAAACGAGGTTTGCATCAGACGAAAAAATTGTCACTTGGTATAAACAAGCAGGGCCCCAGACAAGTGCTCCTCCAAACGAGAAGATCTCGTTTAATTAAAATAAAATCTCGTTAAAATAAATAAAGCTTTTTTTTATTTATAATTTGGATGATGTTTAAATTTTAAATTTGGTGTGGCTCATTATTATTTAACCCCTTCCGGTAAAATGACGAGTCTAGCTCTTCATTAGTTTTTCATTCCATACCGCACAATGACGAGCTACACTCGTCATGCGATTTAAGTTACTGTTAAATATGATAATTAATTTAGTTTAATTTGTCTTTTGCTTTGATATTTTCTTAATTTTACTGTTTCTGATATTATTTAACACTATGTAAAAAGTGGATTTTAATTAAGAATATGTAAGAATTGTAAAATGAAACAAGTTTTTTAAATAAAAATCAAATGGTTATTTCATGCACAGTTTTTCATTATTAAATCATACCGGAAGGGGTTAAACTAAATAATTCTATTTATTACATAAAATTTATCTATAAAGAAACTTTACAATCTGAGCTACAGTGTTCAAATATTTTTTTTTCCTTTAGAGATTTTTTTAGAGACATGTTTTTTCTACAGACCATTTTTCTTCCTCGATACGTTTTTCCAATAGAATATTTATCTTCAGTGGTGTTTTTCTTTAGAGATAATGTTATTAATTTTCTATAATCGATAAATTCAATTTAAATTATAAATTTGATGTGGTTCTGAAATAAACATCAAAATTATAAAATTTCAAATAAATTTTCAAAATGAGATTAAAATGAGTATTTTCTTTAATTCTTCCTGAAATAGAACTTTTTAAAAATTTACTTTATGATTCGGTAAGTTTTTTGGCAGAATGTACATGTCTCCTTAAGATATCAAGTTTGTCTTATCCCTGAGAAATTTTACGTGCCACTAAAAAGTCTTCGGTTTAAAGAGACTAATAACTTCAAGAATATAGATGTCAAAATAATAAATTGAAAATATATAACTCTCTCTAGAAAACAATATTCATTGTTTAACTCTTTTTCAGTTATAAAGAATAAAACTTTTTAATACCCTGATATTCATCTTGAATATAACTAAAATTAAATTTAAATGTAAAAGGATTTAAATTTCATTAACTACTTGTTCACACCATTCATGGGTATATTAAGAAGATGGTCACAGGCGTAAGGGTTAATTAAAAAATGAAGGAGAGATAGAGAAGCAACATCTATAGGGCTCCTCAATTATGCCATATATATATATATATATATATATATATATATATATATATATATATATATATATATATATCTTAAGATGTCAATACGGAGAGAAAAAAACCTAAGGCACAAAATAGAAAATAGCAGAACTAAATTGCCTGTTAAATTAAACTTTGCATACACATACCACCTTCGTTAAATAAAAATATAGTTATTCATTTTTTAAAATAAATCATGAAATAATTCACTCTAACGGTAAAAAAAATAACTTAAGTATAAAACGGGGAATTATTAATTCTGCTTCGAGACGAAGGAGAAATTCTCTCATTATTAGACTTTAAATTAAAATTCGAGAACTCGTGATTAAAATATATAAAAATAAAAATAGCTCTAAGCTATTAATAGAGAAAAAAAATAGCAGCTCACAACCTGCTAGTATCGTCACAGGCGGTGAATATTTTAATTGCATAAGCAGCTAACGATCTCAATGGATGGAAATTGAATTTAATAGTAATAAGATCCTTCGTGGGAAGACTTAACGTCTCAAAAGAACGATTTGGGTTTTTTTTTTTTTTTTTTTTTTTTTTTTAAGGTATGCAGTAATATTTCACTTTCAAAGATCTACATCTGAGAAGAATACTGGTACATCTTTGCGTAGGAAAGCGAATGCTATTAATGCTTTGGTAAGATACTTGATCTGAGATTCTTTGAGTAAAGCTATGATATGATAATCATTTCTTACTCATAATTCAAAGATGGTATTAGAACAGTTTGAAGAGCGCCTGGATCGGCAGTTAAATTACGAATGACTCGGTTATAAAGAAAATACTGATCTCAACAGCACTGATGCCTGCAATTATCGACCATACTACAGTATTCCAGTGGCACACGACAGTCACATATTTATTTTTATGCACTTACATTCAATGAAGGCATTTTTTTTTTAATAAAACAAAAAAAAAAAAAAAAAAGGTTATCTACAAGACTAGCAGTACTCAAAGGTATATTCAAAAACGAGTACGGCCATAAACGCTCATTTAGAAGGACAGAGGATGACTAGTCTCTCCCCCCCCCCTTCCGTCACAAAAATCCCTGCAGATACACCCCCCCTTTTTTTTTCTTAAATAAGAAGAATAAGTTATAAGGAGGGAGTCCAATCTAAATCGTAAGTTATGGCATAATTTGAATTTTGGCTTCTTATCTTGTAATATGAAGATGGTATACAACAAAATTAATGTTTCGAAGTATGGGAGGATGACTTTTTGAGAATGAGAGAACCTATAAAAGCTATCGTCTCATTTATTGATTCAGAAAATTTGATTTTCTAAACATGTCTAAAAAATTGACAAAATAAAAAGGTTTTTATGCCATACAAAAACTGAATTCTTAATATATCACTTAAAACCTTTATATTAGAGCAGTAATTCTCCCATTGTGACAATTGAACAAAGAATAGTTTTAAAAATTAAATACTTTTATGTAGATTAAAGAAATTTAAAGATGATTTCTCAAAGGAGGAAAAAAACTATATAAATAATAAGTGGTGCAATGGACATATGAAAATAAACCGTAATTTAACACACTAATCGGAAAATGTTCACCTATACTACGTAGTATGCTTTCTAGGATAGACTATCCCGAAGGGCGATAAACAGAGCAAGTTATTTTACTACTGGAAGCACAAGACAAAGTATTAGCGGTCAACTTGCCAGATATGCATTAGTAAGATTTGAATTCGTATTAGTAAGAACATCGTGGATAAGTCAAAAATATAAAATCGGATATAAACGACGATGTGCCTACGACTCGCTTACAATTCATTAATGCAGATAAATTCTCGATTGAAAGAATGGGAAACCACCATCTTTATAATGATCACAATCCTAAAATAAAATGATTGTGTCGTCTCTACACATACAAGAGTTTTTAGAAAAAATTGTGAGTTGTTAATATAATTTGCAAAAACTTCGTAAATAAAACTTCGTAATTTGTAAAAACTTTTGAAAACAGATTTTACCATAACAAATCGCTGTTTTTATCATTCCTTTTTAATGTGATAAGATGCTATCATAGTAACAGACAAAATAGATATTTCTACACCAAACACATATTTTAGTTTTTCTAACATACATTTGGATATGACTCGTTCATTCGAGATATTATTTCTCTAGCAATAGTATTAAAGTGAGACTGAAAAGAATGAAAAACTTGACTGACTAGTCCTTTAATTAGCAAAAGCATCTCAAACTCCACCACGTGATGGAGAAAATTTTTCCTCTACCTCCAACATGAGTTCTCCATTTGGGCGCCCGTCCAAGACAGTAATGAAACTCGAGGAGGAAGCTCGCGAGGTCCTCAGTGTTGACGGCTCGAATGATCCAAGCCATAAATGCAAACTCTGCATAAACAGGCTTTTATCTTTGAAATTCGATTCCAACAGAAGACTCGTATTGTCAAATCTTGACGTAATCAAACTTAATGAGAATCAAGTCTTCAAATTTTGATTGAATTTCGTTACTTTAGTGTGTGCGTCTCCCCAATTCCAAATTATGAATACTTTGAATAGAAGATGAGTACTATTTCACTGCAGTAAAAAAGAATAAATTTTTGGAGCCTTTTCTACGTTTCGATTGTCATAAAAGATAACAAGGAATAGCTTTATTTCTCATCTACTCGTAAACGAAGTTTTTAAACTCGTGACTATAACATTTCTCAGGTAGCGACATTTATAACGTCATCTCATAACATATAAACCACTTCCACTGAAGTCGCGCCATGTGCTGTAGTTAAATATCAGTATATTTAATAGAACTGTTTTCTGTCAATTTAACTGACACTACGACCTCAATAGACAACAAAAATTTAACGAACACTTTCAAAGACAAAAGTAATAACCAAATCATACCTTATAAAATTCAATGAAAACTGGCCACTTCTGTTTAACTCAACACATTAGTTTGAAAAAGAAAAAGGGGTGTTTATGAGGAAAAAAGAAATAAGAATCCTCGGAATAAATCAAGGGAGATGCAAATACAAGTCTTAGGGAACGACATTTCGATGGGGTGGGATATATTAAAAAAATAAAATATCTTGAAGATATGAATGTATGGTAAACACATTTTAATGGATTAAATTTTATTCTGAATAAAATTAAATAAATCAAAGTTCCTTAAATTACCAGAATTTCTACAATAAAGGCATGCATTCCATTTCTTTTGTTAACTAATATGACAAACAAGCTATTTTGAGCATTGCTTGAACTTTCCTCTACGCTCAATGAAAACGCCTCTTTTATACACTATTATATATATATATATATATATATATATATATATATATATATATATATATATATATATATATATATATATATTACATATATATACACACACATCTTACACAGTAGATCCATAAATTGAAAATTTCAAGCAGAGAGAGAGAGAGAGTAATGAATAACAGTCACATGCCAGGAAAAATCCAATGATAAACGTAAGTCACAAAAGAGAAAAAGAAAAAAACATGAAATCTGACTTTCCTCCCGAACACAGATTTTTCCTAGTTTGGAGGCATTTACCTTATCATTGTTCTATTGTCTTAACTTGTTTTCAGTAATTTTTACCGAGTTAAAACCCTTGCCAATTCGAAGCACGTGGATTTCCAACAATAAAGAAAATATTTTTGAAAATCTTGAGCGATCGAAAGGTCGTAGTTTGAAAGTTAATGATAGTTTCAACTAATGTGCACCTACGATCGGAAATATTTGGAAAGAAAAGGGGTTGTTTTCCAAAATATTAAAATGGTGTTACTGAAAGCCACGAGAAAATTTATATTAATATTGAATTCAGTCCTTTGCAAAAATCACATTTAGGATAATAAATCAACGCTATAGAGAGATATGCACCAATATCAGCTCAAAGTAAAATAAAATGGATGGGAGGCGAGAAGTTTAGCCCAGGACAGGGTTGCGTGGAGAAAGAGATCGGAGGCCTTGTGTGTGTCAGCTTGGCGCAAAGGTTATAAGGTCTCAACTGTATTGCAAAATATTTGATCATTCTTGTTACAGGCGTTCCAGGCCAACGAGAAATTGCTCCTTCCTACTTAAAAAACCAGATTTAATTCTGTTTTAGATTTTACGCTAACCTCACTGAAAGATATCGGTTATGACCGAATAGCAGATTACAATTACTGAACCGCTCCACTCGGCTGACCTCCGCCGAAGACTCGGCAGGCACCACGAGTAACCTACTGCAAAATTGCGATCAGTAGGAGAAAATTCGAAATAAAATTGGATACTTTTGCGGACTTCGTAGCTATCCCGCCGGAATCAGCGAAGACAGCATGAACCTTGCGGATCAAGAAATCGGCTATAATCGTAGCGGGGAGAAAGTCAGGTCCTGAAAGATATTAACGAATAAATTGTTAAACTACTAAAGGTCAAATAAATGGTCTATCACAATGGATCGTAGTTTTTCTAGATCTGATCCATAAGATCTCCTCCCAGAGGGATATGCACCTGAACAACAACCAGCATAACGACCATGAATAGCTTCATTACCATTGAATGTCATTCATACTATACCAATGATGGTGGTTGGTATAAGATGGAGAAACTTCTAGAACTACATTCTTCAAAGTACTTTAAAAACAAGGATAAATAATTCCTTCGTAGACAAAAATCATGGATTTTTTCCCCTTCTTAAGAATACGAACTATATGTGTGTGGATACAAGCTCAAATACGTATAGTTACTTGATGTCTTGAAACATGACAACTCAATGGTTTATTTCAGTATCGCGTTATACAGCCATGAGAAAGTAAATAGTTCATATTCATTAAATTATGACGAAATTATTTTTAAATATTGTATTAGTTATACGAATATAAAAGAGTAAGCAAAAAAAATTTAACTCTTTTAAATAAAATGTTAATTATCTTAGACAATAATAGGTTGAAGACTGAAAATATCAGGATATTTACGAACCTTAGTAAAAGACTGTAGCTGTACCCATGTTAAGTCAAAGTATAAAATAGTCATAATAAAAGGCGGCATCAAACTTTAGGTAACTTCCAAGCGTAAAATTTTAAAACTTTTCTTCCCCTGTCTAGTAATGTGCGTTTCACCCTGATCCACAAGGGAAAACTATATCTACGCGTCAGTAGTTGCGCATTTTAGAGAAAAAGTCGATCTCATATATCCCAACCCTGCTCGAGACTTGGGTTTCTGAAAGTGTGTACAACCCTAGGGTTCTGCAACGACTCTCCAGGGTTTCCTTCAGAAATTTTTAAGCACCATTGACTCTCGGTGATTAAATATGGTGCAATAACACTTTCTTCCCTAATGAGAAACACGAGCACTTAAATAATTATGGATCCCAAATCCATTTGTCAAAGAAAAACCTTGTTCTTCGGAAGAATAAAAAACACTTATTGCACTGACATAGAACTGCTCAAAATCATCACTTTATAAAACAGTATCAGAATTCTGGTGTTATTTGAAAAGAGAATATCCATCTTTATCCGAAAAGGCTCTGCGCTGTTACCATTCGCAAAGATCTATATTTGCGAAACTAGCTTTCCTGCATCTGCCTTATCGAAAGATAAATACTGAAATAAGTTGGATGCAGAGCATGATATGAGAATTAAATTTTCTTCAATGCAGCCAAACTTATGACAATCAAACACAAAGCTATTTATCCCATTGATATTTTTCATCAATGTATCATTTCATTTTGTATTTAAAAAACACTTGCCTTAGTCATCCATTGAAAATACAATCTACATTTTTATAATGCTTAATTTCTATGTTTACATTTAATCAGTGATTAAATAACAAACTCTTAAGTTTCTCCTAAATATTTCTTCGGGGATTCCGTGGAATATGATGTTTGACACACTGCTCTAGAAGATTATTCGGAACCATTAAAATTAAATGTAGTAACAATAAAATTCAATATATGCTTCAAAATTTGAAAGACGGCAATATATAATACATTTCAGTCTAATACAGGATTCTCCAAACTTTCCAGCCTTTGGACTACATGATTAATCCAATATGTTCAGGGAGCCAAAACCGTTTTAATTTGATAAACTTTATTACAGCGACTATAACAAAAAGCGATTAGATGACGAGGCCAGATTGATAATACTGGCGGACTGGATTTGGCCTAAGAGTCGTAGTTTAGAGACTCCTGGTCTATTCTATAACGTTACAAATTGGCGAGGGATAAGCGACGAAATAAAGTTATTTGACGGTCGTTTTTAACTAAATTTGCCAAAAGAAATCAATTTTATTTGCTGATACGGGCTTCAGTCAAGACATCGCTAAATAGCAAGCCATTCAGATTCTCAAATCCCTCCATTCTTCACACATATACTTTGTTACGAGAGAAGGAAAAGTAATGATAAAGATTTACACGTGCCATCCAAATGATACCTGTTTAAAAAAAAATAAATATTGATTACAGACAATTGGGCTCAGTTGATTGTCCGATACAAAAACAATATTAAAATCGTAGCCCGCATTCTTAGAACAATTTCAGAATGAATGTCGACATTTGGGGAATTCGTGGCTGAAAGTCACCTTTCCCGAACGCCAAATGGGACTGAAGCCAGGCATTCGAGCTCATTTGGGAGAAAAGCGCCAACATCGGAAAGGTTTCCAGAAAGACATTTGCTTTCTGTTGTGAAAAGGCTTTTCTATACAAGCTAATCACTCAACACTAAGAGTGATATCCAATTGATAACGGCCATTCAAAAGTTAACACAAAATCAAAACAGATTATTATATTCCCATTAGCGTAAGGAGAGAGGCCCGATTACTCTTGCAAATACACAAAAATGCAGCATTTCAAAAAAATGGAAAAATGGGTAAAAACTTTGTTGACGAAATCTATCCTTTAGAGCGATATTAGTAATACAATGGAACCTCGAATAACAGAGTCGATTTTTCTGAATATCTAATATACATCAGAAATACAGCCTCTAATTTTATATATTTCTTTTTGCCAATTGGCGACAGTCTGCAAAATGTTTAGGTTTAAAAGCGGAAATGAAAATATATGCGTAATCAAGTCTCAGTTTTCTGTGTAGTGTGATTGATCATCTAGTGAAGTAAATGTGTTTTTTGGTAGATTCACTTTTAAGTTTTGGTCTTTATCTATACTTGACGTGGCACAGCACCGAGTGGATATTATGTTCGTAATTGTGAATATATATAAATATGTATATAGTTAAATAATGTACATAGTGTTATTAAGTATGGAGATCAACAGTTTCGTAAAAGTTTTATATCTATTAAAGTATAAGTCGAAGGGGTAAAATTACGTGAATATAGAGGTAAAATAAAATCATTAGATTTCTTAAAGGAATTAGCGTTAAAAAATTATTTATGCTAGTAAGCAAGATACGTGTATATAATACGCACTAACATGTGTCCTAATAGATTTGGAGCAAAGGAGCAATGTTACGTTGATACATTTTCTGTAATCGAGAACTAACTGTATAAAATTTATGAGTTCTGCAACAAAAGGTAACTTTTCTTAAATGTACATTTAACAAATTAGTGTATATTAAAATAAAATATTCTCTTGAGATTTGTTTTTTTACAGGCATCTTTCCTTATTTATCTTAAAACGTATTTTAAAAAAATTCACTAAAAAATTAGTTTCTATTAATCGAGATTTCCGATATCCGAAGTACTAGAGGTCCGAATTACAGTATAATCGAGGTGATACTGCACTTTCGCTTTAGTTATTCTACCGACAACGTAAAACATATTTGCACAGTTACAGTAGCGCAGTTCGTGGTACTATTACGCCATGTTCAGAAAAATGTAAAGATAGCTAGATAATAATTATAATTTGTTTTTCGCTCCAAAATAGCAGCTATCCCCATCCTCAGTTACGCTAAAGAAAATAAACATCTACAACGACTACTGCTTAGAATGTCCCCCTCCCCCTCGAACATTATTTAGAGCTGAACATAGACTCGCACCTTGCAGCTCCTTAGTACTGAATCACTCTATTTACCACACTTAAAAATAATAAATAGAAGCAAGTGATGACTCTGTGTTCTCACTACAACGAAAGAATTCCAGAAACTTGCGTATTTTCTTCTTTTCCCGTATTGAAAATTTATGACTGCTCAGAATTTGCGCACTTTATAAACCAACTCAGAAAAATTCTTGCACTCTTTAAATGTTAGATAATCATTTCGTTATACGATACATTCTTGCATTTTTAATTTTTGTGAAGTCTTTTCATTCTACACGAAATTCTCGCACTCTTTAAATGTTGGCTAAATCCGTTATACGCGACATTCTTGCATTATTTTATTCTTGTTAAATCTTTTCATTCTACGCGAAATTCTCGCACTTCACTCTTTCTACCTCTTATTTTGTTTCCCTTCCAACAGCTATTCATCTTGGTTAAAAACAGGAATGCAGAAGAGTGTTTCATAATAACTGAAAGAAAGTAGATCACCAACTTCCCTTAGACGATGGAAGGGAGGGGGTAAAATTACCCCGTACACCATTTCTGTGGAACCTGGCAATAATAACTAGTACTTCATATTAGCCCGTTTAGTAACTCTTTCTCAGAAGAAACAAGTATTGCGCAACCCACTGTAGCAACCATCTTAACAAGGGACCAATTTTGCGTCAATCCAATCCTCCATTTTATACACAAAGGCAATTTTGTTAAGCTTTGAAGAATATTTTATTTTCCAATGTCTATTCATGTTTATTAATTTTTAAAAATCTCGCTTTATTTTTGATAAAAGGCGGGAATTAGGATTTTTCCACTTCGTGTGATAAGAGGTCTGATCAAAGACCATTTGAAAGAAATGTGTAGGGTAAAATGGAGTAAGTGTAATAAAGCTTTTTCCATCTTTTTTATTGCAGGGTTTCCACTGTTTTACTAGAACGAAAATTAAGGACTTTTTAACGACTTTCTAAGGACCAAAGTAACATTTTATAAGGACCTACTTTAAATACACGGCATAACGACATAAACCCTATTTCCTGAGGAACATATTTTAATGATTACGAACCAGACAAGGCATGTTCAATAACAATAAATGCCCTGCAATATTTCAGAATTAAGTTTTTAAAAATGCCTAAAAATTAGTAGTAAGATATATCTATTTGATAGAAACTAATTTTGAAAAATGTACATCTAAAGGTTTTTGAGTGATCAAACTTGAAATAAATTGTGAATAAAATACAATATTATAAACAGTACTTTCTGAGGGTTTAAAAATGACTCTGATACATATGTATGTATGTATGTATATACTAGCTGATTATGCCCGATGTTGCCTGGGAAAGAAGAAAGTTTTAGACTTTTCTATTACATTCAATACAAGGAAAATTAAACTTCCATGAGTAACTTAAATATCTACAAACCATCATCCTTCAAGCTTCGTTTAATTAAAATCTGCATGACTGTTAGCTATTAGGAAAAGGCAGCTGACTTTATATTTAAAACCTTTTAAGTGTACGAAAGATTATTTATTGGTCAAATAATAAGTAACTAAGAAAAAACTGTTCCATAAGAAAACTGATAGGAAATCACGTGACGACGGTGGATCATGTTGATAATGAAATTGATCGCATTCCAATTTAAAAATTAAGGAGTTTTTAAGGACCTTTGACAAAAATTAAGCAGTTTTAAGGGCCCTTAAAAATTAAAGCTAAAAATAAGGAGTTCTTAAGGACTTTTTTAAGGACCGTGGGAACCCTGTATATGTTCATAGTTTGTTCTATCTAAATCTTGAAAATAAGACCTCTTTTCGCCTTAATATACACCGAGAAAAATCTTTTTTAAAAAATTCGCACTGCAGAAAAATTAACTAGAATATTCAGAAATTTCATTGGGCGAAACAATATAAATATTTTTTTCTTAAGCTAACAAAATTGTAGGCTTCAAACTTAAAATATATTTTTCCAAAAATGACAAAACATTTTTTATGGGGTTAAGATCTAGACTTCTTCAAAGCCAAAGCAATAGAAAAAAACATTCCTATGACTTCTTTATAATATTAAAGTGAAAATTTTAATGATTACTTACTAATTTATAGGTGCTATTGCGCATGGCTACGTAAATTCAAAAATGCAAATAAATTTAAATTTACCACAGACATCGTGTGATAAAGTTCACTACTCTCTTGAATTATTGGCACCTTTAACATCTTTTTTTTGTGACGCCCGTGTCAACTGAACTCCACTGAACTTTAATCTGTACAATTCCTTGAAAAGTTATAAGCCCAAATACTTTAAGAAAATACATGACTATTTTAAGAAGGCAACTTTTGTTAAGTCGCTCACCTTTTTATTATCGGACCAGATTGTTTCCGTCAGGTCCAAATAGACTGAATGCAGATTGATCAGAGAAAAAATAAAACACGAGCCTAAGCTTTAACAGACCACCTTTTAACCTTTCTGGTTTACTCAAATCTTGTTTTCTTATTTTTTTTCCCATTTTTAGGCTTCTTAAATCGAGGCGGCAAAAGTGCATACGACTGTATAAATATTACAAGGGTCTTCCGTTTTTCCCGGGCATAAAGGCGGCTGGTTTAAAAAGTGTAATAAAAGGTCACATGCAGCCGTTATTAATTCAGACTTAGTTTTGGGAAGTGTGGGAGGAATGCAATCTCAAAGAATCATGTCCATGATTTAATTTCGTTGATTGGGAAAGTTAAGATTATGATCATCGTTCAGATGATCATAATCTTAACTTTCCCAATTGGAAGAATTTTGAAGAAATTTAAAAGCAATAATTTTATATAGAGAGAGACATGTGTAACACGGCGAAAATTAAAATTAACATCGCCGTTAACATTAAATAATTAGAAAGTTTAGCTCCTATTGTTTTTACTTGCCCGGGCTTGCTGGGTAAGGATAATCCTAAGTGTCCAGCAGTTGTGACATATTGAAGAGAACGGCGAGTCTGTATGAACTTTAAGAGCCCAGAAAACAGCATGTTATTCTAGCAAGAGTAGGGCAAGGAATGATACATTGAAATACGTGAGGATTACAGGGTTTGCCTCACAGTGAGACGCACAAACGAATTCTTTCCCAGTGAAAGGGACTTAGCAGCTATATTAACAATCAGACAGGAACTTAGATCACAGAAAAAGTGAAGTATTCGCTTGGGAAAGCTGGAAAATGTGGTGAATACGCAGACAATTTGCATTTTAATTCAGAATTAGCTTTGGGAAATAAGTTGGAAGAATTCAAGCCGCTGCTACTCCTTTTAATAAGATATTTTGTGGCTGAGAAAATAGAATTGAAAAAATTGAGAAGGAGGGGAAATGAGAATTAAGAGATTTTAAGCTTAATAATTTTGTTTATATATATATATATATATTTTACACACAAATATATATGACTTATACAATTAAAAATTACAAGAGCAATTTAGTAAAGCATATATTTCTATTTTAGATATGATGTTCTTGTATTTTAACTATTTTTAAGTAACAATAAAAAAATTGCTTTGTTTGAAAACTAAACCGTAAAGTCAAGAACTGAGTTGGCATAAAAATTAATATTGCATTTGCATGGCTTTCAACGGAAACAGGGATGAAGGCTTCATAACTGAAGAAAGATGCTAAAAAGCAACGGGCCTTCATGAAATAAAAAACGAGGCAGCGAGAGAAACCTTAAAAGAGAAAGTTGTTCTCAATCAAGACTTGCGCTGAACTTAGCACCTTTTGAAGACTCTGATAATTGGCAGTTTCGTTAAGAAAGATACCATAGTAATACACACTTGAGTCCGACTCATGTTCAGTACTATGTAAGGCGATTAGGAAATAAAGCTTATTGCAAATATTGCGAGTGGAGATAGGCGTGAATGACATCTGTGACTACATCATCGGTGAAATGTGACATTTCATATTAAAGTAGCGAAACGCCGTTGTCATCAAAATGCTCGATTTTCTAAACTCCATGAATTATTAACATTTAAACTCTCCTTTTTAATACTTTGAGTTTTATTTCTACCTCATTCAGAATCAAGAGTTGCCTTAAAATTTAAAATTTATTTACCAGCAATATTTAGAAACCCGAAATGAATTTCAACAGTTTGTCAAAGAACTTACCGAATCATCGAGTAAGTTTAAAAACGCTGGTTTAAAAAAAATTTATTTTTATTAATTTAGTTTGTTGATTTTATTTTGAAGAAGTTTTTGAAGTTTTATAAGCTTGATGATGTTTAAATTCTAAATTTGATACGGTTCTGTTTTAATTAAATTGAAGACATTGATTACATAAAATTAAAAATAAAATATATCTCTAATGCAAAACATTTTAAAGAAGCGTATCTTAAAAGAAAAAAAAATATTCTACGGAAAAAAAATCATTCTCTATCATTTCTAAGATGGTTTTTAAAAACACATTAGATATGGTTCTGTATATATATTGATTACATAAAATATGTATTAATATATATATATATATATATATATATATATATATATATTGTGTAATCAAAATTTTTCAATTTAATAAACACAGAATTATATCTGATTTAGAATTTGAACAGCATCAAAATTATGAAATTTCAAATACTACTCAAAATGTAATCAAGAAACTATATCAATAAAAATTCACTTTTTTAAACTAGTTTTTAAATTTACCCGATGATTTGGTAAGTTTTTTGGAAAACTATACCCCCCCTCAAAAAAAAAAAGGAGGCAAATATTTAAAAAATTGTTCTTTTAAACAATATGAAAACATTGAATAAGACGTATACAAACTTTAAAACTAGTTATGATTTTTTTAATTATAAAAAGAAACTTTTCCTCTGAAACACTATCAAGTAGAACAGTAATTTGACGCTAAATGTATAATCAAACACTGAAATCAATATTATGTTTTAAAGATTCTGCTTTGAAAACGGTATTTGAGAACACTTCAGGAGCTGGGGAGATTACTCATGAGGCCTTTAAAAGCTTTATCAATGTTAATGATATTTATTAAAAAACATGGGACATTTAATGGCTTTATCAATATTAATATTTATTAAATAACATGGGACATTTAATGGCTTTATCAATGTTAATGATATTTGTGGAAATGCCACTGACGCATATAACACTCGCTGTTGTGCACCCAGTGTAGGAAGAAAACAAAAAGGTCACCCATATTAACAAATCCAGTTTTCTTAAATAATTTGCTATCTCACTGAATTGTGATATCAGTAATAAGAATTGTAATTTCATCAAGCGGCAACCAATAACTTCTTTCATTCTCAAATTTTAAGTGATTCTTGACCGATTCAACAAATTCAGATTGCAAAGGCTCACTCAACCATTGACCCATACTAATTACCTCCAATGCCGTTTCGTCAGCCCATTGTTTTGGAAACTCTTAATCGATTTTTAAAAAACAAAGTGGCATATCCGAGAGAAAATAAATTGACTTTTTATAAGACTAAGAAAAAATAACTGTTTAATTTTTGAAGAGAAGGGGAGGGGTGGTGGCTAGGCCCAGGCCTAATAGTACATTAGGCCTTGTTCGGAAAGTAATATTTAAAAATTTGGGAAATTTTAAAACAATGTTTGACTAGTTAAAGCCTTCAAAAACAAGCCAACACTATCCAAAATATAATTAATACCGTAAATAATTAAGCAGAAAATATGTGGTTTTATATTTAATGAAAATACTGCATGTAATAAATACTAAACGATTACCAAGCCAGGTACTAAGTGATCACACACATTTTTCTAAAGTAGACCGAGTTTAAAAAAACTTATACCTATAATACCTATAATATTAAAAAGTACTGCTCGGGAAATTTCAAGAATGCTTACCTAGTTTTCGATATCATTTATAATTACTATAATGTTAACTTATATACACAAATGAACATAGAAAAATTACCTTTATTTATATGAAATGAAGGGGGAAATATACATTTTACTTACATTTAAAGTACAAATCAGCACACAGAAAATGTACAGAGTAAATGACACAAAGATGAATTCTTACCTAAAAAAAGAAAAAAGAAAATTTAATATACAAGTATACACACATATAAACATACAGATAAATACGCAAATATGTATACATACATAAGCACTGCATTTGTGTAATATGATCATAAAGGGTCTCATAAAGGGTACTAGAAAATCTACATTGTGAGGGCTCTTGCTCAGACAGATCGTTGGGATGTGATCTGCCCTCATTCGTGTGTTTTTCTTAAATTTTTAAATTAATAACTATGATTTTTTTTCACCCGTTCCGTTTGGGCCACGTATATTTTATGAACAAAACATCTAATTCAGATGTTTCAGCCTAGGAGAGTAAGAATAAATCCATTTCTGTGAAACTCAGTCACAGCATGTAGTTTCCACCTAAATGATTAAATGGCGGTTTATAGACAAAGAGAAAAATGATAAAGTATGTATGCGAAATTATGTCTTTTGGCGTTTACTAGTAGTAGATTGAGACTGATCTCAACTTCCGTAAACTTGTTCATCTACATCAATATAATGATATGGTCAAAAAAGATTGCGAATATTTGGCTACACATTATTTTAGTGAAATTCTTAATTACAATCTCCATATTCTACGTCTGCATTTTAAGGAACTGTATCGTGGAACTTCGTATGAATTTAGTTTGGTTTGGTGAGTTAAGGTCTATTGCTTTTGCTCACGAGGGCTAATGAGATCGGGACCTACTGCTTAAGACAGATTCTGAACATACATGCCAGCAGTGAAATACGAACCCCGCGTACTATGGTACCAAAAAGCAGCGCTCTGCCATTCGGCCATCGTTCGTCAGGAACTTCATATGAGATTTAATATCTCACAACAATGGGTAACATAACCACATGACTGAAGACTTCGCTGTATTTTCTGTGGAATGGAAGACACAGAAAATACCTCACAAAATAGTGAACGCCCTGTTGTGTTGAGATTACAAACATTTTTGCTCTTTTGTAAATGAGTTTCTACTTTAAAATGGTAATCTGTCCTCTGAACCCTTTACTATATTGAATACGTTTTACCCAACCAAATATTTTAAATAGGTCTGAATAACCCCCAAAAATAACACAAAGATTTTTAACTTACATAAATATTAATATAATTATTACATAAATATAACTTACATAAATTAAAACTTACATAAATATTTCTAATAAATCAACTCAATATTATATTTACTATTATAAGTGGGAAATTTTTGTTTCAATTATAAATTTAAATGTAATTGATAAATTTACAAAATTAAATATTCGAGTACATACATAAGCGCCATTATGATATTTACTGTACAGAAAAGTGACTACCCCCCTCCTCCCTCCACTATGGAAGTTACTTTACTGTTTTCTTGGGAAAATACGTGGTAGGGATGAGTTATTAAAAGAGTAACCAAATTGTAAATTATGGCATTATTAGGTTTTGGTTTCATATATTTCAATATGAAGATGGCATATAACAAAACTGATGTTTCGAGATATGGGAGAATGACTTTTGATTTGGTTTGGAGTGCTACGGTCTACTGTTTTGGCCATGAGGGCTAATGAGACCGGGACCTACTGCTTAAAGCCGATTCCGAACGGCTACGAACATCCATGCCATAGTGGGATTCGAACCCAGGAACTCCAATACCGACGATCACCGCCCTAATTTGGTTTGGTTTGGAGTGCTACGGTCTAATTTTTTGCAACACGAGGGCTGAATGAGAAAGGGACCTACAGTTTAGAGCCGATTCCGAACGGCTACGAACTTCCATGCCACAGTGAGATTAGAACCCACGAACTCCGGTACCGAAGGTCAGCACCCTAATCAATCGGCCATCGTTCGGCGAGAATGACTTTTGTAGAATGAGAGAACAGATATCGTCCCCTTTATTGATTCAGACAATTGGATTTTCTAAACACAGCAGTTTAAAAAAGAGACAAAGTATATAGCTCATCTACCATATAAAAACTGAATTTTTATTAAACGTCAATTAAAACCTTTATATTACAGCAGTGATTCCTCATATTAAAAAATAAACATTTTTACGTAAACAGTACTTTAAAGATGACTTTTAAAACAAAGATACGAAGTGACACACTAGACGCTTAAAAAATAAACCGTAATTTAATTGGAACACTGTTCGCCATCTGATTATATCATTTCAATTTACACACATAATTTTTAAAAAAGAGCAATATAGAGGTCTAAACACGCAGTCGAATGTTTTCCCTTCATTATAATACTTTCTCTGTGAATACTTTGTAAAAATATAAAAGGGCTTCAATTTGTCCGGAATAACAAAGATTACTTTTCAAAGAATAAAATAAAAATTTGGCTTGAGATAACA
Organism: Pardosa pseudoannulata; assembly: GCA_032207245.1. NCBI lineage: Eukaryota > Metazoa > Arthropoda > Arachnida > Araneae > Lycosidae > Pardosa > Pardosa pseudoannulata. The sequence continues at coordinate 154,959,329 of CM063510.1, forward strand.
GTGACAACTTTAAAAGAACAATTTAATGTCAAACGAGTCAAAGATAAATTATCAAAGAGTTTTTTTTTTTGGCCTTAAAAAATATTTAACTCAAATGATAAGGCAACGCATCCATTGTAAATATTTGCCGCTATCACTTTTGAAGAAAATTATCTTTAAAAAGATCTGAAAATATTTGCAAAATAAACAATGGTTATATAAAAGAGGCCAACAGCAAAGAAATGTAAACTGTGCGTACATTTAGGTTACCTGAATATGAGAAACGTTAAAATATGTAGGCGGTCGCTCATCTTTTTAAGGAACTAACCCACGGTTCCCACTCTTTTTCCAGAACAAAAATTAAGGACTTTTTAAGGACTTTCTAAGGACCAAAGTAACTTTTTATAAGGACCTACTTGAAATACACGGCATAACGACATAAACCCTATTTCCTAAGGAACATATTTTAATAATTATGAACCAGACAAGGCATGTTCAATAAATGCCCTACAATATTTCAGAACTAAGTTTTTAAAAATTCCTAAAAATTAATATAAGATAAACCTATTTGACAAAAACATTTTGAAAAATGTACATCTAAAGTTTTTTGAGAGATCAAATTAAAAATAAATTGTGAATGAAATATAATATTATAAACAGTATTTTCTGAGAGATTAAAAATGACTCTGATATAAATATATATGTGTATGTATGTATATACTAGTTGATTATACCCGACGTTATCTGGTAAAGAAGAAAGTTTTAGACTTTTCTATTACATTCAATGCAAAGAAAATTAAACTTCCATAAATAACTGAAATATCCACAACCTGCCCCCAACCTTCATGCTTTGTTTAATTAAAATCTGCATGACTGTTAGCTAATAGGAGATAGCAGCTGACTTTATGAACCTTTTCAGTATGCGAAAGATTTGTCAAAAAATTTTACTAGCTTGTGAGCATTAAGTACTAATAAACTAAAAGTATTTTCATAATATTTTAAGGATATCAAGGAAAGGAATTTTGAACTACTACAGAAATACACTGAAAACATATATGTATTTGGGGATTTTATTTATTATTCATTCTGCACTTTTGACTAGAAAATGTAAAAGAATTTTATGAACATTAACAAATATTTTATATATTCTTTGACCAGTACTTATCTGTACTGGCGTTCTTAGAACTGGTTTGGGGCAATTTTAATTCCTAACTTACAAAACCAGAAAGTTTGGTTTGGATTGGTTTGGAGTGCTACGGTCTACTTTCTGCAACACGAGGGCTAATGAGACAGGGACCTACAGCTTAAAGCTGATTCCGAACGGATACGAACATCCATGCCACAGTGTGATTCGAACCCACGAACTCCGGTACCGAAGGCCAGCACTCTAACCAATCGGCCATCGTTCGGCTCCAGAAAATTTGGAGAGTATGGCGAAAATTGATGGGAAATCACGTGACGATTGATTGTTCCATTAAAAATTCCAATTAAAAGTTCCAATTTAAAAATTAAGGATTTTTTAAGGACCTTTGACAAAAATTAAGTAGTTTTAAGGGCCCTTAAAATTGAAAGATAAAATTAAGGAGTTCTTAAGGACTTTTAAGGACCCTGTAACCGCTGCATACGGGAGAAAGGGGAAAACAAAGTAAAGAAAAACGGAAAAAGGTAAATGCAAGAAATGTTACCATTAATTGCCAACATGAGGGGTAGAGCGATTCCAGCCAAAAATATATAATCACTGCTAAATTCTAAGGCTGGAATGCTTCAAATGTAACTGTCCCGCTCCGACGTCAGCAAAATCAAAACAATAAATATTTATAATTATCTAATAATTTGAAGACATATTTAAAGAAAGTTTTTTATGCATGATACAATATTGAAAATTCATGCCGGTCGCAAATTGCAGACGGCTGCTAATGTGTACAACTGGTCATGAGTGTAACAATATAATTTCTGTGCCCCATCCATCCATCTTTTAAATTTTAACATCACCAAAAAATTTGATATTAGAGTGAAAAAGTGTTTTCCCATTAATACTATACATATCTCCTCCCACTTTCCCGTCCACCTTCTTTCAGAACCTATAATCAGATTTTCGAAGTCCACGTACAAGGCAAAAGTGAGCCATTTTTGCATTATAAACCGCGTGGAGGGCATGCGTGCAGATCTCGCATCCCAGGAAGCAAACCTCACGCAGATGCTCCACTGATCCCTCCGATTACTAACCGAGTTATTTCGGAATCTGATGCGAAACGGAACTGGAACTGTTCCAGATTCGCTCAAGTTCACGCATGTGATTAACGCAACCCAGTCTGGAGATCCACCGGCCCTACGCATATTGCACATTCACGATTTTACATAATGCACGAGCTAAAAATCAAAGGTTGAAAATACACATTCACAAATAAAGTATGTAATACTTTATCAAATCCATATCAAACTGCTTAAAAATTATATGCAAAGTTTTTTTTTTCTTTACGATATTAAAAAATTTTTAAAAGCTATATTTCTGTTGAAGTATTACATGCTTACTTTTCACTTTTCCTTTAAAAAAAATAAATAATTATTTATGAACTTAACACTCACATTCTTATCTCTTATGGGATTATGCTTCCGCAGGAGATAAAAAACCAATTTGAATCATTATTAAGTCTTTAAATTAAAAAAATAATAATACCCGAAAGCATAACAAAACCTAGGACAGCATTACTCAAAAATCATTCTATTTATGTTTTAAATTATTGTATGTGTCTGATTTTGGCTTGGTCTCTGTCAAGAGCTTGCCTAAAACAATGCTCACGTAACATCGTTTTTAGCTATTAAAACCCTCTGACTGCTCATCCCGATATTTCCACGGGCAACTCAAATGTAGCAAAATTTGCTTATCCCGCGATTTTCGCGGACATTTACTTTTCTTCCTTTTTTGAGGAGCACATCCCACTTTTTCCCAGTTTAAACAGTGAAATAAATTATATACAGTATTAGATGCTTATGTAATAAATAGAATTATAGGAACAGAACTATAGTTATATTAGAATATATAATATTATAATATTATAGATTATAATTATAATATATTTATATAATTAACTATATATTTATATTATGTATTTATTACATAATATAATTATGATATATAATTATATATTATAATTACATTATTGTTGTGTATTTTTCTTCCTTCTGTACATCTCAACTCCACTCTTGTCTTCGATTCGGTTTTCCAGCATGTAACGTACTACTTTACTATGCTCTGAATAAAGTATTTTAAAAATAACGAAACGTAGCAATAGGCGACGAGGATGGGAACGAAACATAGCAATTATATAATAAAAAGAAATTAACTGTAATTCAAGTGAAAATTATTAAAAAAAAAATTTCATCTGATAACATCTGAAATTGGTTTTTCAATAAAAATCTATATAAAAAATCTTTTCTAGAAAAAAAAAGTGCATATTCCAATTCTTCAATATATATCGATTTAAAATGTAAAAATAAAATTGCACAATTTTTTAATCGATTTCGGTCAACAAATTGAGCAATCAGAGGGTTAATATCTTCTAAATTTTTATCGAGGAAGGAACTATTCAATGCTTCTCTTGTGTACACTGATGAATATCCTCTCCAATTCTGCCCTGACATGCGGTATTGTTAAAACATACAGCATAACTTTAGAAATTCTGATGTATTTTTAAGTTCCATCCGACATCAAACCCAGTGATTACAACAGCATACTATATTGCTGTGGTGGAGAGAATTATCAACCGCATTGCAAACGGAGAATGTTCGTATTTAGATTCCCCTCATCGCAGATTAATAAAAAAAAAATTCAGTGTTTTGTAATTTTGTTTTTCCGAATTTAACCAAAAACCGTACGTTTTTCCGATGCAAACATACTAATAATGTGACCTAAATCTGTACAACGTAAGGCTAAATCGTATTCGTTACCAGGCATTCAGATTAGCCGAGGATCTACAAAATAACCATTCTAAATCCTAAAACCTGATACTTAAAATTGTTTGCTGTCTTAAAAAAGCATAAAAATATTTCAAAAGCTCATATACATATATACATATTTATACATACATATATATATATATATATATAATATATATATATATATACATATATATACATATATATATACATATATATACATATATATACATGTCAGGTCTAAAAAAGGGGTAGTTGGAAATTATGCGAGTTAAAAAAAACTCTTATAATAAAATAAATGAAAAAGACCCACGCTCGCGTAAGCTTTCATGATAATCCAGTCAGGCGGAAGCATTTCTCAGCTATTTGATGAGCTTGCAAACAGATAAGTTTGATTTGGCGCGTAACATGGAGCGGTCAACACCTTCACGCATAGCTCCGCCACGAATAATGAAAATGGCGCATGTTGCTTTCCTTAAGAACGATGAGTTAATAAAACTTATTATCAAGAAAACTGTTTTCCATTCGCCTTAACTCTGCACCACGACTTGTCATACATATATATACATTTATATATATACATATATCTAATCTAGTAGCATTCCTCTAGTTTGATCGGTATAAAATTGCTATTACTAACAACTCAGTTTCCGCAACTTGATATCTAAACATTTATTGTATGCACAGATTTGAAATTTTATACATGTTACTCACACAATAACACTGAAGAAAAATCTTAGAAAAAATTTTAATTTACAAACTCAAAAAAATTAAAACTAGCAATAATTCAAAGATATTACTACATCACAGCTAAGTTATGTATGTCTAAATTATCAAAGAAAAATATTTTATAGAATTTAGTAAATTCCACGCAATTTGCTCCATATCATTTATTAACACGATTAATAGAATTTTTAAAAAAATCATTAGATAAAATAATTGTAAGAAATTTTAACTACACAAAAGTTTCCATATTTTATCTTGCACCAAAGTTGATTACAGTTCTTTTATAGGTTATGTAATAGAAGCATTCTTTTTTAGACCTGTCTCTAATGTTTAAAGGCTAGTTGACCTAGTCTGCGACGTTCTCGTGAGAAAGGTGCAGTCTGCGCATGTCTACGCTTTGTATATCCGATTTATTGGATTTACTTCGCTTCATTTAAGTGTATGGAAGAAACATTTCTACGGATTGACAGGTCGCATGTAAAGACCTTCATCCCGTGTTAGAGTGAAAAATTCGTAGAATACACTCTTTTTCTAATCCTAGAACGCTACCTTCTCCTTGTTACATGCTATTATTGATAAGTCTCCAAAGCAAATTTTTAAATTTGTTTTAGATATAGTAAACGCAAATAAGCACATGTTTATATATTATTTTTGATAAGTGCGCAAAGCAAATTTTTAAATTTCTTTTAGGTATAGTAAACGCAAATAAGCACATGTTTATATTTAAAAAAATAAAGCGTGTTTTTAATTAAAAAAGAAATTTTAAAAAAGCCTAGCACATTAAATAACTTATTTTCAGCTTTTAACATTTTTTAAAATTTATTTTTTATTGTAACGATATTTTATATACAGATGGTATAGTTAAGCACAAATAATTTTATTAACACATTGTGTGCGAGTACGTTTCGCAGCAAAATTGTACCGGGAGCGGGCGTTTTGCGCGTCAATTTAGTTATTCAGTTAAATCTCAATACATCGAAAATTATTTAATTTTTTAACCAACTTTTCGTATTTTATATTGAAATATATAAACAAATATATAAATAACAACCATAAGATTTTTGTAAACAAAAAAATTTTTAGTGGATAAATTTATAATAGTATCGTAAATATGAAAAATAAAATAGAAATAGTATATTTTTTTTCCCGTTCTGTGGTTCCGCATCGACTGATGTAAAAACTTATTTTTATTAGTTTAAATTTTTCCAGAATCTATGTAGTAGACAAGAACATTCGACTTCGTTTTCCTGTATCTACCGTTATTTTTGTACCCACACCATGTTGTTACACTAACCCGTATCTCAATTATCAATCGTCAGAAAAAGTACTAGTACGTGTCCCGCGATAAAGTATCAATCATCAGAAAACGTACTAGAACGTATCCCGCATACAATGTGTTAATTTATGAAAAGAAAGATTAAGTCTCAGTAGAAATATCTATAAAAATATGCACGATATCTATAAAAATCAATAAATCAAACTAAAAATATCGTATTTACTACAATAAATGCGATATTTTTTTTCAATTATAAATTTTGTGAAATCCACCACAGACCACCGTTTCGTCACCCTCGGGCAATATAAAAATTTTAATGGCATTTCCTTCATCGCATTTGACTGAACGTGAATCTGCGCAGTAGCTAGTGGGAACGTTAACAAACATTGAAATTTCAGTATGATGTCCATGAAATTGGAACTTGACATAACAGAGCGTTAAAACACTACCAACCTTAAAACCATCTCATTAAATTATTTTATTTCTTACTGATTTTAGACTCATTTTGAAGTTTTAAATAAACAAATTTACTTTCTAACGAATATTTTATTTTTAAAAGAGTGAGTAAATTCTTAGAGCATGCCGATAGTTCAGTTCATTATTAAAATGTACTTGTATGTTGTTTTTTCCGTAGCATTTTGTTTACTAATACCTGGAAGTTATTTTCGATTTCGTCTTTCAGTGTCAAAATGTTTGAGAAATTCCTAACGAAATTATACTCGAATAATATAAAAATAAATGTTTATCTATTTACTTGAATGTTTATTTAAAAAAATCTTTATAATGACATTAAATTGATATAACCGCATGTAAAAAAGAAGTTTCAAATTTATAAATTGTGATCTCTAATGCTGATAAATTTAAAAGTAAAACTGTATTTTATTTATGCTGTAAAATCAGAAATATGTCCGATATAATAACGTATTGTATACTTGCTATAGGAATGTGGGGTCTTATTAATTGCGGCCATTGTTTGGTTTGGTTTGGAGCGCTACGGTCTACTGTTTTGCACACGAGGGCTAATGAGACCGGGACCTACAGTTTAAAGCCGATTCCGAACGGCTACAAACATCCATGCCAGCAGCGGGATTCGAACCCACGAACTCCGGTTCCGAAGAGCAGCACTCTACCATTCGGCCATCGTTCGGCGCGGCCATTGTTTGAAATTTCGTTTTGGCGCGGAATTCCGTAATCGGAAATGGTCGATTCATAGTTGTCAAAATTCGGACATCAGCGCTTTATAACGTTTACGAATCTTTAATTATCCTAGAACTTGAATCCTTTAAGCCTGACGAAGCTTTAGCCAAACCGGAGAAACAAATTTACAGGCGAAGCATTGAAACGAAGTAATACAATTATAGATCTTTTTCGAAGCATTTAATTTTTGTAATTTCGTTAAATTCTTTTCCGCTGAAATTTATTCATTCACCTTAATACAATAAAATTTGCCCAATCATAACTTCGAAAAGATTTGTGATACTATACACATTAAAATTTGGTTTTAAAATTTTTTTCTTTAATTTGCTTATAATTTAATTCTACTTTGTGATCCTTAAAAGATAGGAAGATATAAAACATATATAGATAATAAACAACATTTTAATTGGTATAATTAACCTTTATAGTTTGGTTTGAAGCGTTATGATAAACTTTTGTTGAGAGAGGGCTAAGACCGGGACCTATTGCTTAAAGCAGATTCCGAACAAAAGTCATGCGGGAATCGAACAGGCGAGCTCTAGTACCGAAGAGAAGCGCTCTACCATTCAACCATCGTTCGGCAATTAACTGTTATGAAAGCGAGGCATTCGAATATTTCTTATGGTCCAGATGAGATTGGGGAACCTCTGCACTAAACAATGTCGGGCAGAGACCGATGACTTAAAAGTCAGTTTCAAGCATCCGCATCATTGCCAATACTGATATTTGAACTTCCAACACCTCACCTGATCGGCCTTTTAAAATATTAATTTAAAAAAAGTTGCTATAGAAACACGAAATAACATTTATAAAGTAATTTGCGAAATAACATTCATACCATCCATCAAGTTAGTGATTTAGAGTGTTAAGTATTTTAATTCCAGGGCATACAAATAAAGCTGAATTCGATGCACCCGAAAAATACTATTTAATTCGGATCAATCCAAAAGTTATATGCAAGCTTATAAACAGAACATTTTACTTTTAAATTTGCATAGTTAAGTAACATTTAATGAGGTTCATGTAGGATGTTAATGGACAATTATTAGTGATAGTAGTGTCAAGTAAATTAGTATTTCTGTAAAAAGTAAAACATTTCACAGCTTTTTCAATTAGATAGAGGAAATGACATGTTTTAAATTTCTATGTTGTTTCGCATCTGATATTTTTTAAAGGCGCATGACATCTTGAACAAAACATCTTTGACATCTAATCAAAACTGAATCGAAGCAAGAGTTAAGTAATTAAATGACTTAATATTATGATGCACGATGGCTGCCGGAGAGAGTTCTTGACGTTTCGGAGACTTCAAAGTGTACCAGTGCACATGAAATGGTTGACGTCCCTTGACATGTAGTGACGTCTCCCAGACGTCACTACATGTCAAGGGACCTGACCTTGCATACCAAATAACGGAGTAAATCAAAAGTTCTACCGAGAAATAAAGAAAAAAACACATAGCGTGTCGGTGGATATTTGTTCTCTTCAAAAGATTAACCTTCATTAATAGAATTCCTTCCAAAAGATCAGACGAACCAGTTCGAGAAATATGGAAGTATGATATAGTTCCCCGATAACACGGAAAAGAAGGAAAAATAAATTTAAAGAAAAAAAAGAGTCGACGGAATAGATGATGTCTGATGTGATCCGACAAATGTCACCCCATCTTTCTCTGGGTTCAAAAACGTGACTTTCACGGGGGAAGTTTCACTAGAACAGTGATCCAATTTCGTAAACTTAATAAAAACGAGGGACAATTCGCGGCCTTGGATGTCACGGTACACTTGAAGTCGAGGGAGCGGGTGCAAAATGAAGAAAGAAATGGATCAGTCCTCGACTTCCTTCATACAGTGGACAGTTACACAATCTTAATACCAGGTTTTAACCATTAACTTGTTCTGTACATTACAGATAAGCACATATAATACTTTACACGCTTGTATATCACGTGTGATACAAAATGAACTATATTTTATATATTTCATATTCTGTATCACAAAGTCGTATTTACAGGTGGACCTGGGGGAAGGGATCTGGACCCTCCCTAAAATATTTTTAAAGTATGTATTAAATGATTTTTTTTTTTTTAACTTATTAACATTTAGGTACATTACTATTTCCACTGCAAGAGGGGGAAAATCGTTTTTAATCCTAAAAAAGTAAAAAACATTTCTTCACATTTAAATATGACACAGGATGTTGGCAAATTTACCGTTACTTTCAGTGCATATAAGCATAACTATAAACGTGGATGAAGATTTGAACAAACTGGTAAAAATAATTTGCTACTATAAAACGATAGTTTGATTATGCCAATCTGTTTTCGAATTTTGTTTTCTAACTAATTAAAATAGGCATTTCCGCTGATAGACGGAACAATACTTTCATACAAGATAGTAATAAATTTTAACTAATGAATCACAAAATTTAAAATAAAAATAAAATTCACTTCTTGAATCTAGTTATCCCACAATGTATTCCAGATGGATCAAGTATTTATTCAGAAGTTAATTCGTTATGAAAATTCATATAAATAATTTCCCAATGTCTAGATAATTGACAATAATTTATTGGGGGCAGAAAATATTTTTTCTTTATTAAAACAGGAATCTTACAATGTATGCGGGGTACTTAATTTTTGTCCCAATAAAACTTTATACAACAAATTGTAAATTTAAGAAGGAAAAATCAAACAATGCAATTTTTTTTTTTCAAAAATGCCTTGATGTTATTCATCCCTCTGGTGTACGAAAGAGTACACCAGGTGTCCGAAAGAGTATCCCTCTGGTGTACGAAAGAGTTACACCAGTAGGTTCAATAGAACCTGTCGCAACATACGACTGATCAATGGCTAAAGGTAATGTAGCTTCAATTGAGCGAGAAATCACGAAGACTGAAGACTGACTAAACCTCAAGTGAGTCTTCGTCATTTATAAGCAAAGGCTACACAGAAGACATCCAAGTTTGCTCTGTCACCTCCAGAGGGCTTGTTTGCAAAAAGTTGTTTTCGAACATTGTTAATACAAACCTCTATTTTACTTGAAAACGGTGGATCTTTGGTAGGCAAGAGCCTCAGATACCACTACCCTTCGGTTATGAGATAAATGCCTTTATAGTTAGCACTTTTGAGTAAGATATGTTTAAGACGGTACCAATTTTATAGCAATTAGGTCTACCTCTTAAGCCATTTTTCGAAATAAATTCACTTTAACATCCATATATCCCTAAAAATCAACATAAAGGGAGAAAAAACCTTGAAAATAGTTGGCAGGATGTTTCTTTTGTTTACCAACTGAACATGAATGTCAGACGAAACTCTTCGACTCTTGTTCTATTATTTCATAAGATTCCTCGTTGTACAAGATATGAAATCATGGATCCGGTAAATTTGGACCATGTATATGGAAGAAAAGCAATATAACAAGGCTGCACTGATGGAGAAACCACAGTAACAAATACTGATATGCAATTTAAGAAAGCATTAATGGAAAATGTTATATGTCTGTGCGAAGATTAAGGTGTTAATCTATTTTAAATTTCATTACTAATTCTGTAACCATAACTCCCAATGTCTTTAAAAAGCTATACCCCCAAATTCAATTGAAAAAAAAGCATTTGCTTAGAGTTTTAAAAAAATAAAAAAAGCTACTACAAAATTTAATCGCAAAAAAAGTAAGTACAGCTACAAAAACTCAGTTTATAGTTATATGTATTGCAATATCAATATTAAATATTTTTCCATCCTACCTGACTACAGTTAACCCTTGAAAAATTCGGAAATAACGGGGGAAAAAAAAGAGGCTGTACTAATGAATTTTTACCACCGATTTGAACGCAATATAATTTGGATAAAGTCCCTGCAAGACTCAACTGGAGAAAGGTCGGCAGAGCAGACAAGTGAGTCTACACAAAAGATGGATTTTCTTTTATATTATTGCCCTCGAGCAAATAGGAAAAGCACGAATCAGATCGGGAGAAATAAGCCTTTTTTCCGTGTTCATCCTCGAGGAAGGAGAAAAATGTTGTAAAGGTTACACATGCGAAAGTAATCTCGTTGGAGACAGGTAACACGGGCTAAAGCACGGTACACACATTTTGTAAGAGGTCGCCGACTTACATGTATGTGCTTAAGAGACCGACGTACCGAAAATTTAATAAACAAATTAAATTATTGAAAATTTATGCGAAAGTAATAAAGTTTTCGGACATTTTAGTATTAATATAATGCTACAAATTATACTGAATTTTTTAAAATTAAGCTTTTATCAGAAAAAATAAAGTAAAAATCATACTTTTATTGCTTATGTTGAATACTAACTGTACCATTTCTCTGTGCATGCAAGTAGGTACCCAATTAAAAAATTAAAAGTGTTAACTCTTTGCCTGTCTTGTATACCACATACGATAAACTGTAAACGAAAAATAATTTGTTATAGCGTCTTAAATTTAGTTTTTTTTTCAGTGAGACGTGTCACATTTAAAGCTATATCTAACGTACATTATAAAATTATTCTCTCATATGGTGGCAGCCAAACTGTTAACCCTTTGCCTGTCCAGTATATCCCGTATGATATCCACATCTAATGTTTTATACACTCGTATATCACATGTGATACACAATGAACTCTATATTAAGAGGAAAATAATTTCGTAGAGTTCTCATTTAAGATTTTTCAATTAGATGAAAATAAAAGCTTTATATCTAATGCCATGCTTCTGAGTGTGGTTAGTCTTAAAGAAACAGCAATCCAAATGTCACTCCTGGTACGTATCATTTGTCTATATATTTATCACTCAACATGACATATACAAAATTTATATTACGAGAGTCCTCATATCTGCATCTTTTGCATCACTAAACTGTTCCTTCCTTCCGCCCTTTTCTCCCCGGGCTGCTATCTTCCTCATCTTCCACCCCCTGGTTCTTCCTCCTCCGGGACAAACCAAAAACTTCTTGCAGGTGAAGCGGGGAATTCGAATCTAATGTACGTCATACAATTTTCTCATATGAGGACGACCATAGATTTTAAGAAACTTATCTTCATGAATATAAACGTAATTCTTACAGAAACTAACACGGAGATAATTAAATGCAGCTTGATAATCGTATGCTAGAACTGCAAAGTATTTCAAACATTTGTTACAGGGTAATATTTTCTTCCTTGTCCCCTATTTGCCTTCGAGACAAAATCTTGCCTGAAATGTTTGACACTGTCTTTACAATTTTATGTTTCCCGGTTGATTTTGGCAAAATCGCAATAAAAGCTTTGTCTATTAGAGTGGTTAAACATACCTTCAATGAGCTCTTACCCTTACACAATAGAGTTATCTGTAAGAGTCCAGCTACAATCAATCGATCTCAAATAGCGCAACAGTGTTGAATGGTGATAAATACAAATTAATAAGCTGCAATTACCCTATTAACTTGGAACAAACGGATGACATACAAAACCGCAGTGCGGACGAATATGAATAATGGTGGGTAGACCTAATTACTAAACACAATTATGAGAAGACCTTTCAACAAGTTTACCACGTTCATTGCCAAGCTAAAAAGTGGAACTTAATGTGGTGGTCCCTTTTTTTTATTATTATTATTCTGCTCAAGCATTTACTATCCACAAATATATAGTTTATATCATTGATATCGCTCCCTGCATAACAGTTATCGTCCGAATCCAGTAATAACTCTTCCACCTCTGCATTTTTTATAATTTATTTTTCACGGTCCACACTGCACAAACTTTTTTCGAGGTTCCTGGTCAGTCACTACCATGATAAGACAAAACAATACTTTAAATAAATAAAAATCAAACATCAAGCAAGCTAAATCACTGAATAACTAAACAAAATTGTCTCATTGACCGAAACCCGCCGCTGTGCACACTGACTAACATGAACAATAGACAATGACTAGTGATCATCCCCACTCCATGAACGTCTATCACTTCCCTAGTGGACAATTTTAGTATGCCGTTTCGCTGTGGTCGGTATACAATTCCGCTTTGAAGCGACGTTCACGTGATAACGCGTGATCAGCCATTTAGTGAAAACTTCCATCCCGCGAGGGAGATCAGCATATAAAAAGGGAAAAATTCATAAAGATCATTTTAAACAGCTACAAGCAACCGTACCAGAAGCCTAATTCGGTTTGGTTTACTTTTTCTACAGTCTAACGAAACTAGAACGAAACGGCTAACGAAACCAGAACCTACTGCTTAAAACCGATTCGGAACGGCTACGAAAATCCATGTCAGGAGCCATGGTCCGGTACCGAAAAGCAGTACTCTACTCATTTGACAATCATCCGAATTAGACCAAAAACTACATTCCTTGAAGGCTTCATCTGCTTGGCCAACAACTGGCAAAAATGTTGGTATATTAGTTAGTTGTCCAGGTCAATTTTTTGATAATGGAGGCTCAGACTTGATTCTACCTGTTAGTCCGTCGAAACGTCGAGTTATTTATAACGTGTAAATTGATCCCAAAATGAAGATATCAAAATTCAGGCCTCGGTAACGAAAATAATTATTAAAATCATTTTACTTTCCAAGTAAGAGATCACAGTGCTACAGGAAAGGGGGAGCATTGTGCTAGAGAGTGGCCCAATTTGGCGAACTTATTTGAGTAGAGGCTTCTAAAATGCAACATACTTAAAAACAAGATTCAATCTAAAACTCCTCAGCTTGATCAATTCGCAACTCGTTTCTATTGTGCACAGCCTAAATCCAACTTGCTACGGTTATACAGGGAGTATGACAGCTAGTGGTAATGAGGCACCCAATTAACTGTGATCGATGCGACAATGGAGGGAAGTTTAGGCATATAAAATAAGAGTGTGACAATGGTTACACGTGTTAGCACGGTTGTTGCTTTGTTTCATCTTAATCGGGTAGTATCATCAAAGACATTAGAAATGACTGATCAAAGTACCATGATACCAGGACAAGGGCCAAAATACTTCAGAGTTCCTAAAATGGAACGGCCTCTTCTCGTGTTTTAAGTCAGGCATTCAGTTGTCAACACTTTCAGAGAGTCAAACTCACTCGAAAAAACCAGTAACCGTAAAAAAATAAAAATAAATATTGTAGTAACATTTTACCCCCTGCTTCCGCGCAATTCATTAAAAGTTTCTTATTTAGCACACAAGCTTTCAGTAATATAGAATATTGTGTACATTAAATTTTTTATTAAAAAGGTACAACAATGTTCTGTATGAGATACCGGCTGATATATGCATTTTATGATTTTGAAGAGAGAAATTAAGTATTTTATCATAAAATATTGAATCTTAAATTCAACGGTGCCTCGCAGGAGACAACGTAAAGGTTCACAAGAAATATTTTTAAATGGTTTTGATTACAAACTGAAGAAAAGAGTTTTGATTACAACAGAATCATGTTTAGTATGCAGTTCTGATAAGAGAGTCTCATAAAACTTAACCGCGGTCTACTTTAGAGCGATTTGGTTTGAACCGCTACGGTTTAATGCTTTGCTACAAGACGGTTAATGACCAAGTGCTTCAAACTGATTCCGAACGGTTACGAATATCCATGACATCAATGGGATTCGAACCCACGAACTCCCGTACCGAAGACCAACGCCATAGCCAGTCAGCCATCACTACTTTACAGCTGAGTGGGGAATGAAAACAAGCAGAGGAAACTAAGTTATTAACAATTTCAGAGTGTTCTAGGGGCTTTTCATTTGAGGTATTAAAATAATCTCGATATCATTTTCGAAGAGGACACATGTGAAAGGAGGGGTGAAAAACTAGTGCTACAGTTACCCTAGGATGAACGGAATAATGGCCCTCATTGCATCAAAATTCTTTTTTGTTTAAGAAGTGCTAAAGGATTAAATAATTCAAAGAAATAGTATTTCCTGCAATGAAAAATAAAAGGGATAAAAACCCCAAACTCCACCTATCACTAAGTCAATCTATATTTGGGGTGACACTACTCTTATTAATGTGGTGCAGTATACCCCCAGAGAATTTTGCGCCATTAAACCCAAATCAGCCAACCAACTACACTCTTTAATGTAAACAAAATATAGCATTAATTCGAATATATATATATTTTTTTTAAATTCATAAACAGGTATTCAAAAATTAATCTTTCGCAATGTTTAGAAACATATTCAATGAAAGAAAGTCCGAATTACTTAAATCTTATGAAGTTTATCCTTCTACTGTTACCCAAAGAATTGACTTCGAAACACGGGCTGTTTGTTTTTGCGATCTACTGACACAGAAAAGTATACAAGCAAGGACTTGCAGCACGCAACAAGAAAGTTTGCAAAAAAATCAATCGGCTTGCCTCTCATCCCTCAGATGGAGTCCTTAAACACGCTTATCTACACGCACTCAGAGGCAGGTTGCAGGAATCATGGCTTGCTGATTCAAGGAGCGGATTTCTGCTGGATGACCACTGCAATTACTTATTAAAAATAACGTTAGCAGACCTGGCAACCACAAAAATGTCAAAATGTTTATCGATTGATGTAACGATTTTAAATAATTTGCCTTTACTGTTGCGGATTTTGCTTTTATTAAAATATAACAAACTGTAAATTCAAAACATGGTCCTTTTTATCTGTATTTATCATATTTTATTGGTAAACAAAAATGTGTGGCCTTTTCTACTTATTTTCCGGGATGGTAGGGGAATCCTATCACACTATCTCGCATTGCTATGTGGAATCGCCAAAATTAATAACACGAAATGACAGTTCTTTATATTTAAAATATTCATCATTTTTCTTTATTGTCCAATGAAATACGACTGGGTATCGACACGTTTTTCTGGAAGAATTGTGGTTGGGTTCTTTTCCTGTTACAGGCTACAAAATTCTTATTGCAGTCCGTTCCGCATTGTCACTACTAGCCCCAATACGACACAGGAAGTAAAATTTCGTTTTGTTGGTCGCAAAAAGGGCGAAAAGGAAAGTTTTTTCTTTGAAAATCCAGCAATTGGTACATTTGCCACCATACTCGAAAAATGGTAGAAAAATATAGTATTACCGGGAGAGTTGACAGGTCTGCGTTAGTTTATCCAACATTACAGTACCGAAACATTTTCCTGTGTCGAGGACATACGTCAATCACAGTAACCATAATTAGTTCAGTTTTTTTTTTCCAATACTTGTATTTTACAGTCCGTATACATAAAAGTATAACTCAGACGAAAGGAGAGGATGGGGATGTTATGTAATTAGTATCGGAATGGCTTGGGACCTTTTCCTCACTTACATGCGGAACTCCGAGCAGATTTTAAAGCCTGGACTACGAATGCCTCCTGATAGAATACTGTCAATTGCATTTACTTGGGTACCGGAAAGATTGTACTGCGTTTCAGACACCGAATGACGTGGAGAAGATCGACAAAATGAGAGAAAGGACAGGCAGGGTGGGCAAGCTGGGAGGTAGCAATATCACTCGCCCAAGACCACAGAGAATGGCACACAAACTCTGAAGGCTTTACATGCTATCTGGCAAGAAGTAGGATAATGATGAGGAGGATGAACACGCTGGTCACGGCCGTTAAGTGCCTTTATTTTTTATTATTATTATTATTATTTTAAGCTCTAGCCGTTGTTCCTTAAGTAGCTGGATTTGCATTGTCATTTTCAAATTTGATCTCAATGTTCTAAAAATCAGAGGAGGTGAGACAGCTTTGACTGACTCCAAATTAGGCAGATATTCTTTGTGAAAAAGAGACTATTGTAGTTGATCTTACAGTGAAGATGTGCTTGCTGGGTGTACAAATGCGTAAATACTATAACTGTTAAACTTTTTCATATTCTAAATAGTTTTCTCTGAGGTTGGACTCATCATGGAGACTCAAGTATCATTATTCGAGCACTACTAAAATACTGACCATTCTAGAGCTGTGACGTTACGAGAGTACCTCGAGGGGTTACAAGGTTTAAATTTGGTTCCAAGCATCTCTATTTGTAGCAAAACGATCTTGGGTATCATGTAAAAGAGGGAACAACCAGTCTTTATCATTCCAACACAACCTTAACAATAGCGATCAACTGGTGTTCCTCATCCTTTTTTCCAGGCCAGTTTCTTTCTTTGTCGATTTATTTAAAGAAATTCGGCGATAATTGTTTTTATGCTCCCATCGAAGAATTCTTTTGTCTTCGAAGAAGCGGATTTATTTGCTTCGTACACTGACCTGCACGCAAGACCCACGGGATAAGTTTTTCGTAAACCCGTTGCCCTCTATTTCTGGTGGAGTGAGAGTGAAAGACTAGCTGATTCACTAGTCTAGATTGTTCAACAGATAAAATACTTTGAAGCTAAAAAAAATGGGCGTTTTATCGAAATAATTCTAATTCATGAATTAGATGGGCTGAATATATTTGTCCTTTTGTTATGTTGAACTAAAATGGAGATCCTCACATTTACCGATTGTTACATGCGAAAGGCAAGTTTAAATTTATTTTAAATCAAGAAAAGGCAAGTAATACCCATGCATTCATTTAAAACAAAAAGGCACATTAAAGGTATTTCCAGCTTATACATAGTTTAGTATAATATAACAGAAATATTATGAACATGCATACTAATAACATTTGAACCCACGAAACTCAATCGAGATTCTCTACCAGATAGGCCAAAGTTAAATATGAAATCGATTTCAATGTGAAATATGTGAGAGACTACTGGAACGTTCATCCAATTCTAAACCTATAATAAATATGTCGCAAATGAACAAATTATAAGCATTTGAAAGCGAATTTTTTTAATTATTGGAAACAACATGAAAACAGACTGACTTTTCACTCACAAAGGAGTACAGACTAGCAAGTTGTTTTACATAAAATCGACTGTTTTAAAAGGTCATTTATTGTATATTTTCTCCTTCCGAATAAAGCAGTGTTGATCGAAGATTAGGGAAGGACTTTTTGGTATTGTCCATTTGAACACAACTGCTGGCCGGATATTTACAAGTATTCGAAATCTTGGGTTCTGATGTCATGAGCCTTAACATTCGTTCGTCCATGACTCGAGAGAGGGCACCAGAACGACAACCCCCTTTGGGGCAGGACAGGGTGCCATCCAAAGAGAACAGCCAAGACGGTGTTAAGGGTAGAGATCTCAACTAAACTTCAGTTGCTAGAAAAGTTATTAATCCTGCAAATCAAAGACCTTTGCCAATTATTAATTAACATTTTCTCTTGAAACATCAATAAAATATTGTCTTCTATTTAAGTAAGACACTGTGAGGAAAGATGTACAAGATTCAAAAATACCCCAATTGCGTACAAATTTCTATGGCGGTGCAGTAAAAAATCGGCTGAGATTTAACTCCAATACTGATTTTGAATAAACTAATACCAGTTATTTTTACAGAGGAGGAAGAGTAAACGAAATAAGTGTTCAATGACTAAAAATTTTGACGGATGATATGAAAGGACTGTTCAAATCCGGTGTAATGATAAAATTAAATATCAGCAGGCCCTTTTCTGCTGTCCCGTTTTTCGCAAGTTCATTTCTTACAAAGCGATCGACAGGAGATAATCAGAGCGGAGCGAGAAGAACATCAAAGTGCTAATGTAACACACTGATCATGAACCATTTAAACCTTTTCGGAGCCATATCAACACGATATTTTTCAATGTTCCGTTTTCACATACACCCACATTTTCTCCGAAGGTATATGAAAAAACGAAAAAAAAATACAGGATTACAAATTTGAAACATTAAGAATGTTCGAACACAGTATGCTAAAATATTTTTAATTAGGGCAGAAAAATATTTCAACATTTTCGTCGAAATTTCAATAACTTTGAAAAAATTTGTTTAACGAAAAAAAAAAAAACTATTTTCAACCGATATGTCAACCGACTACAATCATGAAAATCAACTCTCAAACACCAATAAACTGGTTGCAAAAAGAAATGTCAGTAATATAAGTTTGAAATGAATTAAGGGTTTCCATTCAACATTTTTCACAGAAAAATGAAGTTATCTCCCTTACATAAGACTAAGGTTGATTAGTTGCTATGGTCTACTGTTTGCTACACGAGGGCTAAAAGACCTGCTTAACATTTTCGTGGACCGTAAGGTTACTTCCTACCTAACATGATCTTACGAAATGAATATGCGGCAAGCGAAAAAACTCCCCACTAGATCTGCTAACATGCAATATAGAATTAGATTGTCAGCTAATAAATGGATATCCCTCCAGAAAATAGAAAGGCCGTCCTGGTAGCTTCCAAGTAAAGAAGTATGCAATCAGCCAGGATGGGAAATCATACGTCAAAGTAGTTTCAACTATAGACGATGTTGGAAATGTAGCACAGAAACCAAGGTAAAGAGAACATGTGTACAGAATATCATGTACCTTGTACATTGCAACATGCTTTACATGGATAGCAAATAAATAACGGCCATTAAATTGAATTGAATTTTCGGTATGACTGTAAATGGACTCATATACTTCACAAACCTAGAATTTAAATATAAACACAAAACTAGACAATAAAATAGTTCCAAATGCCTTTTTTAATAGAAAAAAAGGCAAAAGACTGGAAGGATATAAAAAATAGATGTCCCACGAAAGGGTTAGGTTGGTTTGGAGCGCTACAGTCTACTTTTTGCAACACGAGGGCTAATGAGACCGGGACCTACTGCTTAAAGCCGATTCCGAAAGGCTACGAACATCCACGCCAAGGTGGGATTCGAACCCACGAACTCCGGTTCCGAAAGCCAGCACCCTAACCTTTCGGCCATCGTTCGGCCACGAAAGGGTTGAAGCAGATTCCGAACATTTTCCAACAGACATGCCTATAGAGGGATTCACTCCCTCCCCCCAACATTAGTATCAAAGAGCAGCGCTCTACCCATTCAGTCATCGTTCTACATATACGACTAAGGAACTTTAAATCAAGCATGTTGAACTCCAAAATTAATATGGACCTAATAAAGATGACCGAAATAAAAAAAAATAGAAACTTAAAAAAAAATTTCTTTTGGCGAGTATACTAAAGATTTAACATTTTAAAAACTTAAATATCGGGTAATAAAATAAAACTGTTTTCTTCCTCTTCTCTGCCATCCTCTTCCCAACCTCAGGAAAAGTCGCCCACAGTTATTTTTCTCAAAATTCATGCAAGCCTGAATGAAGTATTTATGGTAATTTCTGACTCGATCGAAGATTTAGAAAAAAAGAAAATCCTCCACGGGAGAGACGGAAGTTTCATCTTACACAGGGCAGTAACGTTGCTTCGTTAGCAAATTTTCTGTTCAGAATACGAAGACATTTGAATACTCATCAAGTACATCTGGGATAAAAATGGAGATGACAAAGGATGATGCAAGAAATTAAAAATTCAGTTGTAAAATTTATATTAATACCCGATATACCATTGTGGGCCGCGAGTTTAAAAAGTATCGACGATCTTATCCGTAAAGTATACGGTTCTAATGTAATCATCTTGTTTTCGTCTATGTGATCAAAATGAGGACACTTCGTGGAGAAAAAAAAAAAGAGGGAGAGCATGTGTTTTCTCGTATGGCCCTGAGTCTGAAGAGAATTCTCGCATCAGAGAATGTGACCGGACGTGTTCTCAACCATTTTGTAGCGAAACAATTAATTTTTAATGAGGCCCGGGAACGCGTCTATTTATAGATCTCGTGGCCCAAGATATCACAAGAGTTGGGGACGCGGTCAAGTGGTATCTCACACTCGAAAAGAATTTAGCACAAGACCCACAGCATAGGGTTCACTGGACAGGCACTCATATCGAAAAGACCAGGGTAGCACTCTCGCACTAATATAAACCTCTCCCAAGGTCATATTTTGGAGGTAGGGGAGAAATTTTCATATAATGAACTATCTTATTTCCTAAACTATCCCCCCCCCCTCTTTAAACAAAAATTACCTTTAGGAAAAAAAATAATTCAAGGTTTTATTTAGAACGCTTAGGTTTGGTCTACTTTTTTTTTCCTACACTAGGGCTAATGAGACCAAAACGTACTGCTTAAAGCCGATTCTGAAAGGCTACGAACATTCATGATATTAACGGAATCAGTCCCCCCTATTTGGCACATGGTATTATTGATTGACCAAATACAGAAAAAATAATAAAAATATAGGTTTTCTTAAAATTGATTTTTTTTTCTGTATGCCATTCGGAGATTATCATAGGAAGAGGCTAGAATTAATGTATTATATTCTCAATCAAAAAAAAAAAAAAATTAAAATTAAAATTAAAATTTCTTACGAATATCTAGATACTATTAGTGAAATCACAAATATTTTCATTTTGTCAAGATCAATATTCCAAGTCGAAATTTTTTTGTATCCAAATCTAGTTAAAAATTAAGAACTTTAAATATAGAATTAACTAGTCACCACTGAATCAGTCTCCTTGTCTGCATGAAATCTTAATGATTCCAGATAATTACTACCATTATTTCAATTAATAAGCGCAAGCAGATAAAGACAAAATTCGTTCATATAATTTCGTATTCTGCGACTGCTTAATTTTACGCTAATTCATATAAAAATATTTTTTCAAGTGAACAATATTTAATACAAATTTTTATTGACGTGTAAATTCCACGGTTTTTGGATACGACACAATTGCTTGGATAGAGCCGCGGTAATTCAGCCAGCAAAACCACCTATCTCGTAACTGGAGAGATGAAAGTTCAAGGCTCGTGCCAGCTAAAAATTCACTGTGTTCATTAATGGGCACGTAAATTAGGTTCGTAGTAGCAATGACCTCTAAATTCACAAACGATACATTATGAAGTGGTAACTTGAGGTTTTTCTGCTTGGTTCATGCTTCTAAATGACGAGGACTCACTTTACTTTGTATTGTGAGTTATGTCGGAATGAAAAAATGACAAATATCAGCGACTGGGTAAGGGCGCAGTGCTCCCCGCCCCAATGGAAAAAATGAAAAACAATTTCTAGGATCGTATTAAACAATCTCAATGGGCTGAAGACCCACAGATAATGGAGGTGTCCTTTGCAACAAGTGGAAATCTCAATTCAGTGGTATTCAGTCTAATTCAGTCGTAGCTTAGTGCCAGCTATTCCCATAACGATAATGGCAGATTTTTAATGCATATATTAAAATAAAATAGGAGCCTAAGCATTAATTAACATACATCTGTGAATCCCACCACGCGGAAAATGTCATTTGACATGTTAGAAAATCCCCACCTTTAGCGACACCAAATTGTAATGAGATGGAGCCCCGCATTTGTACAATGCCATGCCCTTCTTGGAATGGTTACGATGAAAAGTTGAACAATAAGGTGAAAGACAATAGAACATAATTAAGAAGACACATTAAATACTGTCAATGAACCGTTAAATGAACATCACACAAGACTTAAGGGATCGGCATTTACATTTAAAAATGAGATCATTTAAAATAGATTTGGGGCATCTTTTTGAAAGGAAAAATTTTTTTAATTCTACAATAGCATCTACAAGAATTTTGAGGGGGAAATTGTATTTTTGCAAAGACAGGGTTTCTAACAAAACTTTTAGAATAAACTCATCAACTTTCCCTGGTATTCTCTGACCTAATGACAAACAATATCAGCTCAGATTTCATTCCATTTAAAAGTCTTATAAGCTATCATCATTCTTTTTTATTCACTCGACACCCTTTAGTGGGCCACGGCTTTCTTCAGAATCTTTTTTCATTCATCTCTCCTCTACGCTAGCGTGTTCCAGTTGGTCAAAGTCCCCATGAATACAATCAATTCACCTTTGCCTGTAAGTCGGGTACCAATCGGGTTTAAACTTTAAGACTTTGGTAAAGGAGAGGGGGTTCATCCTGCAGAATTTCCCTTTAATATAGTTAATATCTGCCTCTTTCGTTACTGTATCTGTGCCATTAATGTTCACTGCATCCAGAATATTTCTTAAATCCTATACCTCAAAGCCTATTTTCATGTGTTTTTGTCATTGGCCAATGTCTAAATTTCTGAACCTGAGAGAGCACAGATCTAATATTGGTTTTATGTAATTTTTGTTACTTTATTATCATCAACAATGTTATTAGTTTAAAAGCATTACTGATTTAAAAGTAGTATATTCTTATAGCTTTTAAGTTTATTCTGCGTTAATTTTATAAAAATCAAACGTATAGTAAGCAAAAATAAATCCAGCAAATTGTAGTGGACTGCTTTTGGTTTCCGCCTATCAAGAGGTACAGTAAGTGCAGGGTTGGATAAAAATCATGATTTTTTTTTTTTTTTAAATCAAAAAAATCAGATTTATTTGATTTTTTTCTGAATTTTTATTTTAATTGTTGTTTTTATATATTTTTTCAATATACATTGAATAGTTTGTTAAAGGTAACTTATTTATCTAGTATATTCTACACACTGATTACCTAAAATTAAATACATAAATTTTCATCTAAATACACTTCATTATTTTGTAATTGGATGGTGCAAACTAAATAAGATGTAAATTTAAAGAACAAATTAAATATTCATTTAATGCAAACTATTTATTAAAAAAAAACAAAAAAATCGTTATTATGGATCGGAATTATGGATTTAACTGTTTCAATAAAAACACAAGTTTTGAGGACGTATCCACTCCTAATTTGTTACGAAGGCTAAAATGATCAATACCAAAAGAAGAAAACTGTCTTTCTATTCTAGTAGATGATGCCACGGTTGTAATTTGGTAGATAAACTGGATTTCAAGTTCTGTAATAATCTCTTTACCTCCCATTACATAAAATGAATTCCACTAGTCATAATGAGTCGTTGTACCTATCCCTATTACATACTTTCTGATAACAACCCCTAAATTCTTTGAAAACACATGCTATCTATTTACACTTATTTACTTATTGGTATTTCTGTGCTGATTGATTCCCAATTCTCCTGTCTTTGAAATATAGGTTTTAAGAGAAGTGAAAAAAAAGATTTAAATCAATGATTTTTTTACAAAAATCAACTGATTTAAATCATGACAACCCTGAGTGAGTGTATCAAAATAGGAATTGACCTCTTAATAATTTATCCAATGACAAATTCTTCTGTATTTATCAAGGTCGTAAAAAATGTCTGTCAGTGTAAAACTACACTTTCCTAACCTCCATAAGACATAAGAAACATCAATGTGAACGTTTGATAAACAGAAATTTTTAACACACTAAACTAAGCATGGTCAGATTAAATACAGTATTTGTAGTGATCTGCAATGACGAATGATTTTTTTAATGTAAACTAATCCTAATAATGGAGTTTTAATTTAAAAATTGAAAATTATCTAATTGCAAAGTTACTTTTTAAAAATTTTCACTTTTGGTTGTAAGTATTCGCTATTCGTTGCATGTCAGAGGAGAGAAGTAAAGCAAACGATCGATAAACCGCAGAAATGTAACACGAAATATATATTTTAAGAACATATAAATTTTTAAAGTTATATGTGAGGATAATAGATCAGTTTTTAACTTCCTAACTTTTCCCACGTTGAACAAAACAACGTATCAGAAGTATATATAGGAGCATCATAAAAAGTAAACATAATGGGAACAATTCTTCATGGTCAGTAAATATGCCATTGAATGCATACAAAATTTCTAGTCACGCTCCGTTGGCAGCATTGTCAAAACATTACACCGCATCCTAGGACACGATGATCCATATTTGTATGCTTCCTGATTCAGTTGCAGATTACAAAGAAATAGAATGAGCAACGTCAAATTGACACCAACATCACAGCATTAATGCTAATCAGTTAAGTCAGGAATTATTCAAATTATGTCAGTTACGAGGGGTGGGAATGCATCTATTAGCAACTGATGACTGGAAAGATCTATCTCCCGTCTGGTGATTCGCAAGTAAGAACTAATTAACATTTGATTTTCATACGATAAATTCCGTTACGATCATTAAAATAGGAAAATATATCTTTCGTTTAAGAGGATATGGAAAGAAATATATTTGGATTTGGGCTGATAGGAAAAGTGCAATCCAATATCTCAAAAAAATGGACGGAAATATGATAAACCTGACCAGGATAATCTAGTACTTCTCATTGAGGAAATCGGTACGCCTTCAATGGATTCCTCCGCGCGTTTAAACTTTAAAATTTTTCAACGTTGATTTTTTTTTCTATAAAGCATCCCCTATATAATAATAGCTTAAGTTATCTGTACGTCTGTCCTCGATTTTATGAAGCGGTTGGACCTGGAATGGATAGAGGCATCCATAGTTAGCAAAATTCAAAGAGTAATGTTTATCTTCTCCTAAACTATCGATCCGATACTAAAATAAATTGGTATAAATAGGCTTCCTATCCCAGCGAAAAATACTGCCTTCTTTAAAACGTTCGGAATCCACCCCTTCCCCTCTTTTCGAGCTTTTAATGCCATTATTTTAACTCCTATTTTCCCAGGTTAAGAGCAGGTGATTAAATTTATCAATTTATCACACAGCAAATAGGTAAAAATAACATTTTTCTAGCATTATGACGTCATTCCTTTAACCATCTCATTGAATCATTTCTTATTTTAAATTATTTAAATTATGAATTATTTTCATACGTTTTATCATTGAACTTAGATATGACGTAAATAATTTTCTTTTATATTTGGCTTAAATAATAGATTAGGTACATATGTGCTAATTTTAAATTGAATCATCGATTATTTTTTGTTGCAATGAAAATTTTATCACCGGTATTAACATCAGACTAGGAGTCTATTTCATGGACTAATATATATCTAGCGTTTAATTTATATATCTTTGAAAATTAAGAAGTTTGCTCGTTTTTAGGTTTTTTATACATAACCACAGGATTTGCGATCCATTCGGTCAATTTTGGCCAACATACATATATACCGCCAAATAATCACTGTCAATATTAAAACCTATGCTGTCCATCCTATCAAGTAATATTACAAGTTAAATTAAAGGTGGCAACTAACATGCGGTCAATAAAGATAAACAAATTATTCAGCGTGTACCAGATAATTTTCAGCTAAAAAAAAAACCATTTTTTGACCTGCCTCATAAGGTCCTTAACAAAGTTTGGATAACTAAAAATTTTACTGATACAGTCATATGACGGGCTGTATGCTAGTTTTAGATATTCATCCAACAGCAAGAATGCAATAATTTGTTTTGAGGTTCTCTGCTAAAAAAGATTAAAGATTAAAAAACCAGAAGTCAAAAATTTCATTAAATCATCAAAAATTTTTAAAATGGAATTTTTTTAAATAAAGTCTTAGGCGTACTATACTGGAACTGAAGAGGAATTGCCTCTATTTTTAAGAGCACAGCTCTGCATAACAACACACTAAAAACAAGTCTTCATTCAAACACGAAAATAATTGATGAGGTGATAATGCAACACCCTCTTCAAGAAAGAGGCAAACCCCCTTATTTATTCATGGGATCTATTTGTGACATCCTAAGCAAGCCGGCAAAAATAGAGGCTTAGTCTCATTATGTTACATGCCGCAAGTTCGACGAACCATGAAACTGGGTCAGAGATCGATACTATAGCCAGCAGCAGATATAACAAGGGTCCGAAGAATATAAAAAAGGCATCCATAGCTTTATGAACAAAAGACGTCGATGACATCTAAGATCTTTGAGAAGTCAGAAAAGACCTTAGAAAAATATTAAAGTATATTAAATGTTTCCACAAAATCCTGTTTTATTGCCAAAATGAGAGTAAAACCAACAGGAATCACACGTGTAAAAAAAGTCTCAATTTTAAGGATAATCATAGGGGATTTGTTTGATTCTTATAAATCCCTAATGGCTAGTACTAAAAATGTTTAATGAACAATTACAACTGCATATCGACTTATTCATAGTTACGCTGTCAGAAGTACAAGTCTAACCCGCTGCATACGGGACAGAGCATGTAATGTAACAAACTGAGAAGCGAGGTAGCTCTGTCAGCAAAGGCATATATCTCATACACAGGGGGTTGTGGGTTCGAGCCAGCCTAATATCCGCCGTGTTCATTAATGGGACACGTAAAATAGATTCAGAGTCGCAATGTTCCCGAAATCTCAAACGATACCTAAGGGTGTTTTGCTCGGTCTCTGCTTCTAAATGAAGAAAAGTCATTCTGTTTGTGTTGTCTTGGTGATTGTTAGGCGCCTATAGGGTGTTTCCCTTAATAAAATGGACAAGTATCTGCGGCTTGCTATAAGAGCACTTGCCTTCGCATTGGAAATGATGTAAGAAAATGAGGGTTTGTTGGTACGCGAATCACTCCACCACATAAAACCTTTCGCGCTTTCTGATTCCCTTTTACAAATGAAAACATGTCCATTGCCTTTCATAATGAATCAATCTTTATTTGAGAGGATCATGATATCTGAAGCCCAAGACTTACTTTTCCTCAAATTCTGGCTATTTCCCGATGACTTCGTAAGTTACGTGTACTTTCTCTGGAACATGTTCCCGTTTCAATCATCCCCCACCCCAGTTAATAATGCTTCAAAATGCCCCTCATCTAAGTCTTTGGTCTATGCGATGACACTTTACTAGTGTGACAATATGAAAGTCGTTACTCAGCTACGTTTAAAAAAAAAAAAAAAAAAAAAAAGTTTTTGATGCACAATTACGATGCGTGGACTTAATAGTGTAAAAGATATTGAGTGTAACGATTGACATGACACAGCGCATTTATAAGCGTCGGAATAATAAACGACTCATTTAACTGTATCGCAAGGATCAAAGCTAATCATATGAATATACTGATTTTACTGATCAAAACATTGACAATTTTTAAACGTACTGGCCAACTTTAGAATACTAACTACTTAAAGTTCATTTTCTTACAAATTTTTCTTGCCGTTTACTTTGGAATCAATTGAATAGTAAATCAAACCCTAAGATGGGATGTGGTGAAAACTGATAATACTGTAATACATTTGACATACATTGTAATACATTTCTATTAACTTCATTTACATACACACTCAGACATAAACGAAATATATATTAAATATGTGTAGTAAAATTATATTAAAGTTGTATGATAAAAATTACGTATGCCTAAATATAAGAAAGTTAAGATATTATATAACAATTTACTAATAAATAGCCAAAATTTTATAAATAGAAAAATATTAGATATATCAGCAAAGTAAACTACAGAAATATGAATATCCACTCGAAGCATATCTTCTCCCACACATTAAAAAATCACTAGGTCCTGGCATTTTTCACATTGTAATCTTTCCTTGTTTAAAAAATTTAGAATAATAAAGCAAAATTAAATTATTCAAGTTAAACACAAATAAATGGAACAAACTAACTGTTTGTTCACCCAAGTACTGACTCACCTCAAAAATAGACTTCACTAACCATGTTTTATAGGTGTATAAAAAGCATCTAATTTTGGGTGACAGAATTTTAGTGGGGGAAAAAAGCGTCACATACACCAACAAATACGATTGTAAAAATATAAGCAAACAAAAACAATATAGATAAGAAGAAAATGAAAAGAAACACACGATTAGGGATGATATACTTTTTACAAAACAAAACGACACGTTTACACCCATTTTAATAAACAGATTCTTTACCATGAGCCAGATCACGTTTAATTGATCTATTTCGTCACGCGTACGACCTTGCCACGAACAGAATGACAAGTGTAATACACGTGTTCCTTGAACTG
>CM063510.1:154990595-155118095 GCA_032207245.1 Pardosa pseudoannulata
ATGACGAAATTATACTGTCGCCGCAAAAGTTTACATTCGACCTAGTGAACAGAAAATTATGCCGATTGTGCAGTGACATTCGTTAAAATATATTCAACTAAGAATGCGAAAGGCGTAACACTTACGCAACATAGGAGTATAAAATGAACAAAATATTACACGTTCAAACTATTGAAAATTTATTTTCGATGCGTCGGCAAGACTCTCCAGAATTCTATCAGTGTTCGAGCTGAACTGTACCCAACCTGAATATTAGGTAAACACTAATGAGAAAAATGTGGGTCTTGTAGCAGAAAAAAAGTTCAATTTCAAGCAAAAAAAAAAACCAAATATATATGTAAAGAATGTAATAAATATTACACATATTTGCAAATAAGAAAAGATTTATTTGCAATTATGTATATACAAATTACATTAAAAAAAATTTTTTAATTCTATTTGCATTGGAAAACACCTCAAGGACATTTCATAATTTTGGCCCTTGTAATAAAATCATTAAATTTTTCAGTTTTTTTTCTGTAAGTATTTTTAGGAATATGTTTTGATTTTTCTTCATAAAAAAAAAAGAGTTTCCTTTTTCGCCGGAAAAGACAACTTCTTTCCTTTTCATCGGATCTTTTTTTTGTATCCACGATATCTAAAATGAGTTGAAGTTGCGTTCTTCCGAAATTATAAAAGGTTCACTTATTTTCCCTTAGCTTTTTTCGGGATCATGAGACTCAAAATGTCATTACATTATTGAAAATATTTTGGGTCTGTAGGACCCGAAATATTGTCGAGGTTGCGACTAGTTATTACAAATTTGCGTAATAAACTAGTATACAAAAGGGTTTAACGCACTGTAAAAGCGAACCCTTTTGTATGCTTCTAGCAAGACGATAACATACGAGATCCACTGCAAGAAAAAGGTAGACTGGGCAAACAACATTTACCGTTGAGAGCAATAAAGTTTTGCTAAGGGGAGGGGGAAGAAACCAAAAAATTTGCAACAGTAATTGTATATGCAGACCTTTAAAACCAAAACTTGCGAATGCCTTTTAATGTTTATTTTTTGAGACATCACAATTACACAGCAAAATAGTAAACATAAAATAGAAGATGTCGCCAACATTTGGAAGAACTAAGCACATTTTTCATAGGATACTAATGCATCAGAAGATACCCTTAAACAATGCCTTCAACGGCTTACAGATTGCACACACCATAATAATCATAGAACTATTTTGCAAAAATGTCAGGTGCTGCCCTCTGATTATAAGCATAATAAAAAACTTTAATACAATTTACACTTACTACAATGGTTCAAACAGTAATAAACACCGTTACGATCTAGTTTAG
Organism: Pardosa pseudoannulata; assembly: GCA_032207245.1. Lineage (NCBI taxonomy): Eukaryota > Metazoa > Arthropoda > Arachnida > Araneae > Lycosidae > Pardosa > Pardosa pseudoannulata. The sequence continues at coordinate 154,991,934 of CM063510.1, forward strand.
AATTTGATATTTCTCGGGGGAAAAATCAAAATCTGCATTTCGTGACCTACAATTATTTTGAATGACGTTTTAATTCAAGACTAATTGTAAGATCCTTTTTTACCTACACGTAGTACAAAAGCAGTATAAATTTATATATACATATGAAGAGAAGGAGAGGTAATGGATTTTGTTATAACAGATTTCAGTGAGGCTTGGCCGACTGCATAGTATTCGGCAACCTGTACGAAATTATTATACTTCCCTACCCCTGCATGTATCGCATTTGTACATATGTTAAACCCTCAATAGACTCATGTCATTTAATCTTGTTAAACCCTAAATGATGTAGCGTGAAAAATTCAAAGTCAGAATTAAGAAATGGGTAAAATTTACTCTTCAAGGCTTATAACGCATTTGTACATATGTTAAACCCTCAATAGACTCATGTCACTTAATCTTGTTAAACCCTAAATGATGTAGCCTGAAAAATTCAAAGTCAGAATTAAGAAATTGGTAAAATTTACTCTTCCAAGGTTTATAATCGCTTTCGGAGTAATCAGAATACGGCACAGTCTGCATTCCCTTGCAGGCAGGCAGTCAGTCAGACTTTGAAGGCATTATATGTCAAATTCTGATGCAAAAGATGATTATGGTATATAACTAAGTCGAGAGAAAATATTGAGTAACAACTAACAATATCGACCTACAAAACTTATTTATAAAATAAAGTTTTCATTATTTTGCATGAAAAGAACGGTGTGGTAATTTTAACATCATTCTGAACATAATGTAGAAGGCTATCCTGTTTTTACCACCGTTATGCTTGCTAGACGACTTTTTAAAAACTTATTTTAAAGCACAGAAAAATGCATACACTCTCATAATCAATAACTATTTATTGCACATTAAAAGTTATTTTCAGCTTTTAACATAAATTATTTTTATTACAAAGCATTTCCGAGACATAAGGTGAGCGTTTTAGGGTTAAGGATGTTCAAATTTCGATTCTATTTTCAATTTCTACCGTGAAATGGAATGCCAGGCACAACATACACTCGAAAGCGCTAAAACGAAACTTTGTTTAGTTCATAACTTTTGATTTCACTTGCGACAAGCATGCGATCTATTTCGGACCGAAAAACTGGTTTCTGCGCCTCTACGCGTCGCCCGTTAATCAAGCGATGTAACGACCAAAGGAATTTAGTTTATAGCGAGCACACGACGTCACGGGAATTTTAAATCGGGTTTTTCTGGACACCAGGAAATTGAGGTCTCCTACGGCGCGCTTTGACCACCCCATTTTGGGCATTATTGTTGTAACAATACAGGGAGAAAGAACGGCAGCTTCCCAAGATTGAAAAAAAAATTGTGGGTCACTTTTTATAGAACGGCTTTTTATCTCCCATAAATGAAAAAATTCACAAGATAATCTAAGAGCTCAAAGTTAATAAAGAGAAATCGAATTGGAAGTAACAGTAACGTGCTTGAATGCTAATCAAGTGGGTGTATTCAGTTTCCGTGTCCCTACCCATTTATCAGCACCGCAAGCACAAAGATATAACACGGAAGACCTCTTCTCATCTATTTCCAAAGAATAAATACATCCTGCTGACACTTACACACGTTACCATTCGCTATAGAGCTAAACAGATAAAAGAAAATGCTTTCGGGCGTGTTTCGTATATGTGTTATCGAATAATTGGAAAATCTTTCATTATTATTACTATTATGTGTGTGAGTGTGTATATATATTGGTTTGTTGTGAGCGTTAAGAGTGATTTTTATCTATTCAAAGACTCATGGTCGGAATACATTACCTATGACTGCAAACATCTATGCCAGTTATATGATTCGAACCTCTGGACTTTCAATAGTATCGAAAGCTACCATAAAACTGGTTCAGTATAATTTGTGTCTCATCAAACTAAACTTAAGTTCATCCGAGAGACTTCATAGGATTCTGTTTAAAAGAAAAAAATTAAAGCCATTTTTATCTCTAAGAGTCGACTGGACTAATTTTATGTGGTCATGCAAATTGAAATACCACTAAAAAAGAAAGAAATCAAGAAAGATTTATTCCACATATAAACAAAGGCAACTAGCTCTTTAATTTACAAACTAATATAACCATACTAACTGAACAAAATTCAAATTTGACAGAGCTATTTTTAAACACTAGAAAATCGAATGAAATAGCCTATTTTATTTGGCTATTACGTACAGGATATACGGATATAAATTTTAGTTAACGATGAACTGTTCAATCAACGTGCGGCTGTATATGCGCACTATTGACAAAAAAGATGCGGTACTAACTCCGAAGAGATGCTTGGAAATGGAATAAATGTGGACCAGCATTATCTAGAAAAAATGAACATCTAAGCACCACTGTAGTTTGCGGCATGAGAGCCAGCGATACCTAGGCGACAGGTAAGATAGGTGAGTACATACAGCGGAAAAAATTTAGGATGCCAAACCGCCAAACATTTTTCTGAAAAATCAGTATTACTGACTTAATTCAATTATATTACATTCCTATGATTATAGTACATTTCTAGTTTAATTCCAAAGTTTTCCAAAGTTTGCGATCAGTCAACAGTCTATTTTATAGCTCTGCCTACAACGCCAAACATCATGGAGCCAATGATGGCTCAAGGGCAAAAGTAACCACTAAGGATGAATACGTGCATGTAAACCTTTATGTAGACACCATTGAAGCTGACAATAATATTCCAGTAAAAATGTACTAATACTTAGGAAGTAACTGAACAACTCATCACTATCATCCCGCGGTGCCGTTCCATTTCGTGGTCCGATGCCTGGATTTTCGACTGGCCTGGTTCTTTTCCATCTACTGTTTCAATACTCGAACCCCATACCAGCTGAAATATCCCTGCAAGAAAATCCTCCTTTGTGCATTACTGTACTCTGAAATTTGTTTATAAGTTTCTCTCCCTACGACTCCAATAGAAGCGAGTTCAGCTTGCAGACAACAATACAATTTTCGTCTGGCTCCACACTGAGAAAGCGCTATGCTTAGGCACGATCATCAATTCGGCATTTTTTGATCATTTTTATATTATACCCTGCTGTTTTATATCCAGAGAGTATGCCAATTCATTTTTTTTTCTTTTAAACAATCACGGTCTCTTTCTCTCTCTGTAAGTGAATATAAAAATAAAAATATAAGTGAGTAATGAATTTGTGTGTCAGCGTGAGCGCACCCATTCTCAAAACACATTAAAGGGGGAGAAAGACATACCAAAATTAAAGTAACCTATCATGTTCGATTTTGGTTAGAGTCCACTTTTTACATTAGGTAAACAATCGGCCACGTTCTGAGCCAATTTTTTTACACAATATTTAATGAAATTTTCTTTCAATTTATAGTAATATTAAGCTATAGGACACTGGACAATGTGAAAAATAAATTACGAATTTTTAGGAAACTTGCCAAAAATTTGAAAAGGGTATTTTTTACTTTAGACGAGGACCCTGAACAAAACTAAAAGACATTTCGGTCAACAAATTTTTCTAGTAAGAAATATCGGGCGGTAATGATGCCGACAATGAGAGAACAGTCATTTATGAACGCAAATTCAACAATGAAAATGTACGTACGACAGTTTTTATCAATCGATTTTTTTTATCAATAACGGCTGCTCAAAATAAAATTATGTGAAGTTTTCTATAACATAACGGAACTATGTATCAAATCTGGTGCATCATACAGAATTGTATAGAGGACAAACATTTCCTTGACCAAGGCAAGCACAAACTTCTTAGCAGTTTAGTGATATGGATTCGTAAATTAATGTCATCTGACCTCGAGACTGGAGGTCAGATGCATGAAGCCCCCATAAAACGAACTTCTCGAGTTATGCCTTGTATGAACAAACACAACTTTTAAAAACAAATCGTGCCTGATGAGTACACATACAAACTGTAGATCAGAAACAAATTTTGCACAGTCTGTCATTTTGAAAACTGTTTTGATTGGTTGGTTGATTAGAAAATGGTCTAGTTTTGTTACACGAAGGCAGACCTGCCAAACTTACTGGTCCGATGTCCTTCAATATATCAGTCGATGTAATGACACGTTCAAGAATTGCGGTTGGCGTTTATTCTTGTAGACTGTAAAATTCTGATGTCTCTATCAGCCTATTCTGGAAATCCAGCAATTCGTACATTTTCCCAAAAATCCCGGATTTTTTTTCCTGAGAGCTAATGAGATCTGGATCTACGGCTTAGCGCCGATTTCGAATGGCTACGAACATTCATACCAGCAGTGAGATTCAAACCCACTAACTCCGGTAACAAAGAGCAGCGCCCTACACGTGCGGCCAACGTCCAGTGAAGACTATTTTGCAACACAATTCATGAATAGTTCCGGAACCAGTTTTGTGGGCAGGTTGGAGACATTTTAAAATTCGATCTGTTTCTATAGATCAGTTACATTGGGACATCAAATGCTAATTTCCACGATCCTTTTCCTAAATTAAAATGAAAGCTACATTTTGACGATCGTCGGCTTTAGTGTGTTCATTGAACTGGAATTTAGAGATTACATAGGCAGGACAAAATGTTTTACTCGACATCTTTATGCAACAGCAAACACGTAGATAGCAATTTTTATATGAACATTAGCTATAAATGTGTACCTTAACACAACAAAGCTAAATTGTTTTCACTTAGGATTCTTCTTCAAACCTGACTTAAAAGTTTTAAAATTTTAGACATATTGTATAATACAAAGTGAAGAAAATTATGCCTGTAATGCAGGTGTACGTCGACAAAATTAATCCGAAGACCAACCGGAAGCTAAACCACGGAAATAGAAAACTAAAATAAAGCAAAATAATAATAATACGTGAAATAGATGTGAGGAGGAAGTGTAGAAGGAGTCATGAAATAAACAGAAAGTCAGTCCAGGAATAGCGCCGACTCGAACTTGGCAAGAAAGCAAAAGACTGAATTAAGTCTTTGTCGCAGGCCTCCCATAAACGCAACTATCGACCCAAAAATGAGATTACATACTACTTCTGAAAAAGAAATACGTTTCTACACTTCGTTGTAAATAATGAAAAAGATCGCATTTTAATTAATCTGCAGTAACTTGGAGCAGTATCTGTTCTAGTGGAACAAAGGCGTGTTGCTCTTTAGTACCGTAGTTCGAATTCCACTGACGGCACGGATGCTTGTAACCGTACGGAATGGGCTTTAACCCTTTCAAAAAGTTAAAGGTCACGATTAAAAATTCTTTCAGATTTAACGTTGTCTGTGAACTTTATAAATAGGAAACAAATTTTACATTCCTTTAATAGCTGGAATTTTTTTTTTTTTCTTTTTTCTTTTTTTTTGATGGGGTGAGAAGTAATTGTGAAACCCTTCCCCTGTACAGCATAGAAACAAGAGTTCCTTAAAATTAATTATATAGTAAGAACAATGTATAATTATCATAAAATGATATAAATAGATAACTACACAATTTTTCATTGTTGCTTTGAGTAGGTGTTTTTATTTGAAATCATAAGAAAAATCAATTTCGAGATTTGTCATGTAAAGCAATTTTAAACTAATGTATTTCAAAGAGAAAAATAATCTATAAAAAATTCATTTATCTATTGCGACATCAAAGAGTCAATAACATAAAATCGAAAAAAAAATCCTTCCTATGTTTTTAAAAAAAAGAGAAAAAGTATTAACTGGTGGTTTCGCTTCAAAACCACTGCCCGTTAAAGGGTTAAGCAGCAGGTCTTGTGTCACAAAAAAGTTTACCGTAAATCTACAAAATAACGAAAATTCGTTCTGAAGAAAATCTCCAGCATTTCTTCAGAATATGAGAGTTAATAAAACTTTTTTTCTTTGAAAAACCACAAAAAATAAACTGCATATTTTTTTTATTAAAATAATGTGAGAAAAGTAAAATATCTACAACATGGGCGAACACTATTCAGAGAATTAAAAAATACTGACAAACTTTTAAAAGTACTGATCACTTCAGTACAGTAATTGACAAAAGTTAATTTTCGTACAACTACAAGCCTTTTTTTTTTTTTTTTTTTTTTTTTTTTTTTTTTTTTGTGTGTGTGTGTGTGTGTGTGTGTGTGTGTGTTACTCTGTAATAATGCAAGTGAAAATTTTTTTGGTTGGGTCCAGACCCCCGCTATAAATACGTCTTTGCACATCTTCGACTGCACACGCGAGGAGGATGCCAAAAGGGTGAAAGACCCACCACCGTTTCTCGGTCGTCGAAAACACCAGATGAATGGAGGCTCTTGGCTCGGCAAAAAGGCATTTGGAAAAGACACAACAAGAAATCCACTCAGCAGTAAACAAGGTGTTAGGTAACAAAGGGTAAAAAGTTGTATTGTTTTACATCAAGACACCCTTTACGACATGCGAAAATGCTTATTCACATAACTCACGAAAATTTACACTGGAATATCGTATGTTAGGATGCATTCAGGCTGACACGTTTTATTGCATCTAACGACGGGTGATTTCAGAGTATTGTGCACGTTGCGCACATGACATTTGCACATCTCGATTACGTAAACAAATATTTAAAGAGCTGAATATTCTTCCTTTAAGAAATCAGTACAGTTTACCCTTTTTAATGCAGGGCATATTGAAGCATTCAATTTAATTCAAACTCATTCAAAAAAAAAAAAAAAAAAAAAAAAAAAAAAAAAAAAAAAAAAAAAATTTTATTTAATAAATTTTCATATATATATATATATATATATATATATATATATATATATATCCAAAATTTTCCCTTTTCCCCTTCTCATTTTTTAAATACCTAATTTCCTATCCATAAAATGTCGAATAAAGGACTTATCTGAAACTTAAATTCTTTTGGCCCGTCTCTCAAACTAAAGCTGAAATAAATGCTAATTTCCTTTCTACTAGCCACATTTTTCAACTGTCCCAAGAAAATGTTATTCCTTTTGCAATAATTAAATTGCTCCCAGTGTAGTTTTCGAACCAGCTTTAATGATCAAAGTTCACTCTCGCCCACCAAAATATGCTGAACAATCAGAAATCTCATGGGAGAAAAAATAACTCTCTGGGGAATGATATACGTGAAATTGCATCGGACACATTCAACATACAAGTCCCAAGAGACAAGAAATTTCATTCACGAAGGAAAGAGATCATAAAAGTTGAGTAATTTATTGAAATTAAGGCATACTCTCATGCAGTGTAAGGACTGTTAATTGTACATACCTTAAAGACCTCCGAAAAGAATCCTGATCCAATTTTTTCACAGTTGAAGTCGTCTAGTCTGTTGAGGGCTGCGACCGCGTACCGCAGCGCCTCGCAGGAGGAGCTGGGGACGGAGCTGGACATGGAACGGGAATACTTGCGGGTCCCATTCCTCGCCGGGCCGAAGGAGTAAGGAGAGGAGGCGGCATCGGCATGACACTTGTATATCAGGGCTTCGCCGCTCACCGACATAGCGATCGCACACTCTTAAGTCACGAAGGAAAGCCAAACGGACTGACCCATGCTAAACCTGAAACACAATACTCAATTTTAAAAACAAACAATGCTTTAAAATTATCAGGAAGACAATGCTTAAAAATAAGAGAAATACACTTTTTGCACCCGAAGGATCGTACATATTATCGCGTCTCACGTGGATCAACAGCCTTGAAATGTTTTTGGTTCACCTGTACTTGTCAGTATCTTTCGCAGACGTACTTGATTGGTTGGTGTTGTGGAAAGATAATTACCACTGCCTAGAGATTAGACTTCTAAGAGTAGATTCTCATAATTTAGAAGCACCGACACAACAGAAGATCCCTAGGCTTGACCTATCACCTCCAGAGGTATCGTTTGGGAACTTTGAGGGCATGGCGACCAAAAACCTATTTGACGTGATCGTTAATGAACTCGGCGGATTTTCAGCCTGTTCGAGTCTCGATCTAGCAGTCCTCAGGTTACAAGATTGCTGTTTTTACAGATCCAGCTACCACGGCTCTTATGCAGATTAACTCATAGTAAATGTCATCAATTATTAATGTCAATTTTCATCATTCTATCAATCATCCATGGTTAACTGTTTATTCATTCAATTTCCGAGCACTGCCTGCTGTAAGATGTTGGTGAAGAAGTACTACTATAAACGTTTTTAGCGATTACCGCCAGTGTCTTTCGCTGCCTTCCTATTATTAGTATCATTTAGTACACAGGTAAACTGCATAGTTTTTAAAAAACAGTTGTGGAGTTTTACACATAAATAACAATTACCTCCCACAATGCACGATTCCAGTCTCTGATTTGGTTCTATAACTTCAACTCTTACCGGAAGAGAAAAGTCGGAAGTTGAAAAACGACACTATTTCACGTGCATTTCTCCAACTGAAGCTCCAAAGAGCCATGAGGTTGTCAGTGCGAACGCACTAGTGTGATGAGGCTTTAATATGTGTCTAATATAGACTCGATCTAACAAATATTCAACGACATTTGCATTTATCTGTTAATTTAATCGTAAACATTAAAAAAAAATGTGTAGAATTAAGCACATATACAAACATAATCTACAATGAATTTTTAAGAACCTACAACTGAAATCTAAAAATTTAATAATTTAACCCTTTGTACTCCGTAGTTGCAAATTTTGCGATATTATAGTTTAAAGTGTCTAAGGTACAGTGCAAATGGTTTAAAAAAAAAATCCAAACCCAACTTGAGAGGAATGCAGAAGCTGAATAAGCCTCTAAAGTTGATTTTCTACCAAGGTTCTTGGAGATCACTTCATTTGCTTGCGTGCTTACATTATCTCTAGAGGCCCTTATATTTTTTGCTCCTATAAATGATGTTTAAGTTTAAGGGAGGAATGAGGGGACAAGGTTGTCATACATGGGCTGGCATTCATACTCATGCACCAGTATACCGACGAGATATAATTGGTAAATAACTCTATACCCTAATTATTTGTGACATTTATATGTATGCCATTTTTTTTTTTTTTTTTTTTTGCTTTACTGCAATAGGAATATGTTTTACATTAGAGACGAAAGTGGTTATTGTTAATCTCTATGTATTACTATGACATACCAGACAACTTTTAAAAATTGACATCAAACCTTTCGATTAAAACATTGATTGGTTAAATGGTGTTTAATACCACAAATACCTTTAATTAATAAAAAATAATTTTATTTTTCCTATCCCACAAAAAATAGTAAAATCTTTTTGCATTCATTGTATATAATAAAACAGTTAATTCTTTTAGGTGAATTTGAATTTAGAAAAACACAAAATTAACTTACTTCAAACGGAAAAATCTATCACAGAGATAGATCATTATTGTGGTATTTATCAAGCTAATTGAGATTTTAATAAATAAGATTAATTCAATTTCATTTGTGTGGTTCTTTATTTTTTATAACGTATTCTATGGCTGCTATAACCATCCCAAATGTATAATTATGCCACAGACATAAACATATTTATATTTATCTATACATATTTATATTTTTATAAACAGGTAAATTTCTGCTGAAAATATAAAAAATTTGAATTTTTACAAATTATTAAATTGCAAAATCCATTGTCCTTTATACAAAATTTGCATTTTCGCGGTACCGAACACCAGACTTTTTTAATACATACTTTTTACTTGGAATCTCTTCTGTTTCCTATACTACTGTACAAAGAGCGGGAATAGATGGGAACAATATCGCCAAGAATATCATAGATTTACGCAATTTGGCGACAAAACTGGGTCGCCAAAAACAATTCATTACTATGTCTTACTGACAGACTTTTAGGCTTATTATCACTAAGAGAATAAGGATTACGAAATTTTTATCACCATCTTTTTACTATCCCCTTTGTTTGATAAAATAAGTCAAAAACCATCTTTTCTATAGAGTAAAGAAAAAGATCAGGGGTGGCTTGACCCTCTACTCCAAGTGCATGCAAACGCACACACACAAAGAGAGTTTGGTTTGGAGCGCTAAGGTCTACTGTTTTGCACACGAGGGCTAATGAGACCGGGACCTACTGCTTAAAGCCGATTCCGAACGGCTACGAACATCCATGCCATAGCGGGATACACAGAGAGAGAGAGAGACGGGGAGGATAAAATTTATCAAATTACTAGTTGATGTAACACACTTAACCCTTTCGTGGGCCATTTTTTTTTCTCACTCCACGTTTCCAAACTTTCAAAACAGAACTGCTAATTTTATTCAATCAATCGAACAATAGAAGACAGAGCAAAACCGAAGAAGGAATCAGTTTTCCCATCGTTCCAATAGCAGGACCAATATATTAGAATGGGTTTTACGTTTCCTACAGGTGTGTTTTGTAAGATCGTGTAGATGGGAAGTAATCTTCGCACGGCCCACGAAAGGGTTAAAAGTGCATATTGTACAGATATACTAAAAACTTTAATACAGTAACAAACACTGCATTTTTAATAAGAAATTAAATGTTTGCAACAGTTTTGTTTCATAAATTTTTATATGCCACTAAACATATTTAGTTTTTTTCACAGCATCATCAGTTTGAAATTCTTCCAATTTTTTCGGAGAAACTCCAACATCGCTAAGACTCTATGACCCCTTCAGAGAAATGAACCGATATCGAATACTTGAATCATCCAATCCGAGCAAGTTCCGGATTATTATAACGGAATAGAACATTTTCGCAATTTCCTACTTTCATGCGTTACATTCAGGATTATATCTAGGAAAACATTTCGAAGAGATTTTCAAATTTCTGTTTCTTAATATCTCACACCAATATCGTTTTTTGAAACTACCATTTGACAAATGATGACAGCAGAAAACCCTTGGCGAGTCGGTAGAAATTAAAATGCATTCATCGCGTTCATTTGCCGCTTTAAATACGTATTTTTTCTTCAAAATATATGCATACTAGTCTTCATGGCTTTTAACCTTGTATTTTTGTAAATAACTGTAGTGTATTTAAATTGAAGGACAAAAATCGGATAAACAACAAATATATTTTTTTTTTTATAGATGACATTTTTGGATCTCATAACCGGACTGTTTGTGCATTCGAAGTACAAGAAAACCAAAGATATGCCGTGTTCGTTAATGGCGGCTGAAACAAATGAAACAAGTTCGTAGACACAATGTCCTAAAGTTCAAATGATACTTCTGAGAAGGGGAGGGGTGTCTTCTGCTTGGTTCCTGCTCCTAAATGACAAGGAAACATTGGGGATAACGTTAACAACACTCCTTAAACTACACGTGCTTAGCGGGTGCTACAAAATGGGTAACAGCTTAGCAGCCGTGATTGGCATAAAGATGTCTGCATTGGAAAAAAATGTACCAAAAATTAAACTAAACTCCCCAGCACTACAGCCCACTTGGGAGCCATGGTCTATAGTGTCAGCTTCCATTTTCGAGACCAAAAGCCCGGGGGTGAGAAGCATATGTTCCGGTTAGGTGGTCAACGTTAGGGTGGAACCCCCAGTATTTAGTTCCCAAGCATGCTTGGTCGTCAATTTATTTACCCACTGAAAGGATGAATCAACCTTGCCCAACTCGAGGATCGAACCTCGGACTTATGTATTGGAAGCACAAAGTTATACCACAACGCCAGTGGAAGAAATGAACACAATGAAAAAGATTCGAAGTTAATTTTTTTAAAAATATTTATGCAGAAACATAATTTTAATATTAGTGGAATATTCTATTTTTCTTTTTCCTAGGGGAAATGTTGGAAGTTTTATGAGACACTGTCAGGTTGCAAAATATATTTTAATTCTAAATCATCGGTAATTCATTTGGATTGGAATGCTATGAAATACTTTTTTTTTTAAAAAAAACAAGAGAGCTAATGAGAGCAAGAGCTACTACTTAAAGTCTATTCCGAATGGCTATAAACATCCATGCCAGAGGCCGGATTCGGACCCGCGGACTCCACCAAGCAGCGCCCTACTATTCGGCCATTGTTCGGCGATAATCAGTACAATCCATGAACCAAGAATATAACCAAGTCTGTAGCCAAGTAGGATTGAAACAGCCCCAGCAATTTACACTTTTATTTCCAATGTTCCTGACAATACAGACAAATCTGTCGAGAATTGTGAATCAAAGAACGATCTAGACATTGCAGGGATGAAAGCTGGTCAGTCTTGAAAAAGGTAAATTTACTGACCAAACTTGGAAAAATACTGGCAGATTTTTCAAAGTACCGACCCAATTCGATAGTAACCGACAAATAAAAATTCCTTTTTGTATTACTACAATCCTTTGTTACTGTTATTCTGTGATTATGCAAATATTAAGTTTACTTAGAATCAATAGGATTGTAAGTCAAGATCTAAGATGGTATGTGGGTCCAGAATAATGATATTGGAATATTTTTGGAAGGGTGAGGACATTCATATATACTCTTTCCTGATTACATACACACACTCAGACAGAAACGAAATATATATATATTAATTTTTATATATATATATATATATATATATATATATTCCAATTGTATCATAAAAAACATGCATGTGTGTTAAGCCTTTTATAGTACTATAGGAAAGTTAAGGTATTTTAAAGCAACTTCCTCATAAACCGCCAAATTTTAATACATAGCAAAATAAGGAAAGTATTCGATCAGTGGATATAATTCTACAAACTAAACCACAAAAATCTGCATATCAACAAGAAAATTGTATATCTCTCCCAGGCTTGGCCTGCGACTTCTAGAAAAGTTGTTTGGAAGCTTTAATGATATTCCGACCACATGCCTATTTTACATGACATTAATGAACACAACGGGTCTTTGGAAGGTTCGAGACTTGATTCCACAGTTATGAGCTTGATATGATTGCCAACTAAGCTACCACAAATCTATACAACTTTTTAATTTAAAAAAAAATTACTTTTTATCATAATTATAAATATATTTTTTTGTTTTTACTTCTGCATGGTGGACTAACAAGACATTTTTATAGATTGTTTACTTACGCAACTTTGTACATATAAATTGAGTATGACTAAATCATTAAATTTCTTTAAATAATTTTTTTTTAAATCATTTTAGGTTTTTTTTTGTACATTTTTAAAATGTTTCTAGCGATATAATTTTTAATAATTGGCACAAAATTTTTTACTTATATACTCTACAAATAAATATCATTACAATTTTAAGTTTAGACTTCATCTCTGTTATTGAAACTTTAAAAATTTAGAAAAATACCATTTTCAACATGCCAACATACAAATTTTTTTTTTACAAATTAACTTTGTTCAATTATTTGAGAAAATAATTAAAATGTATTTAAAAAACAAAAAATTAATAAGAAAAAACTGAAATTAACAAATATTTAAGATTTAATTTTTAACAAATTATCTGAATTTTCAAAAATGAATGACTGGTTTAGCTATATTTCTACATATACAAAGTTTCATGACATTGTATTGATTAAAAAAAAACTGTCTAACATACAAACCCTCTTCTTAAAACCCCAATTACATGTCATATCTATAAAAAGCAACATGAGTTGTTTTTCAATAAGCCATCCATTTTTAGGTGAAATACTTGAAGACAGGAGTTAAAATGACAATAATGTTATAAATTATGCATTACTTAAAAATCTTAAAGGGATATCAAACTAATTAACAGAAAAGTTCTCAACATTATATATATATATATATATATATATATATATATAGAGAGAGAGAGAGAGAGAGAGAGAGAGAAAGAGAAAAGAAAGGGGGGAAATAAGTAAGCATTTGTCACACTTATAATTTTAAATTAAGAAATAAACAATAAGTTAAATAAGTAATAACTGTGAAGCTTTAAGAATACGGGATTATTCAAGCTACACTACTGAAGAGAAAAGAATGTCAAGTTGCATGAGAGAATAGTGATGAACTGTTGACATACTGAGTCACTTGTCACTTTTCCAGTAGCCAAAATAAAATTATGAAATATAATGAAACTTCATCCGAAATTTTAAGAATTATAAAAGTATTTTTTAGCACAATGTCATAATGAATAATATATTCTCAGAAATCCTTATCTGTCATTTATTAGTAATAAAAAATTTAATAGTTTTATAAGCCATAAGAAAAAGTTAACTAGCATGAATATATAATAAACTTCAATGATGTTAACCCTTAATTTGGCTAAGTCCACTACCCCGGACATGTACATTTATAACTACTATATAACATAATTGTCCGTGTTTGCCACAGTGGACATTAATTATCTCAAAAATGGAAAATGATATATTTTTTTTTTGTTTATTTTACAGAGATCCTAATGTCTATACAGACATGGGAAAATAACAGAAATTATAATTAAAAAATATTTGAAAAAACATCTTGTCAAATTAAGGGTTAAACATCATTAAAACTAATTATTTAAAATAGTACATATAAACATTAATTTTTAAATCTATAAAATTTTTAAATCTAAAACAATATAGAACATAACCATTTATATATTACATAACTTACATTACACATTATCACTATAGCTGGAGGTAGTTTACAACACTATACTTTGTAAAAAAATTGGGTTTTTGACGTCAAAAATCAAATTTTGATGAGACATGCTTTAAAACTCTGTTTTAACCTGATTAACTGTCAAGGACCTAAAATCTTAGTTATGTTATTTAAAATGTATAATACTAATTGAAAATAATTGATTACTTTTAATTATACCAGTAAGTATTAATTGGATTTTAAAATACAATTAATACATCTCAGTAAAATTAAAATTATTTCAATTTCGTAAACAGGACTTTCTACTAAAAGATAACAGAAATAAATAATTTTGTTTGTGTGTAATGCCACAATCAGGGTGGAGAAATAACTGTTTACCATATTAAATCTTTTGATTTGACCAGGGTTCGTATGATTTAAATCAGTTGATTTAAATCACGATTTAAATCTTGATTTAAATCAGTTGATTTTAAAAAAAAATCATTGATTTAAATCATTTTTTTTTCACTTATCTTAAAACCAAATCAATAAATCAAATACATCTGATTTTTTTTTAAAAATCATGATTTTTTTCCAACCCTGGATTTGACTCAAGACACTAGGCAAATTTGATTTCTTTTTGAGAGAAATTGTAAATGAATTATCATCCATCAACATTATAATAAACTATTACTAAATGTACAATATGTTACAATATAAATTACCATGTAACATTCAGTTAGACATTAATTTTGAACATTTATGGATATCTAACAGATTTTGAAGTTTTGAATGCATATGATTCAGCATAAACATGAAAATTTTAAAATTAAATTAATTTCTAAACTATATACTGATAAAAAATACTTGCTTTAACATACTGATTTTTCTATAGTATATAATTAGTAATAAATTAATTTAATAGTAAATTATATATTATTAAACAATATTAAGAAGAAAATATTCAGCAATTAATAGTAACTAATATATAACAGTGGATGACTTGCTGTTATCTAATTTTATTTATTGCAATAACAGATAACACAAATTTTACAAGTTTTTAATTTTTTGACATGCAGGTTTTTGATATGATGAATGAAAACCATGGCCAAAACCAAATAAAACATATCAGAAACCTAACAATCTGCTTCATAACACAAAAAGCTAACTGGACTGGTTCCTACTTCTAAAATTAAATTCCACAGAAATATGAACATCATAGCTGCTAACATACCCACTTTCACACTAGAACTGCAGGGTTATTTTGACCAAAAACTATTTTGTGTCGATATTTCTCAAGAAGTTACTAAGGAAACTGAAACAAATTTCTCAACATTCCCTTATTTTATACCCATAAAAATCTACGAAAATATAAAGACTGTGCATATACAAAAAATGACTCCAAGAATAGAAACAAAACCAGAGAAATTTGTTCTCACTGTAAAACACCAATATGTAGAAAATGTACAAAATATATATAAAAAAAGTTACCCAAACTGTACCTGAACTGTGTAAGAAAGCTTAACTGGTAGGAAACTAAATAATTCCAATAAAGTTGTCAATAATTTTCGAACTATATATACTTTTTGATATTGTAATATCTTATTTTTGATCAATTATTATATAATGTCTAAAACTGAATAAATGACATTGCGTATATATAATCTATACATATTGAATTACAAAACACTCATTTTGACAAGGTAAGTTTGACACAGACTGCAGTTTTAGGTAGACGAAAACTCCCACAGTTCCATTGTTAAAAATGTTACAATTTCATACACTAAATGTGTGAGCTAAAAATGTAACATTCACAAGTTACACATATTAACAATTTTACACACAGTTTAATATATAATACTTTAAAGGATTCTTATCAAAGAAAACTGTTTAAGACTTATATGCAAAATATAATTTTTTTATTTTTATGCTATTATATAATTACATAGTTAATCCTCATTTTGAAAAAGATGAAAAAAAAATATCAATGATCTTATAGAAGATTATGTTCCCAAATGAGAATTTGTTTTTCTCATAGTCAATAGTGTTCAAAATCTCTAAATTAAAAAAAAAGTGAATGTATAAAACAAGATCTAAAAAAGCAGTGCTCAAAAATCACTCTTCCTCAATCTCTCTCTTTATATACATAAGTAATATCTAATGACAAACCACATACCAACAGCACATAATATATCTGTGGTAAAGAGAGAAATATCGACTGTATTATGAATGCAGAAAATCTTGTTTTAATCTTAGTGCAAGATTAATTATTTCCCCCCGAAATTAACTCAAAACAATGCATATGTTTTTAGATGCAAATGTAACTCTTACAATGTGACCCAAGTCTGTACAGTGTATAGATAGACTATATGTTTGTAAAAAACATAGGACAAAATATATTTAAAGTATTTTTTAAACTAAAGGCTTATATTTGTATATATTTGTATCAGCTCACCTAAATTAACAAAAATATGTTCAGTAACTTAAATTTCAGTTTTACTCAAAAAATTTTGTTGCATTCTATTTTTGTTACAGCAACAAAACTGAAGTTAAATAAAAGCTTATTACTTAAGATTTTTCTAGAAATCCAGATTAACTAAATTTTTCCAAACTAAAAAAAATCTTTTTGTAACTATTACAATAAAAAAGCTAAAATAAGAAAATCTGAAAGTAACAGTTTTCATTCAGTGATATCTGTAATAATTTAATATTTTTTGTATAATAAAATACCTATTCATATTTAAGATAATTTAACTTTTTCAATGTTTATATTGATTAGCATAATTAATAATATGCGTAATAACAGGAAAGCCAAGATAGTTATAACAATAGTAATGACAGATATTACATGTGAATTTATTGAATATTTTTGATAACTGCAATAGAGGAATTTCAAAACAAAGTTAAACCAGATTAATTTAGCGAGAGAAGGGAAAATTTCTGATGACATTTTCTTAAAATAAAAAATAAATATAAAAATTCCCAATAGGAAGTGAATTAGTTCAAAATCTTATCTTGATTTATTACCAAAATTGCATGAAAACTCAAATTGAATTACTATTAAATAATTAAAATTTAAATAACCTGCTTTCAAACACAAACTAGTGTAATGAAGTATTTATGTATAATAGTTGAAACACTTTCCTAATTGTTTGAAAAATTTTGGAAGGTAATATCAACATAAAATTTAATTCTGATATATATATATGTGTGTGTGTGTGTGTGTGTATGTATGTATCAAGCAAACAATAATTGTAATTTAAATATCCTTAATATAAGTTAAATGGAATTAAATACATCAAATTACACATGTTTAGAGAAAAATGCATTTTACAAAAATCTCTTTTCTGTTTCATATACCAACCACCAAATTTGGAACTTTCAATAAAAACGCACAATATATTTTCGGATGTTAGTTTTGGAAGCTTGGAACTTTCAACCCAAATGACAGTTTTTAGAAATACTACATTAAATTACTAAGCTTTTAATTATTAGAAAATATGCTAAGAAAATACTTTAACTTATTTATCATTTTATTTTGTTTATGAAACAATTTATAGGCCCTAACATGGCTTTTAAGTAAAGTTGATGCTGCAAGGTGTAAGCATAAAACGGAAACAGTCATCCCGTTATTTACTAGAGTAAATTGATAATCCGAAATATAATTGTTTTCATACGCCAGAAATACACAAACACAAAGAAAGGCCCTAGACTTTGATAATAATTTTTTTCATTAAATTTACTTTATATAATGTTAGGAGAAAGCAAAATAAACTACAAGTACATTACAGACAGTAAAAATTTATCATGAAGGTTTGCTATATATATTCACTCCGCTACTAATAAAAAAGAAAAGAGTTAAAGCCATTCTTTAATTCAGTGATTAAAAACTACTATAATTATAACTTCAAAAAGTAACACATACACAAAACTAAAGATAACAGCTACTATTCGACAACACCACCGTAAATCAACCACTGTATTCTATAATGCTGAAATTCAAAGTAAAATTATAAAAAGAGTAATAAACACTTCAAATACCTTAACACTACTTGCAATTTAATCCAAATAATCCCATTTTTTGCCGAAAGGTTAAACACATTCGCAAGAGATACATTTCATTGCCGGTAAACAAGGCTAGTAAACCACATCATATACTTCGCACAAGTGTAAAATAAAACCATCAACTGTCATCCGCGTACCTAAAGCACAGAACATAAACTTGGGCCTGATTATACTTACAATCTTCACCGCAAGAGGGAGGTGTTTTGGCGTCATCATTCATTTTTCGGTGTTAAAAATTCATCTTTTTAAACCTAAAACTGCTTCATATTTATACATTAAATCAAAAGATATTTTTATCTATTTAAAAATTTTATTGCAATAACAAATTAAAGATCTACATCACAAACTGTTATGTTTGCATTTAACATTTATACTGTTTTAACTGTAAATAAAACTCACAAACTAATTCTGACTAGAAAACATTCTATGAAATATTTTATATAAGATTCCCCTTCATTTAAGTGTAAAAAATTGAACCTTACCTTATTTTTTTTTACTCGCTTTATTCTTACTTTTACTTTTTTTAGACTTTACAATGATTTCAAATCTCCTTGATTTAAACTAAAATATTTAGAATTGTTTAATGGCATCAATTGCAATGTCTGATCCGTAGCACAAAATAAACAAATAATTTCGCGGTTAATGTAAATGGATCTTGAATATTTTTAATGATGTTGCACAAAATATGCATTTATAATTCTAAAATATTTATTATATTGCAAACGCATTTAGTAGGCTATTATTACAATAAATATTCTGAATCACAAGATAAACGTTTTAAAGAATACATAAAATTAAAAATACCTGTAGAATGCTACAATGAAATATACCTTGATGTTGTTAATAATAGCGTAACAGGATTAAAGTCCCTTATAATTTTTGTATTTGATGTAGAAAATATATGTCATGTTTTCTTATACAATGATTCCTTTAAAAAAAGATTGTATGAGATTGTGTTACCATTTGGGTCTGTGTCTGTCGAAGATTATAGAACTCGTTTTTTTGTTTCAGATGGTCCGACGTTTTTATATCAGCCTTGTGACTCGATTCATCTGTTTTCAGTACCATATCATAAAAATGTCACTTATGATAGTTTGCTTATTTCAAAAAATTGCAAAGAATTCAAAACTGTACAATTTAAATGCTTTGGCCCTTTCAGATCTTTTAGTTCACAGAGATTTATCTCTCTTCTTGTAATATTTTGTTATTCTTGTGGAAAACAAAGAATAAAAATTGCAGGATTCCTTTCTGATTCTCAAAATTTTTCTGCAAACTATGAATTGTTACCTTTGAACTTATTCTTTTCAGAGTGCTATGAGACATTGTTGAACGCAATTGAAGTTGTTAACGTTATTCCACACTTTAAAACAGAACTCACAAGCCTTAAAGATGTAGAATGGAAAGAAATTATTTCTGTGACTTGTACTAAAAATGAATGTTTAGTGTTTCGTAACTCAGTTTTGTTATATTGCTGTAAATTGACTGAGAATATTTCCAAAGTAATGTCTATTCATTCTGAATTCAGTTCTTTATCTTCAGAAAATGCTCAGTTAGTCTTAAAATTAGAGAATAACTCAGTTTTTTTTATCATGATAAAGAAGAAAATTACTTGTGAGGTAATAATCAGATTTATGTTTACAATTTGTGTTAACACAAAATAATATATGATGAAAAACATATTTTTTAAACATATGTGTAATAACAAGTAGTACAGTTTTGAATTTTAAATTCAAAGATATGTTTGGTGGAAATGGATATGAAATATCTGACATTAAGATATAAAAACCTTAAATTTTATAAGGCATATTTCTCCTGCTGATGTAAGTTTATATTAAAACACTCAAAAAATATGCGATATACTGTATAAAAACATATATACTAATATATATATATATATATATATCTGTAATGAGACGGACTTCTCGATGGGTGGTTGCAGTCATGGCTATAAAAATGACACCATTTTAGCTAAAGACCTTTATTAAGATAACGTTGGAGGATGGTTTCCCACTTCAAGATAAATATCTAATAAAGTCTGATATGATACTTGTTTCAAACCAGCTAAATTTAAAATCAGAGATGTAATTATGTGTGAAATCAGTTACTTATTTTGTTACTTAAAATTTTTGTAAAATTTTATGTTAACAGAGGATTCTCACTTCGTTCATCCCTTCCTTTTTGCCCGGGGAGGATATTGTAAGAAAAATTCTCAGGGGTTTTCAAAACTTAAAGGCTAAAAATTCCTGCATCATTTTGCATTACCCTTTTTAACCCCTAACCTAAATTGACCACTGGGGCTACAGTTTACGCCATCGGAGAATGGGCTTGAACAATTATAATTCTTCATGGCCCTAGCGGACAATTTAGGAAATTTCCAAATAAAAAGGAGATACACGCTTTCGAAGACAGATTATTCTAGAGATATTTTCCCATAGGTGTTAAGAGTCTTGTACATATTACTCATGCTAGCTGACCCTTCCGTTTGTCCTGTCCCTATGACAAAGTGGGAACCTGACCTCCAACGTTATCTTAATAAAGGTCTTTAGCTAAAACAGTGTCATTTTTATGGCCATGACTGCAACCACCCATCGAGAAGTCCATCTCATTACATATACATATATATATAACCAAGTGTGCAACATTTGCAGTCATGGCCATTTCATATGATAAAGCAACAAGAGACAGCTTTAGTAATGTAAGATATTTATTGCAGTAATCACAATCAGTTATATTCTCATTTCATTCCACCAATGAGATGAACTGTGAGGTCATTGTAATAATTTAAGAATATAAGTAAATTTTATTATTTTAATCTGGGTAAACTGATCATAATATTAAACTAAACTTTAAAGAAAGTATTCCTAAAACAAAATTTAAGTGAATGGTTATCAAATTTATTTTTATTATAATTAAATTTGATCTACATTCTTGTTGATTATTAATACTGCCTCTTTGTCCAGTTAACAAATTAAAATGAAGTTTACTTTATTTATAATAAATTCAAAGTTTGTGAAACCATATCAATACAGAATGATATTGTATACCTTGTTACATGTATAAAAATTTTTCTAGTCAGAGGTCATAAAACATTATACAGTCAAACACTGGTGATCTGGCATCAACAGAAAATACATGCTGCTAGATTAGGGATTTTCCAGATTATAGATGCTGTGGAAAAAAAAATTTAAACTGGCAATCAATCACAGCATTCAGCAAAATATTTCTCTAAAAGTAGTTTCTGTAAGAATGCATATTCTCTTACAAAAATAAAAAATATTATCAAAACTGTGTGAAACAATTTGATGTATTTCAGCTTAACAGCTATAAAGTAGCAATATAAGATTGTCTATTTTTTTTTATCAAATAAGACATAAAACTAAGACAGGTTTGCTTAATGGTAAATAATTTTGGCTACGAAGCACCCAGTACATTGAATTAAATATGTCAGTCAGTATCATTTGCTTTGATAATTTTAACTTTCTTCTTTCTTATGCTGTATGTTGATCAAATGCTGGAATCAACACAAACTCCAAATTTACAAACAGATAAATGAATTCTACATTTTGGTATTTGATGCCTCAAATTTCCTATCCTGGGTAAAGTTTATTTTCTGTTTTTTCAAAGGATGTCTACATTTTGATGTTGCATTTGAAAAATTATCATCAGTAATTAATTTTTGACCAATAGGGATAATTCTCTGACCTCCATCCCTTTCTGATCTTATCAATTCAGTTTTTAAAATGTAAAAGAATCAGAATATTTTAATTTGAGCATACGTCCATGCATAATGAAGAGCCGCAGATCGCAAAACACCTTTTATTAAAGATACCAAAAGAAATCTTAATAATAATAATAATGATAAAAATATGAGGTACATTTGGCTTTTATAGTTTTATAAAGATCCTGTGCCCAGCCAATCAAATTACAAGACAAAACTAATAAAACACAACCATCGAAAACACAAAAGGATCAACTCAAGAAAACCTTGTATGTCCAAAAAAGCTATTACTTAAATAATAATAAGCAGCCAAAACACCAAGTCGCCAAGTATGAGTGTGATTACATATTTCTACAGTACAGCAAAGGGAAAAAAAGAAAAATTGCTGTTAGTTCCTGAAACACAGTAGATAAAATCTGAGCATGAAGAAACTGGTAATACAGTTTTTATGTGGTTTACCCAACAAAGGCAAAAAGGATGCCCTCTTTCAGGTCTGACTCAAGGAAAAGCTTTGTTGTTTCAAAAAGAATTTGAAGAGGGAGATCAAAATGTTCCTTCTAGTATAGGCTAGTTTGATAAGTGGGAAAAAAAATATGGTATTCCGCAACTAGAGATGTGTAGAGAGAAGTTCTTTGCTAATTCTGGAGATGTAAAATTTTGCAAGAATTTACAAGAGATATTAAAAAATGAAAAACACACTGAAGGTCTTGCTGTGCTATAGGCTGCCATGAGATATGTAGGATAACAACCTGGGGTAACTCCAACAATGTGATGCTCAGAAGATGGTGTGATATTGCTGCATATATAAGGAACAATGTATTTAAAGAAAAAACAACAGACAATTACTTTAAAAAATAATTAACTTAGCTTCAGCTATTAATGTAATAATATTATGTATGATCTTATATTGAAATGTACTTTGAAATTTAAAAATTGTGCTTATATTTCTATATTATTTAATTAATCATTTCAATAACTTGAGCTAAGTCTGGTACCTTCCACCTCTAATTACCAAGACTCTGCTGTATAAATTAAAAATGAACTTTTATTTATAGGTAGTCAAGCATTTGGCTGATTCAAAAGTAGCCTTGACTGGAGATATTTTAGGAAAAGGTTCAAAACAAGTATTCTTACTGAAAGACACCGATATTACTGCCTGGCAAAATAATTGTATTTTGTATGACATGATGTCATTTTTACCTGTTGTAAGTATTTATTTTAACATCATATTTTTATATTATTTTTCAAAATTGATATATTTTAATTTCCTAGTTTTATTTATTTATTTTAGGATCTTTTGTACCATAACACAATTCCTGATGAATGCTTAACAAGTACACTTTCTGGATTAGAAAGAAAAGTGCAGGTATTTTACCATTTAATAAATTTTATTAAAACTCAGAATCTGTTATTTTTATAGACAGTTAAATATCAATTGTTTCATATTTAAATTTAATGAAATGTTATGAAGAATTATATACTAGTCTACATTTTGTTTAAGATAACCCACATATACTAAATTATAATAAAAAAGGGTTTCATTGTTTGATATTTTTAATAAAAATACATAATTATGGTTTTATTTCTGTATTTTTCATTCAAAAAATTTTGTTTATAACAAAAGTAATAGAAATTCTTTTTAGATTTTCTGTTTAGTAGTTTTGTTTTGTTGATACAGGGTATTGACATATTATTTAAAATTAAAATCATCTCACTCTATAGTTAAATTATTTTTGATACCTAACATAAATCTTTTAATTATTTATACAAAAATATATAAAAAAAATAAACTGTTTCCAGGATTGTTAGGTTTATAACATGTGATGGTTTTATCCATAATGTCAAAAACCTGCTCGTCAAATTAGTGTTATCTGCCACTGCAATAAAATTAGGTAACAGTACTGTAATATATTAGTTATTGCTAATTACTTAACTATTCAAACATTTTTTCATAGTACTGCTTTGCTATAAACAATTTACTATTTAATTTTTAAATTATTTTATTACTAATTAACTACAGTCTATTAACTACTTACTTTAAACAGATCTGTATGTTAGAGCAAGTATTTTTATTTGCATATAGTCTAGAAATATGCTTGACTTTAAATTTGTTTATTCATGTTTATTATGAAGACTCCCCTTTGTTCAGAGCACTGTCAAATCAGCTGATCGGAAATCCCACCTGTTGACCAGTTTACAATAGCGTGGCGTCGCAGAGTCTGGGATGTTGACAGTTGGATTGAATAGGCGTTATGCCCCTGATCAGTCACGTTAATGAATCCTCGGGAATTCCAGATTCAGGGCAGCTAGCGAAGGAGAATTCAACTAAAGAAACTAGCTGTAACCTTAGCTGGAGTTCTCAGGTAACTGGAATCATAAATGACCAAAAACGGTTTGTGGGACTGTAACTGACCCCCAAGTATAAAATGCCTATAATTTTGTGACTCGGGGCTTTTTCGACATTTTTTACGTAGGTGCTTTGACCTCATGGAGGCTTTCGTGTCTTTTGACCAGAGCCAGCTTTTTAGTGATAGCATTTGGGAGACTCATAAAGTCCGCTCATATAAGGAGCAGCAGGGTCTCGTATGCTAAGGGAGGGATAGATTGGGTTGCATTGCACCTTGGAAGAGCCTCCCAATTTGTGAGATTATTTAATCTTTTATTTTCCCGACTGTAATCATTGTGGCAATTCAGTGCCAGCCGAAAATCCTCCACATTTCTACTTGTTTTGGAGAGAATTAGAATCCTGTTGTAGATATAACAGTGTTTACTCCAGAAAGATTAAAAGTAATTTCCAATTTTATCGTGATTGTGATCCTTCTTCATGCTACCTCTTTACTCAAGAACATTGAAGTCGTCACATCATATATAATTTCAGTGATTGGCTTTTAATAATTAAAAACACATGAATATGTCATATTTATGAAAATAATGTTTCATATAAATTTTACTGTCCTATTTTAGTGATTTAGCAAATTTGAGTAATCCTGTGTTAAAGTGGAAAAGTATTGTTAGTTGTGAAGGATTTAAAAATAAGATCCATGCTCTAAGTCTGATAATATGACTATTATTCTTCTTTCTTGTCCACTTTGTTTCCATTGAACAAATTTTTTTTAAACTTAGTGCATATACATTCAAAACTTCAAAACTGAGTACTGATAAATGTTCGAAATTGTTAATGTGTGATTTTAATCCTGATTATTAAAGTTTGGGTTTTGGTTTGGAGTACTACAGTCATCTTTTTTGCTACACAAGGGTAATGAGATGGTACCTACAGATTAAAGCTGATTCTAAATGGCTCCAAATATTCAAAACACCAGTGGGATTTGAACCCATGAACCCACAGACTCTGGTAACAAAGAACAGCCATCACCCGGCTCTGAATGCTAAGCTATTATACATTTAGTAACAGTGTATCATTATGTTGATGAATGAGGATTTATTCTTAATAAGCAATTTCTGTTAAAAAGATGATCAAATTTTGCTTAGTTAGTCCTATATCAAATCAAAAGAGCCAAACGATGGCTGATTGTTTAGGGCAGTGGTGCGCAAACTTTTTTCTACCGCGACCCCTTTTGTAGAGAGAAAATTTTTGGCGACCCCTAGAGATAAATGTTCACAAATACGATGTATATTTCTTTCATTTCATCGAATAAAAACATCATTATATTTGACTCATATTAATTTTATTTATAATTTTAAGAAAATACTTTTTGTATAACACAAAAATCATTAAATTGCCCTTTAATGAGATGTATGTGGCTGCAAGTTTCTATTTATCTCATCAATATTTGGATGTATGTTGCTAATTGCAATTCGCATATCATCTTCAGGGTTTAAATGCGAGCGGTATTTAGTTTTTATTGAAACTAGTTTGCTAAATCCAGTTTCACATAAATACATTGATGCAAATTGTATTAACTCTCTGATGGCATTCTTGCATAAAACAGGATATTGTTTTTCCACAGGTAGTCAAAATTTTTGCAAGGCTGAGTCTTAAATTGATTTCAAAGAGTATAATCACTAATTAGATCTATCAATTGCTCTTTCTCACTAATTTGAAGAGTTGAACTGCATATGTCAAAGGAAAATGGATCACGAATCCAACCAAGATCGTTTTCAGGAAAATCCTCGAATCTTCTCGAAAAATTTTTCTTTAACTTTTCAGTGATGGCGCTTCACTCTTTATATGTACACTGTATGGTATGCAGCATGCAGGGATAATGCATTTCATAAAAATTTCGCGACCCCTAGTTTGCGCACCACTGGTTTAGGGTGCTGGCCTTCGGGACTGGAGTTTGTGGGTTCGAATCCCAAAATGGCATGGATGTTCGTAGCCGTTCGGAATCAGCTTTAAGTTGTAGGTCCCAGTCTCATTAGCCCTCATGTTGCAAAAGAGTAGACCATAGCACTCCAAACTGACACATCAAATCAAAAGATTTAATTTCGTATTAAACATTTAATTTTTGTCCTGATTATGGAATTACACACAAATATAATTGTGTTAAATGTTCAATTAATTGTATTTTATGTTTAAAATCTAGTTAATATTTACTGATAAGTTAAAGTAATTGATGATTACTTTTAATTACATAGAAGACAATTACTTTAATTGTACAAAATACAGTAAAAAATAATCAATTGCATTAATTTGTATTGCATTTTTAAAATAACATACCTAGGATTTTGCATTTGGGATGGTTTAATCCAATTAAAACAAAGTTTAAACACAAGTCTTGCCAAAATCTCTATTATAGAATTACATAATAGAGAAAGTACCTGTTACATGTGCACATTGTGTCACATTTAATGTCTTTATAGTTTTTTTCTAAAACTTCTTTGTTGTTATTCAATTAAATCTTAGTTACTATTATCTGTTCAATAGTTTACTGCATTTGAAAATTGCTAAAGAATGACACATTTTTTAAATGTGTAATTACTGGCAGTTATTGAAGAAATTAAACTAAGTATATAAGTAATAGAGTTAGAGTATAATATTTATCATTCAGAATGGTACAGATTTCACCATATGGGATGGTTAGATAGCAAAAAATAATAAATTTTCTCTTTGAAAAGTGACAAAGTCACAGAAAAAGTTCTTTTTAATAGAAACATGAGGCCGAACGATGGCCGATTGGTTAGGATGCTAGCCTTTGGAACCGGAGTTCGTGGGTTCGAATCCCACTGTGGCATGGATGTTTGTAGCCATTCGGAATCGGCTTTAAATTGTAGGTCCTGGTCTCATTAGCCCTCATGTGGCAAAAAAGTAGACCGTAGCACTCCAAACCAAAATAGAAACATGAGAGATATCAATCTCTCAGGGAAAATATTTCAAAGCCTTTATGAAAACTTTTAACTATTTCCCAAGATTTGACTGTATTATATTTTCCAAAAATATGCTACAAAAAACAAACATACTTACACTGACAAACATAATTCTAAAAATGGTTATTTTGGTCTCAGGAAAGTCCAAATCATGAACATTTATTAAAATCTCAAGGGTGAATTTTTGAACAATTACAATACTTTCTCTGTGCTACATATACAAGAAAAGAAAAGTTATATATTTGGTTTTGCAGTGCATCCACCTTTAGTCAAGGGGTTAACATGATAAAAATTAATTTAATAAAGATTTTTAACTGTTATTAAAAATTAAAGTCACTTAAAGCACATTAAGATACTTATTGTGTAAAATTATTTAACATGCCTTTTAATTTAATTCTTTTATGTATTTTTAGAATGGAAAATTAGTATATCAGGAAATAGAGCAAGAAATTTCTCAAAAGTCTGCAGCTATTATTGATGCTTTGATTCAACTGAAAGATTTCAAAGTGAATAGAGAACTACTGAAACATTCCAATGTAAGGAAAATTATTTATGTTAAAGAGTAATTGAAATATTTGCAGAAAGTACTAAGAAATACCTGTAATTTAAAAATAAACCATTAAATCAATCATATCAGTTAAAATAATTTTTGATGCCATGTTTATCAATTTATTTAATGCACTTCAGATATATATATATATATATATATTGGTAAACTATTTATGTGAAGAAAATTGAACATTAATTTTGTAGGGTCTAATATTTATAGTGTGCCACCTAGTAATAGAAGTGCCATAGTGTTTGCCATCTCTGACATAGATATTACATAAATAATACATTATTCATGTAATGTCTATTTTATTATTCATTTGATGAATGAACAGTTTTAGCCAATTGCTAATATAATATCCCAGGTCTGTGATCCGGTAAGGATTCTGGGTAATATCATCTCTAAATATGTAATAACCCAGTAATATTCAATAATAAAAATTCAATAATAAAATTGATTTTGTGTTTTAATTTATATTACTGATTAACTGCATAGTAAATCATTTACAGGTTATTGATTGTTTCATGTTTTGTTAATATTTGGAATCGGAGGAGGTTTAACCATTTTTTCATAATAGTTCAGTAAATGCAAGATATATTTTAGATTTCTTCATTTAGTGTAATAATAAAAATTGATTTCTCTGTTTTGATTTATGTAATTGATTAACTGTTTGGTGAATAGTTTAGAGCTTGAATGTTTCTATTTTGTTCTTTATTGTTAATATTGAAGGCTTGAGAGGGTTTAACCATTGGTTTGTGATGATTCAGTAAATACAAGAAATATTTTAAACTTCTTCATTGGGTTCAGTAATAATAATTGATTTTATGCATTAACATGTACCTGAAAATGCATTTGCAAAAATTTCTGACAATTTAAATTTGTCAGCCAATTGTATGGAGTGTGGTGCTATCTGAATACAAGTATGTTACTTAAAAATGGAGTACATTTGATTTTATAAACAACATTCCTTATTCAGAATTTCAACCCCTCTGAATTCTGTAAAGAATAAAACTCCCATCTATAAAACTTTGAGATGTTTCATTACTTTACAAATGCCTTATTGTGTTAATTCTTGAACATAAATCATTTGTAGTGTTTCCTTCATATTGTCGCTTAGATAAGGTGAACAGTTTGCAAGGCAAAATTACAAGGGCAAATATTTACCAATAATAAAGATAATCAGAGATATTGGTGAAATAATGATAAGCATTGCTAAATATTTGAAAATGATATTCAAAGATATCAGGAGAGAAAATTGACCAACATTACTAAGTATCAAAAAATCATATTTAGGGGTATTAGTGAATATTAATCAATGTTGCTAAATATAACAAAAAAAATTAATATACAGGGATCATTTAGAGGGAATCCATTTGATGTAGTCTAAATTATAATTTTGATATTGGCCGACAATGAGTATTTTGATTATTATTCCTTTTATTTCTCGAATTTTTGTATGTTATTTATATGACTTATGATTGAAGTAATCTTCAACTATATTTTATAATTTTTTGACAGAATACAATTTGGAATATTTGTTTTAATTGAAATTTTTTTTACAGGTGTTTCAAGAATCTTTAGTTGATTTGTTATTGTCCAAGGATGAAAATAAAACAGAAAGCTTCACTACAGAATCAAAACCATCTATAAAACTTTTAGAAAAAAAAGAGAAATTTATAAATAGTCATTATGTTTTAAATTTATTATTCAAAAATGAGAGTGAAAAGTAAGAACTGAATTGATTTATGTATATACTTCATTATATAGTTGTTCTAAATGCTTTAAATTTAGTAAATGTGCATAAAGTTTTAATATCCTTTTTATATCTTTATCCTGTTTATATCTTCTTATCCTATCTAAGTTTTAATAATATATCTTAAGTTTTAAATTATCTTAATCACAGACATATAAATACTTGATATTTATGGTACTTACATATGAAAAAAAGAATGAATATTTAAAAGGATAAATATTTTACAAAAAAAAAATTTGTATAAATTTGATAGTTATTTATATATAATTGGGTTAAGAATATCTATTTATACAAAGTTGACAGCCTGCATTAAAACTGAAACAAACATTTTTTTAAAATATGCTTATTTTAGTACAAAATTTATATTTAGATTAACTGTGTAGCCCAGCGTTGCTCAAACTATCTCGAATAATGCATCCCCATCATTTTGTCATTAATTTAAAAATAAGATTGAGAAATGATAATTAATTAGTTTAAGAGTAAATAAATAATAGCACTGAAATATTATTTCTTGGTACATATATTCACAAAAGGACAAATAAAAATGGAATTTTTGCAAACAATTTTTATTCAATTAAATATTTAGACAAAAGAATTAACATTTTGGGTGTTTTTTAATTAATATCTCTATTAATTATTGTCCTACAAAGAGGAGACTAGTAAAAAGATTTCCCCAAAATTTTTAGATGGCTATCTCAACCCCAAACTCCCATCTGGATAAAAGTTGTCTTATGAAAATTACGATTCAAATAATTTAGCTATGATATCATAAATAACTAATTCTGACAATCGTTCAGCAAAACATAAATTCAAACTAAAAGAATCAATTTTGGGGATTATTTTGAATTAATATCCCTATTAATTATGATCCTATGAAGATGAAATTTGCCAAAATGAGTCCTTTGGAATTTTTTGATTTAGCAAATATATCTCTCTCAACCACTCCTAGGCATTTCGAGAATTTTTTCAGGAGTAAGTTCCTGGCAGATAAATAAATGTGAGCAGATTTAATGTATGTAATATTTAGAATCAGAACATAAAATTTGAAAGTAGATATCCTCTGTTTTATATGATTGAAAATACTCATAAAAAATACCCTATAATTTAGCACTATGATTTTTTTATTCAGATACATCACCATATTATTGTCGTATATTAAAATTCAATAAGCCCTCTGTACTACATTGTTTGACAATAAATACAGATGATATTAAGAACTAATGTTGTAAAATCCAGTTTCTCATCATTTGCCAACTTGACAAAATTCAAAATATGAATTCCCCCCTCCCCCAATGTAATCTCATTTATTTCAATAAATGATGGGAATTCTCCACATTCCCAGGTAGCACAAAGAACAGGGTATATTAATGAATGCCGTACAAATGTTGTCCAATATTTTGAATGAGTCTGAAAGTCAATTTTGGATATCTGCTGAGATTGACCAAGATAATGTAAGATTAAAAATTGAAATTGTTAAAAAGAAAGCATTTATATATTATTTGTATTGCATATAAAAGAAATGTTATTCTCAAAATTGAAATTTAATAAATTTGCCAGTTTTTATGCTACCTACTTTTTTAATGTTTTTTCTTAATGTAGTTAACAATGTCATAAAATGTTTAAAATTGTTTTAATAATATTCAGCAATATCTATTGATATTCATGTAAATTAAAATTATTTTTTTGGATCAAAGAATATTTCATGACATTCAGCACAATGCACAATACCAGGGTTCCCACGGTCCTTAAAAGTCCTTAAGAACTCCTTAATTTTAGCTTTCATTTTTAAGGGCCCTTAAAACTACTTAATTTTTGTCAAAGGTCCTTAAAAACTCCTTAATTTTTAAATTGGAATGCGATCAATTTTTCCATCGATGAGATCCACAGTCTCATGTGATTTCCTATCGGTTTTCTTATATGACAAATCTTTTGCATACTGAAAAGTTTTAAAGTATAAAGTCAGCTGCCCTTTCCTAATAGCTAACAGTCATGCATATTTTAATTAAACAAAGCATGGAGGATGGGGGTTTGTAGATATTTCAATTACTTATGGAAGTTTAATTTTCCTTGCATTGAATATAATAGAAAAGTCTAAAACTTTCTTCTTTCCCAGGCAACATCGGGCATAATCAGCTAGTTTATACATACATATATATGTATCAGTCATTTTTAAACCCTCAGAAAGTACTGTTTATAATATTGTATTTTATTCCCAATTTATTTCTAGTTTGATCCCTCAAAAAGCCGGCAACGCCGGGTATAATCATCTAGTATATATATATACATATATATATATATATATGTAATAATATCAATATCTAAGCCCTAAAGCTTATTCCATAATTATCCCTTTTCCACATTCATTAATTGTAAATCTTAATTTCTTCTCTTTATATTAACCATATTTCCCAGCCATCCAATTTAAACGAGGATGTTTTCATTCCTTCAACTGAACCCCGAAATTCTTTCTATGATTCCCAAAACAGAAAATGATATTGCTGGCCTTTTATAATGAGGATGCAATAACTCTCCTAGGAAAATTTGTAACGATCAGCAATAATAGTCATCTGGAATGCCACACTTTAGCAGATGGTTCTAGTTAAAGTTACTTTCTATAAGCAAATAACACTTGTCTCGGCATTTTTCCCACAACGCTAAAACACACACAGGTTTTGGTTGTCTCTCACAGAAGGTTGGCATTAGAGAGAGAGCATTCTGACACTGTACGATTCAGACACCTCTGGATTCTGTGCTATTTTGATCGGATGAAATAAAAGTTACGTTCGGCCACGACGAATTATGTGTTTATCTCGAACAGACGATTAGCGGAACACTTTGCAGCCCAGCATGCTCCGGCTGATGAAAATAATAGGGGCAATTTAAAAAGAAGTTTTCAAGTGTAAGTTCGGGGATGGTTGGTCCCCTGGCTTATTATATATATATATATATATATATATATATATATATATATATATATATATATATATATATATATATATTCAAAATTAGGTTTTGTCAAATAAATTTATCTTATATTAATTTTTAGACATTTTTAAAAAGTTAATTCTGAAATATTGTAGGGCATTTATCGAACATGCTTTGTCTGGTTCATAATCATTAAAATATGTTTCTGAGTAATGTATTTTAATTTTCAAGTAGGTCCTTATAAAAAGTTACTTTAGTCCTTAGGAAGTCCTTAATTTTTGTTCTGGAAAAAGGGTGGGAACTTTGAATACTACTTTAGCTGAATGAGAATAAATGTGAAATGATTCTGCCTTTTCTCTACGAGGAGTACTATGACTAATTGTAATTATTTCAATTCTTAGAAAATATGTGAAGTAAGCAAAGTATAATTGATCTGCCATAGATTTTTATTCTGAGGGAAAATACCAGGTTATACAAATTTTAAACTTAAAACTTCAAAATAAATAACAGCATCCTTACTTCAAGAAGAACTGAATGAATTGGTTTGCATGGTAAAATTACCACATGGTGAGCATATCAAAAATTATACTCAAGTATATTGGGGAAGTATTGATCTACTTTACTAAATATCAAAAAATGATATTAAGATATATTGGGGAATATTGACCAATATTGCAAAATATCAGAAAATGATACTTAGAAGTATCATTTATGGGAGGTCCATTTGTTGCAGGCCAATATCATGATTTTTATATTGGCCAATATTTTTGTGCTACCTGGATTGTAAGTTATACATCCAATCTATTAAAAAATTTTCAGTTA
Organism: Pardosa pseudoannulata; assembly: GCA_032207245.1. Classification (NCBI taxonomy): domain Eukaryota; kingdom Metazoa; phylum Arthropoda; class Arachnida; order Araneae; family Lycosidae; genus Pardosa; species Pardosa pseudoannulata. The sequence goes on from CM063510.1 coordinate 155,025,503, forward strand.
AAAACTCTGTGCCATTCTTTTTTAATTGATGGTTTTAAAATGCTACATGTTCTTATATCAACATTAGGTTAAAAACTTCAGCGATAAAGATCCTTGTGTATCATCTAAATAAGTTCCATGTATCCATTCAACTTTAATTCTCAGTAATGCCATTTCTTTTCATTTCAGAAGTATCTGTAATCCAAGCATCAAAGTATTAATGCAAGAGAGTCAAGTTACTAGCATACAAAAATTATTTATTCACAATTTAGATAATCTTTCTCCATTAGAGAAATACAGGTATCAGATCAATCCAAAAGGAAAATTTACTATTCGATTGGGCTTTCAACTTCCACTATCTTTTGTTGAAGATATTGATTTGATTTTAACTTGGTATAATGGATCAATAGATGAATTTGAGAATGAAATTTTCATAAAAGAAAACCAAAAAGTTCTACTTCCGCATCAGTTATGCCTTCAGACAAAAATCATTTTATCTGATGTTTTGAACTGTCAGCTGAAAACAGGTAATTTGAGTATATCTTTTAATATTTTTTAAAATTTATTCTATATTCTTATTTTTAATTTTGTATGTGGCTAAGCTATATTTGTGAGGGTGGGGTTCAATGAAAACATCTTTTCAGTGCAAAATATAGTTTAATTACATAAAATCTTAGCTTGCACACAAAACAATTAAAGGAAAAAAATAAAAGTTAAACAGACAAAATATACATAATTAAAATAGTTAACACAATTAGAACCAGGGGAGGTCAAAGAGTTGCAGTGCCTCTGAAGTCTGTAAGGCCAACTGACTTTTTTTTTTGGGAAGTCTTCTTTTACGTGTGTGTTTGTTTTTGTACAGGTGACAGCACGGTGCTGTGGTGAAGTACATTTGTTACATGTAAGAATTTCAGTTATTTTCTGATTTAATAATGTAAAGTATTCAGTTCTTAATTGCAATTACTAATATGTTTTAAAATTGCAACAATATTATAAGCCTTATTTTCAAGTTTTTAGTTTCTATACTTTTTATGCATACCCTCAAAAAAAAAATCTTCATAAGTTTTTTAGCAATGTATAAATGCAAGCACTGAATAAATTTCTGGATAACCATTTTTTACGTAGGCTTATTTTTACTAACATAGCAATTTTCTTTCAACAAAAAATGGAACCATTTTAAACCTTAGTTTCTTTGTAAAGTAACATTTTATCAATTAGATTGATTTGGTGCTTGGGCATGATCTTCATGAAGAATAACATCAGTTGCATTTTTTAAGATGCGTAACATTTATACAGAGAGCTACGGTAGCTCAGTTGGCAAAGTTATTGATCTCATAACAGTAAGATTGATGGATTGATGATCAAGCCAGCCTTAGATTCATCATGTTCAATAATAGGGCACATTAATAGGTTTGAGATCACAATAGCCTCCAAGTAATGTTAGCATCCTTTATGGTGCCCTTATACAGGGCCGTAACTATGTCCTTTAGCACCTGTGGCAAAAAACTGATCTGTGCCCCTACCACCCAATATAGTGAGAAAATATATAAATTTTTTTTCTATATCATAGAATGAACTCAAAATATTTTGTTAATTCTTAAAATATTCCTAGTATATTAATTTATAATTTTTTCTTCTATATTTATTTTATTAATTCTTAAAAATATTTTCGAACACTCTAGAAGTATTATTTTCGTGATAAACTGGATAGTTTATTTGAGAGGAACATTTTTTGTATTTATACGTTGAGTTTTCATAAAAAAAAATGATGATTTTCTAAATTTAAATTTAGTTTTAATAACTTTAATAAATTCAAAATTTAAAACAAATACCCGAATTTATATAAAGGCATATTTAGAAGTGTTTGATAAACATTTTGTAAAAATCTATAACAAGCTTTGTTTTTAGAAGCATTTATATAAAAAAAAATAAGAAAATTCATAAAACAGTATTTTTTAAACACATTGAATTTTAAAAATAAAATCTGATTCTATAATGTAAAAAAATATTTTTCAAATTATCCTTATTTCTACTTGGCACGAATTGTCTTCTTTCAGACCCCATTTTCCTCACGGTGCGGTGCCCCTATGATTGATGTGCCCTTGTAATAAAAATGTTCAAGAAACTCTGCGGAGTTGTATGGGATATTGTAAATGATGAATTTTCTCATGAATTATTATGAAGTTTTGAAAATTGTGTAATATGTTTCCTAATGTGTAAATTTTAGTATTTTTTAATATTTTTAAAAATATACCTCATATCGTCCTAGCTCCACTTGTTAGTGATTGCATTGGTTTTTTAATGCGAGTATGACCTGCAGTTCCTCATGTGAATTTTGCCAAATGTATCTTCTCATTTGAACCTGATAAAGATTCCAATCAGTGTTACGATCTTTTATGTTCCATTGACTTTACAGAATATGGTATGTCTTACAGAAATAATAATGAAATATCGTTTAACATATATTCAGTGAAACCTCTAGATTCAACTTATCACTTATCGACCAAGTTGTGTGGTTGTGACATCACTGTATACAACATTTGGTGTTAACATCTGTGACACATGGCTTGAAAATTGCTGTCTTGCCATTTGTTATATTCATGAAGGTACCTTCTAACTGTAATTATTAACAATGGAAAATCCAGATGCTGATTGAACTCTGAAGTCACTTTTGCATCAGTTGTTTTATCTTTAGACATTACATCTAATGTTCTTTTAATTGTTGAAATATTATGTCAAATATGTAAATTTATTCTTTTTCCTCACTTTTAGGTGTTTCATCTCCTAGTGATGTGTTACTTTGGAAATTGATTCAACAGAAAACAAAACTCTGTATTTCGTCTTTGTACTCAAGTATCCCCACTTTGGAAGACTTGTTAAAAAGAATTAACTCACCAGTACAAAATTTGCATTTATGTCGAAGTCCAACTTCAAAGTGCATAATGTTCAGCAGTGAAACATCCTACTTGTTTGGGGTTCATATTGTTTATCACAGCTCTAAACAGAATCTTCTAGAAATTGAAGTTTATGCAGAGTAAGTATATATTTTTTCCCTCATATAAAATAGAAAGATGTATTGATTGCTTTCAGAGCTGATTTATTTAAACTCATTGCAGCTTTAAAACTAATAGTATGTTTTCTGATATTCTACATCTTTATAATTAAACTGTGCTATATTATATATATTATATATATATATATATATGTATGTATGTATGTATGTATATGTATTGGTTAGTAGATTAATGAATTTTTTATATTAAATAAAATGTGAACTTCCACAACTCTTTGGACTTCATTTTTCTGATGTCATGACTGCTAGTCAGGTAAGATTTCCTCTTTGCCCAGCAAGCCTATGCAAAAATAAATAATAGGGGATCATCAGATGTAAAAATTTTAAATTATATCTAAATTGTTAGTTTATCCCTGCTTATGTTATGTGCTGAAAAAGCATATATTACATACATATATGTAAGGAAAATTCTCATTTTTAAAACTTAATATATTCCTGCGTCATTTTATTTTTTATTTATATAAATTGAATATACAGGTTACGCCCTCAGAGATGGCCAATTATAATACATGTAGCGAACAATTTAGGAAATTTCCAAATAAAAGGAGATACACGCTAGCGGAGACAGATTTTTTTCTAGAGATATTTTCCCACAGATGTTGACCAGGTGTTATTTGTCTTGTACATAGAACTTCATGCTAGTGACCCTTCATTTGTCCCTATGAAGTGGAATCCTTCAAAGTTATCTTAATAAATCTTTAGCTGAAATGGTATCATTTTTATGTAACTGAAAATCGAGAAGCAGTTTCATTACATATATATATATAGTATAATCTACAAATAGTTAAATTTAACATACATAAAAATCTATATACAGTCAAGATCCAAAACATTATGACCACCTGTCAGTAGCAAGTTGGCTCACCTTTGGCACACAACACAGCTTCAACCCACCTTGGCATGGATGCAAGTTCTTGGTAGATGACCGGAGACAGATTGTACCAGATGTTTAAGCAATGGTTACGTAAATCCGAGATATTACGAATTGGTGGCAAATGATTGTGAACAGTGTGCTCCGATACTATTCTACTTGGCCCTGCATTGTATTGAGTTGTCAGCTGAGCCACTGTCTGGCTCCAGTTTTGTTTAACCATGCGAGACAGTCTTCGGCAACATTTTTCTTTGATAGCATGTGGACGCCCAACACCATGTTTTCTATTATTGGTTTCATCGTCATTCATCCACTTTGCATAAGTACTAACAACTGTAGATAACTAACAACCCACGAGTCATGCAGTTTCGGAAATAATTGTTCCAAGCCTTAGAGCCATTACAATTTGCCCTCTATCAAAATCGGTTAGATCTGCAGCCTTTCCCATTACACACAGAAGTGAAAGAATGATTTTTTCAGACTATCCAGCAGCAGTAAATACCACTTCCACCTGATCATGTGCCTTCCACGTCATCCAGGTGAATTCATTGCAAAATGTAGGGGTGGTCATAATGTTTTGGCTCTTGAGTGTATGTCAGGAACCTGATTTTAACTTGAATAAAACTTTTTCTAAACTTTAACAATATTGAATGGCCCAACTCTCAATATCAGGTCAAAAAGTAAAATTAATTTAACAAAGAAAGGCTGGTGCTGACTAGTGCCTAGTACCCAGAACAGCATCTACCATTCATTTAGAGATGGCAATACCTGCCTCTTAGCCTTTGAAACAGTCAAGAGTCGAAGTAATGGCAAATATTTTACAATATCTATTATAGCAATCCATCTCAAATCTATAACCTCTAGCAATGATTTACTAAAGTCCCATTAATCATGAATGCCCCTTGATACACTCCATGTGGAAAAGAACTTTGTATACTACCAACAAAAAAAAAGTCAGTTGCTTCAGATTAGGAAACCTTTTTACATACAAACTCCTAATATATCTGGGTAAACCTGTTAAACCAAAAAGAAACTTTTGATTTAAAAAGCTGAAATGAGATGAATCCACAAATAGACTGGTTTCAAATCTATTCCAGGGTTCCTATAAGTCACTTTTTTTCAGTTATATCCTTGATTTTTTTAAAATTCATTAGGAAGATGAAATACTGTTTGAAACAGTATATTTTCGGAATTAAAATCTTAATACCATTACCGCCGTTTTAAAAAATATTGATTTAGTATGATTGTGGTATATTACCTATATTATGGTATAATTCCTTTACAAGTTAAATTTGAATATACTTGAAGAAATAAAATCTCCAATTATTTTCTCTAGTGGAAGGAAAGCGGGGGCATTGCCTTGTCTTAATATAAAGGTCAACAATACCTTAGTAATCTTATTAGGAATGTTAAATTACCTCATTACATTTACAAGCTGTTTATTGTTATTTTAAATCAAATGCTGTTTTCAAATATAAATAGATGGCAAGTGTCAATTCTAAATTTCTGCATTTTCTCCATTGTCTAATATTGAAGATTTATTCTACTATTCATCTCCCTCTATGGAAGCCAGGCTGGCAGTCTCCAATTATACTATTTATGTAAGAGGCTAATCTCCATTGGTATTTGTGGAACACCTGGCCCGGCAAGGCATATCTCCAGTTAGCAAGATGATAAGTTCTGAGAGGGATCGGTTCATTCAGATATGTATAATATAAAGATGCTAGTTCATAATGATATATAAATAAAATATAAACTAAGAGCACTGAATTGTTTAAAAAATTATATAATTTTAATATTATTATACACAATATGTTTTAAAAATTGATTAAAATTAGATTAAATGTGAATAAATAGGGATTACATAAGTAATTTCTACACCCGACCCAGCTTTCGCCATACAGGGGATTACGGATTACAAAAGATTAAAATATGATTAAATGAGGTTAAATGAGAGTAAATGTAGTGAATATAACACTAAAACATAGAAACAGTCTGCACAGGAACATAAATCAGATTCTGGCAAACGACCAATAGAATTTATGCAGTAATGAGTGGGAGGAGCCTAAGCCACCTCATTATTTTTACAAAAAAAAAAGACTAACTTTTCTTGTTTACTATTTAGAATTTAAAAATTTTTACAGATTTCCTTCAGAGTAAAATTATGAAGAGGGGCTTAATATTCAGTATATACAAAAGTTTAGGGGACATAACAGCAAAAAATCTAAAAATTAGGGACGTTCGTAGGACTTGAGTCAGAGGGAGAATCCCAATGCTCAGATACGTAATAGATGGATAGACAATAGTAGTTATCTTGAATATTGGCGAGTTTAAAGCACAGAAAAGCCGAATGACATGTGAAATAAGTGAATAACAGTGATTTTTATTAATTTAGAAGAGAGGCCCGCGGCCGTCGTTTGAACTCCGGATCTGCAAAATCGTAGTCCAGAAGTTCAGCAATTATTTCATTAGGTATGCTGTTAATTGTAGTAAAAATTTATTGGAAATTTTAGAAATGCTCTTTTATAGTGGTTAAGTTAAGATCTATATCATTACGAAGATAGTGTAGAGCTTTAACATTTGTCTTAAAATTTTGTTTTGCACTACTTCGAGAATTTTAATGTTTGAGAAATGCATAGGACCATACTGGCACGCCATAAAGAGGCTAATCTGTTGTAGAGAATGCTAAAAAACACTTTATAAGGCATGCAAAGCACATTTGTTTATCTGTAATTTCAATGTTTCAGGATAACTCCTTTTAGAGTGTAAAACAATTGCTTGTTATATTTAATATTGTATATGTAATAACTTTCTTTTCTCTCTCCCTCAAAACAGGAATGAAACACAAATTCTTCTGACAATCCAGTATTTATATGAGCATTTGCCAGATGATGTAATAATTCTTCCCAAGTTGAATTTTAAAGATGAATATTTACAGTTGAAAAAAGAAGCAGCAAATTCGATGAAAAGTGAACTTGATCTCATAGTTTCAATCCTAACTATTCATAACATCTCAGAAGAAGTACGAATGAATTACTCTAAATTACTAACTTCACAAATGGCTGGAACATTCATTATTCCCAAATCTACATATAAGAGAATTCGCAAAGTTCTTGCAAAGCGTGAATATATAACAGATTCAATAATCAGAAAATGTAGTTTTAATTTTTGTCACTAAATGTGTCACAAAGATTACTATTTATATGTTTGTAAAAATTTATTTTATAAATTATTTTTTACATGTATCTCTTTAATTGTGCATCAATGCATATAACTCATCACAAGCATTTAAAGTGATATTTATGACTTCTTATAAAAAAAATACTGAACAAACTTCTAGACAATTTTTCAGAGTGATTTCTAATTTCTCTTAATTAGTTTAGATCTGTACCTTTTTAAGTAATATTTTAACATCAGTCTATTTCAATACATTTGTAGAACAATACCATTACCAAAAAATGTCTTACTTCAAAATACAAAGAAAAAAATATAGGATGTAGTACATAAAATATTATTTTAGATTTAAAAATGTTGGTAACTAGCATGTAAATATTTTTCATGTATATGAAGTTGCATGTTTATCTTAATACAATAGATGTCATTGTGCATGAAAGTTTATGAGATGAAAAAGACAAAAATCTCCAGAAAATTTTAAGACACTTTTATGATTCTTGAAAAAAAAAATCACATCTATAAAATGTTACATACAACTACTTTATAGATATTTTAATCTATTAAATATTTTATCTTAGGGATGTAAAACTATTAATTTTAGCGAAGCAAAACATTAATTCTATTGCTGTTATTGTAAGGTTAAATATTTATATTTAAAAATGAGAAAAATTTCAATGAGTTACTGTAGTAGAATTGAAAATTGATAACAATTGTCATAAACCCAATTCTACAATGAGTAAAATCAGTATTTTTTTAAAAGCATCCTAAAATAAACATCAATATTCTTACTGCAAGCCAGTAAGAATAAAAAAAACCCAGTAAAAAAATATTGCTTTTATTTAGAAACGCATTGAAAAGTAAAATTTTAGAGAAATTGTTTGAAGAGCTTCTTAAAGTAAGGGCTAGATGTTATGGATTATGCATCTAAAAATAAAAGCATGGGACACAATTGGATTTAGCATCAAAGTAACATTTTGAATACAGTTATAAAAGGTAATACTAATGCAAAATTTTATTTAATGTTGAGCAGCCATAGCTTTTATTTTTAGTTTCATTACACCAAACATTTACCCTATAGAAGTTCAAGCAATTTTCTATATCGGCACATAAAACAATTTCATATAGGAGCTTTTTCTCAATTCTCTTTCATGAGCTAATTTAAAATTTGTTTACTTTTCAGTGCAATTCTTAATCTTTTTTTGGTTAAATAAAAGCAATTTTGTTTTCAAAAGTAATTTTTATATTGCTTTTTATTATTATTTTTTTAAACTATTTCCAACTTATTGTCATCAGTTTTTTTCCTTTTAAATTAGATTTTTGCAAAATATTTAAATTAAATGTAGTTTTTACATTGTAAACAACAATGGTTAAAGGATTCTTTAAAATTTTAGTTTATTTTTAACATACCAGTAATAATTGTTTTATTTACATTATTAAAAATCAAATGTTAGAGTTGTAATTTAGGTCTGGCCAAAGCCATACAGATCAAATCAATTTTAAATTTTTACACAAAATGCTATAATTAATGACAGTGGTGCTCAAAACTGTATCTTCAGGCCCAACAGTCACTGACAGGAAGACCATAATCCTGAGTGATAATGTTAGAGGTGAGCATTAGAGCATATAATTTACATTGTACACTTCATACTATTTCCCGAACACTCTTTTCTGAGAACACTGCTGTGTTCAAACATGGCTGCATAATGAGAACTAAGTCTGCTTTGCTTCCTCCTCCATGCATGCTACATGAAATTGAGCTAACTCTGCAGGAAGAACAGCTGTGAATTATCTTAAACATATCAGTAACGTTTAACTGTTGATACATGCTATTATTTGGGACAATGGAGGCTTAAATAAAAGTTTTGCGTTTTATACCTGTATATCAACAAGAAACATTTAAAAATTTTTAGTTAACTATTTTATACATATATTTGTATGCATTATGAAATCAGAAAGTTTTAGAGGATTTATGAGAGCAAGATATTTTGTCAACTGCACTAGTCCAATAGTAAGAAAGCTTTATTTCTTTAGTCATCTTCATACTTTCTTCAGGGTTCCCACTCTTTGTCCAGAACAAAAATTAAGGACTTTCTAAGTACCAAAGTAACTTTTTATAAAGACCAACTTGAAATAATGGCATAAACCCTATTTCCTGGCATGTTCCATAAATGCCCTACAATATTTTAGAATTAAATTTTTAAGAATGCCTAAAAATTAATAGGATAAATCTATTTGACAAAAACTAATTTTGCAAAAAGTTTTTAGTGATCAAACTAAATAGTTGCAAATAAAATACAATATTATAAACAGCACTTTCTCAGGTTTAAAAATGACATATATATATGTATATACTGGCTGATTATACCCGACGTTGCCTAAGAAAGAAGAAAGGTTTAGACTTTTCTATAACATTCAATGCAAGGAACTTCCATAAGTAACTGAAATATAACTTGAATATTTTCTTTATTATTAATACTGCACCTTTGGCTAGAAAGTGTAAAAGAATGTTATGAACATTACAAATAGTTTATATATTCTTTATATATATATGTTCTTTGAACAGTACTTATCACCTGTACTGGCATTCTTAGAACCGGTTTTGGACAAATATAATTCTGAACATACAAAACTAGAAAGTTCAGAGAATACGGCTAAATCTGATAGGAAGTGAAGAAAGCACATTGCGTCCATGGAGAAATTGATTGCCTTCCAATTTAAAAATTAGAGAGTTTTTAAGGAACTTTGACAAAAATTTAGTAGTTTTAAGGGCCCTTAAAAATGAAAGCTAAAATTAAGGAGTTTTTAAGGACCATGGGAACCCTGTTTCTTACTGTTAAGTTATGCCTAATAGAATAAGCATGTGAATTAAATGTGTGTGTGTGTATAGAGAAAGAAACGATCACAATACAGCTTAATTAACAAAATGAAAATACAGTTTACACACCAGAAATTTTATTTCCAGAATACAAAATTTATCGTTTACGACGTAATTGTAAAGTGTTTCTTCGTTTCCAACAGGCTCTGCGAGATCCTCCAATAGTCTTGGCATATTTATGACCTTTGCCTAATCCTCTTGATTTCTTACCAGCTGATGTTAAACCTCTCAATTCACGATGTTTGTGAACAGCATCACAAATCCAATTGACTTTAGGATCATTACGAATGGCATTGTGGGCTGGATCGATAAGAACGACTTCATAAAATTTGTAAGTGGAATCCTGAGCAACCCAATAAGAATTTACTACACGCAGAGCTTTACATCTTCTACCAACTCTCTCCTACAAAGAAAAATTTTAACCAAATTAAAATCTTTGATTACATTACACAGCACATTTTACTGGAAGAAAGTTTTGCGTAACTGCCACCATACAATTTCACATACCAAACAACTAAAAAACCATATGCTGAAAATGCACTATTTTAAATATATATGAGTATATAAGTTTTAATATATAATATGTTAACTATATTTGTAATAAAAAACATTTTAGCAAGACTAAGAAATGATGCTCACATCATCATTTTAGCTATTAATAGATCTAAATATTAATCAAGAACTTCTAAATTCATCTCTTGCATACACTGCTGAATATTCTCTCCCATTCTGCACTGCTATATGGTATTGTTAAAATATACAACATAACTTATGAAATTCTGTAGTAACTCAAGTTCTATCCAATTGCAAAGCATGTGAACACAACAGTTATTTTTAATGGTGTGCAGAATTTTTTAAAATCCAATTTTAAAAATTTAATGTAATAACTGGGCTGAAGCCCTTTTTATATTCTTATATGAAAATATTGCATATTAAATTGCACTAATAAACACAACTTGCAATATTTAGTTATTTCCTCAGCTAAATCAGACATCCAAGTTGCAAAAAATCCTTTTTTATTCATTTCATGAAGAATATCATATACATGGTTCCCACTCTTTTGCTTCTGAAAATTTCAAGCACTTTTCAATGACTTTTTCAAAACCTGATATTTTTTTACAAGCACTCTTACGCTGTTCATAATTGAAAAAAATTAAAACAGTGGAACTATATATATAATGTTCAATCTTTTACCACAAAAAAAAACCCAAGCTTTTGAAATGATGTAAAAAAAGGAAGGGCTATAAGAACACGAATACTGGTTTAAATATAGTTCTTTTTAAGTAAGAGGATTTCATACCACAATAGTATTTTTGGGGGGTGAGGAGAATGGATTTATAAATGTAGGGCAAGAAAGCTTTTAAACTCGTAGAATTAACCACTTATAGCTCATAACTTCATTACAGAAAAAGTTTTAAGATTATAATTCGAAGCAAATACTAAACAAAACATTTTACAGGAAAAGCATACAACTTAAAAAATATTGTATTCTACACCTACAGATACAGTTTAGGATGTATTTCTCAGAACTATTATCTATGAAATGCATTGATAGTTTTCATAAAGTCAATATCTAATAAAATGTATATAAATGTGAATAAAAATGTATTAAAAAGTATTTTATTTTAAAAAATATATATTTAAATTTCAAATCATTCAAAACGAGCAATAACTACATATCAGACATCCAAGGAAGTTACAATCAATCATTTTGTATTCATTTGTAAAAGAATGTCATCATAAAAAAGTACTTTGCTCTTAATTACTTAAAATGCTGTTATCTTGAAAAATAATTTCAAATACTTTTATAAGTATTATAGACCAAGAAACAATTCTTTTGATGTTAAACCTATAGTCTTTAAGTTCATTCTGAATGTTACCAAAAATCCATGCCAAGAACTAGGGTTGGTCATTTTGCTGGCAAAATGATATTTTACAAAAGCCATTGAGTTATATTACTGATATCCACTCTCTATTATTCTTCCTTTCCTCACTTAGTTTGGATACCAAATCACACCAGTGATCATAGGCTTCAAGATCACATATGAAAAGTTCTGAAGTGAATATTTCATGACCACATATGAAATACGTCCTGAACAGATTAAATCTAGTAAAAATTTAGTTACATCCCTGTATATAAAAACACACCTTTCTTATGACACTTCAGCATAAAGTGACAAAAATTTATTTTTGCAAGGTTAATTATCACCAATTTTTTTTCACATTTCATATAAAACATGTCCACTCTACCAAGAACTGAATTCAAATCTACAGACATAGGAAATAAAGCAAAATTCAAAGTCTGCAGATATCTATTTCTTATGCTAGCCAGTCAATTTGAGCTGTGACATACTAAATTATAAAACTTAAAATCCTAACAGCATTCTTCAGACAGCCAAGGGAACAGAAGTTTAATCACTTGTGGCTCAGAAAATTTTAAAATTCATCATAGAATGCAGTTTGATTAAATAAATTTTGATATCAAATTTTATCTAGCAAAAGCTTTGTTAAAGAAACAATCAATGGGACTTGAAAAGTAGGATATACAATGTACAAAACCGAATTAGTTCAGACATCCAAGGAAGTTGAGATGAATCATTATTCATTTGTAGGAATGTCATCACTAAATTACAAAGCATAAAATCGTAACAACATTCTTCAGACAGCCAAGGGAACAAAAGTTTAATCATTTATGGCTCAGAAAATTTTAAAATTCATCACAGAATGCAGTTTGATTAAATAAATTTTGATATCAAATTTTATCTAGCAAAGGCTTTGTTAAAGAAACAACAATGGGACTTGAAAACTAGGATTACAATGTACAAAATTGAATTAATTCAGACATCCAAGGAAGCTAAGATGAATCATTTGATATTCATTTGTAGGAATGTCATCATGGAAAACCCTTATTTGTTCTTTGTTTTATCCAGTTGGGTCCTGTAACATCTGCACCCTTGATTCTACCCTAATGTATAACTTCAGAACTTTATTCAGGAACAAATAAAATTTGAAACATTAAAAAATTCATAAAAATTAAATTGTAAAAAACTGTACTACACTTTTTTACAAATTTTACTGCTCACACTAAATTTACTCATATATAATTTTGCTCTACAATCTAAGCCATCTAGAGAACAGGAGAATTTTAAGTACTTAATAACGCAAATGTATTTAAAAAGAGGAACAAAAAAATAAGGTCAATAGTTTCGAAGCATTACAAAAAGTCGCAACTTCTCATTTTATTGAAAAGAAACTTTCCCAATGAATGAAATTTTTTGAAATACTTAATATACATATTTGCAGATTTCTCTCACAAATTTGAAGAAACTGCAATTTACTGAACAGTTGCAAACCTGCAACCTTACTTGTAGACAATGAAATCAGCATATATAAAAAAATTATGTTTAAAGAGGAAAAGAGAGGCTCCCAATAATCAGAAAGATAATGAGTAAATTATGAATTATAAAAAAAAATGTTTAAAACCACAACTTAAAAAGAGAGATTGTTACTACTTTAAGTGAATCCAAGAACTTTCTTCAGACAGCCAAGGGAACATGAGTTTTAATCATTTATAACTCATACTAAACAAATTCATCATGGAAAGTTAAACTAATACCAATAAGCTCTAATTATATTAACTTAATCTAAATCCTAATGATAAATATCAGACATCCAAGGAAGTTAGAATGAATAATCATTACTCTTCATTTATATGTATGTCATCATGAAATGCACCAGGTTGGTTTTTGATGCAACACATTTAAACAGTGTTTTAACTGGATTAAACTATAAAAACCCAAAATATTTAAAATATACAATGAATCAATTGATTACAATTAATGTGTTTATGTAATAATTGATTGAATTATATATAATAAAAAGTAATCAAATTACTTTTAATTCTGCCAGTAAGTATTAATTGGATTTTAAATATAGAATGTAATGAATGAAATATTCTTAAACAGTTAATGTACAAAGTTGCAAATTTTTCTCACAAATTTGAAGAAACTGCAAATTTTTGAACAGTTGTAAACCTGCAACCTTACTTGTAGACAATGAAATCAACATATATAAAAAAATTATGTTTAAAGAGGAAAAGTGAGCTCCTTATAATCAGAAAAATGTTGAGTAAATTACTAAATTATCAAAAAAAAAAAAAAAGTTTAAAACCAAAACTTAAAGAGATTATTACTACTTTTATAAGTGAATCTAAGAACTTTCTTCAGACAGCCAAGGGAACATGAGTTTTAATCATTTATAACTCATACTAAACAAATTCATCATAGAAAAATTAAATTAATACCAACAAACTCTATTCATTAATTTAACCTAAATCCAACTTCTAATGATAAATATCAGACATCCAAGGAAGTTAGAATGAATAATCATTATTCTTCATTTATAGGAATGTCATCATGAAATGCAGCAGGGTTGGGTTTTGATATGACCCATTTAAACAGTGTTTTGACTGGATTAAACTATAAAAACCCAAAATATTTAAAATATAAAATACAATCAATTGATTACAATGTGTTTCTATGTAATAATTGATTGAATTATATATAACTAAAAATAATCATAAATTACTTTTAATTCTGCCAGTAAGTATTAATTGGATTTTAAATTATAGAGTGCAATGAATAGTAGACCTCAAGAGTCCAATTACAATTATTTCAATTTTGTAAACAGAACTTTCTTCTTAAAATTAACAAGAACAATTAAACTATAATACCTCTTAGACCCCACGGTTAAATCTTATCTCTTTCAGTATCTCTTCCCTGAAGTGTCATTCCAGGACATTCCTATTTTGTATAAATACAGTGTTTTGTTTGCTAGCCGAGTGGAGGCTGTTTTGACTGTCTATCGTGGAGATAGTATTACTTTTCTCTCATGGCTGGCTCGTTTAAGTGGATTTAAGTTTGAATTGCTTCATTTCCTTATGTCTTATGTTAGTAATAATTAGAGTTTTTTACTTTTAGACTGTTTTTTTTTTGTCATCTCGAGCCATTTTTATTTTTTCTTGAATATGAGTTAACATATTAGAGTTACTATCTCAAAGAAGTAACAATATCAATATTTAATGCCTTAATCAGAATGAAAAAAATAACTGTTTAGTACCACATTAAATATTTTGATAAAAAAAACAGACAAAATTATCTTTTTAACAGAAATTATTAAAAATAAATGATCACCCTTCAGCATTAAAAACTTTTAGTAAATGTATAATCTATTTGTAGGCGAGACATAAATTACTCTAACATTTGATAACACAATATTTACAAATGCCTAACTGATTTCGAAGTTTTGAATTTATATACATGAACATGAAAATTTTAAAATTATGTTTCAAGACTATATAGTGATAAAAATACTTCCTACAACATACTAAGTTGTCTACAGTAAATAGTTAATAAAGTGTAATTAATTAGTAATAAAATTAAATAGTAAATTGTTCATAGTAAAAGAGCACTCTGGGAAAAATGGTTGAATAGTTAATATACAACAGTAAACAGCTTGCTGCAACCTAAATTTTTTTCATTAGTAGATAACACAAATTTTACAAGTCTGACATGACTGATAAAACCGTCACATCAAAATCTTAACCCTGTAATGCACAAATTTCCTGTTTTCTGCTATCCTAGGAAAGCAGTTTAGAGGCACCAATAAAATTATAGAGCAGTAAAAGGGAAACTTAAAAGCTACTTTTTGCTTTACATGAGCCTACAAACTTAGGTACAACAGCATTTTTCAGACAGCCAAGGGAACATGAGTTTAATCATTCATAACTCATATAATAAACAATTTCATCATTGAATGCTAGACTGAAAGAACCCTTTCAATTGAAATTAAAGTAAAAGTATGACAAATGTCAGACATCCAAGGAAGTTTGAATGAATCATTTGTTATTCATTTCAAGGAATTGTCATCACAGATTTAAGGAATTATGAAATTATAAAAATAACAATATATTTACTATAACCAGTAATGAATATATATAGCATACTTTTACTTTTAAAAATAAGTTTACTGGAGCTACTACAGAACTACTGAAATATTATACTACAAAATTCGAATTACATACTACAGAAATTAATTGAAATTATTTAGTAATATTCCTTTTTTTTTTTTAGAATGAGAATCAGACATCCAAGGAAGTTAAATAAACATTTCCTTTCATTATAAAAAAAAGTCATCATTTCTCAAAACTCACTAAAATTATAAGAAATAAATTACTATCAAACAGTAATATTAGTTTATCAGTATATATAATTGTTATAATATCAGTAGTACATAATTATTATTAGCACTAAATACATTACAAAATTTCCATCTAACAAAAACTACAAAGATGGGACTATTACTAAAAAAAGTATCCATAATTTGTTAACCTTAAAATAGTATTTATACATTTATAAAAATTTTAAAATGAAAAATATTAAATCACAAAATAAACCATCTTTAAAAATACTAATTGAGCTAGCTAAAATATATTGCTTGTTGAAAATCTTGATATCACTTAGCTAGGGTTACTCAAGGTATATTTTTTGGAAGCCTGAGTTTCACAATGAAATTCCAAGGGTTCTTTAAGAAATTTTTAAGTACCACTAAAACTATTAAGTTAATTCTCCAATTTTTCATGCAATATCTTACATAGAATTAATAATAGTAACTAATATGTCAGGAGTGTAACCATAGGTAACAGAAAAGCAATGTGACATTAAGTCTTTCAAACCATATGCAACAGTACAGCAAAATTTCTTTCACATCCATCATTTTACTTATATCATTTCTCAAAAAAAAAATCTTTATTCCCAATCATATTAAGTATTATCTACATTCTTTTACTGTTTTATTAAATTTTTGTTTATGTTTATATTTACTCAGTGATCAATAATAGGCCCTTAATGAGCCTAAGATGTACTTATGTATAATCTGTAATTAGCATGTTAAAATTTCAAACCATGCTGTTGCTCTGGACACTAGTGTCTGAATGTTGGTATGACTGTGTAGTGAATTAACTACTTTAATATTCTTAGAATTTCTGCTTGTCTAATTGAAATCTTTAGTCTTGTATAAATTTCATGAAGCATAACAAAGGATAGCACTTCTGACTCTTATTTCAGGTATATTGAAGATAATTATAGCGAAACTGATGAGAATTTCTCGGATTCCTCTGCTGATAGGGATGAATCTGAAAATTTATTTTCTATTTAAAATGTTCGACAATGGTGCAAAATTGATATGCAAAATATTCCACCATCTGCTGTTTCATTTCCTTTCCTTAGAAATCCCGGACTAAATTCCACTATAGTAAATAATGCAACTGTTTTGGACTATTTTGAACTTTATTTTGACGAGGGTATGTTGCAAATAATAGTAAAAGAGACCAACGGTACATGAGAGTAATAGACCCATGAGACTAACTGCTCGCACTTGTTAGCCATATACAGCAAATCGCAGCAAGAAAGAGCCTCGTAGATAGTGTGCTGTCTGATTTTAAAAAAAACTGAAGGTGAAACAAAAAATTCGAAAAAAAAAACGTGAATTTGTTGCAAGGATTGCGAGGTAGTACTTTGCATCGAGCCTTGTTTCGAAATTTACAACATGACTTCATTTCTAATAAATGTTTTGTAATCTTTGCATTTTTTAAATTATATATACTTTGCTTTTGTATTTTAAAATAAATGATAATTTAACCAAGATTAATTTTAAAAATTAAGCTTTTAGTCATTATTTTTACAATTTTCATCTGAACACCTTTTTTTAGGACCTAATTCTATATTTAAAAAAACTCTTTTACCAAAATTTTTTTTGTATATTTTAACTCTAAAATGTATATTGATTTGAAATATGTAATAAAAAAATTACGCAACTTTTGAACCTATTTTGATAAAATAAATACGCAGCGAGAGGGTTAATGCCAGTATTTCAAGCCCTATTTTTCTGGTTAAGAGCAGTTGATGATTACATTCACCAATTTATTGCAGTATGAGTAGATGAAAATAACATTCCTAGCATTATGGAGTCATTCCTTTAACCATCTCATTTAATCATTTCTTATTTTATATTATTTAAATGTCATCTGCTTTATTTTCACACGTTTTATCACTGAACTTAGATATTACGTAAATAATTTTCTTTTATATTCGCTTAAATAATAGATTAGGTACATATGGGATGATTTTAAATTTAATCATAGATTATTTTTTGTTACAACGAAAATTTTATCACCGGTATTAACAACTAATTCTTTTCATAGAAGTCTAGGAGTCTCTTTCACGGACTAATAAATATCTAGCGTTTAAGTTATATATCTTTGAAAATTAAGATTGTTCGCTTGTGTGTTTGCTTTTTTATACATAACCACACAGTTTCAATATTCAATCAATTTTGGACATCATTCACATCTACCACCAAATAATCACTGTCAATATTAAAACCTCTGATGTCCATCCTATCATGTAATATAATGAGATAAATTAAAGTTGGCAACTAACATGCGGTCAAGAAAGATAAACAAATTATTAAGCGTGCAATTCTCAGCCAAAAAACAAACCATTTTTTCCCCTGCCTCATAGGGTACTTTACAATCGTGGAAAATTAAAAATTTTACTGATTTCGTCATATGACAGGCTATATGCTAGTCAATAAGAGTAACTAATATATCAGGAGTGTAACCATAGGTAACAGAAAAGCGATGTGACAATAAGTCTTTCAAACCATATGCAACAGTACAGCAAAATTTCTTCCATGTACATCATTTTACTTATATCATTTCTCTCTCTCAAAAAAAAAAAAAAAAATCTATTTTCAATTGTATTTAGTAAGCATTATCTACATTCTTTTACTTTTTATTAAATTTTATGTTTATATTTACTCAGTGATCAATAATAGGCCCTTAAATTCAACTTAAGTTAAATATCTCTAGGGATTCCAGTACAACATGTGATCAGAAAAGGGTACTGCAGGATAAAAAGTTTGTAAACCAGTACACCAGATTATTACAAATAAATCTATACAAAAAAATTGCTCCAAAACTTATTCAGTTACTTTTGAATTACTTTGTTATGCTTCATGAAATATACAAGACTAAAGCTTCCAATTAGAGAAGCAGAAATGCCAACATTCAAGCACTTGTGTCCGAAGCAACAGCAGGGTTTGAAATTTTAACTTGATATTTACAGATTATACAAAGTATATCTTATTAGTTTCTAAATTAAAATTTAATTTAATATATTTACACAGTAGTAAATTGTAAAAGGTATATTAAAATTTATGCATTTAAAAATTTAATAGTAGTTTTTTTAGCTATAACAACTTATTAATCAGAAGTGTTTCTTATAGTTGCTATAAATAACACTGTTCTGAAAAACCTGATTAAACTATTTTCATTTTTCTATCAGGGGAATCCCTGATAGAGTTGTCTACTCAATGTGTAAAAAGAGTAATTAATATTCAGTATTATTTTTTGCAAAACTTTGTAGGTAATTACTGAATAGTAATCTTTTAGCTGTTCAAATGTTTTGTTATTTTACAGAGAAATCTGATAAGTTTCCGGAGTTATCAAATTTTCTCATTTCTCCAGAGCTACTCCAGAGTAGCTGGCATGTCTGACTACATTGTAAAATTGCAGACTAGTTAGCTGCTACAAAAGAGGAAATTAAATATATTTAAATTATTTTGATTAAAGCCACATCTGACTAAGCAGAAAGAAATATCTAAATGCTTTACCTCAGCAACTGCTTGATGACTTCTAACAGGTTTCAATTGGTTAACACCATGATTTTTAGGCTTGCCGTATGTGCAACCTTTTGGTACTTGCTTCTTGCGACCACCACGCCTGATCCTAATACGGTATACTACATATCCTACAAAAACAGATTATTCATTTTATCTCATATACAAATAGTACTTTCCAATTTTATTAAAAAAACTTAACTTTTCAAAACACATTAAACATGTCTAAAATGTGTTATTAACAGGTTAAATTATTATAAAAATTCTTTTTAGCAAAAAACAGTTATTTATGAATAAAAATTTCTGAGTAGGTACTGGCATTTCTCCAGTGATTTCCCCCCTTTCTTTTCAGTATTTTAAAATGTTTAAACAAGAAAACATTCAAAAATTGAACTACAAATATCTTTTAATATCCAAGTATTGCTTTGAATGTTGTCTTATTTTAAAATTCATATAAATACTAAAACATTTATGCAATGATGATCACTTTTGCAATATTAAAACAATTTTCATACTTTATAGAATATAATCGTTTAAACTATCACTTTCCATTAGGGTTAATTTTTTAGGTCTGTGAAACCAAAAATTTTGATGCAAATCCTGTTAATTACAAACTTTCATAATAAACCTGCTATAGAACCTTGATGAACCTATATAGTAGAATCAATATTTCTTTCATTGATACACTGCTGTATTCTGCAGTATATTAGTTGTTCTTATTACTGTTGTTTGTCTTTGTCCTCTTTATACATAAACATTCTTAATTTAAATGTTATCATAGTATTTTTTTTAAATATTGCCCTAGTTTTAAAATTAAATAAGAAATTGTCTGATAGATATAACGATAGAAATACATGACAAAAACTGATAGCTTTCTACAATAAATAGCACATGTTTAATCTTAAATGATTTTAATCAATAATTCTATAAAACTATTAAAAGCTTACAAATCATCTACAGACTGATAAAAATACTTCTTTAGAAAATGAGATTACAATGTACAATGTGATTACATTTCTTAAAACAGATTTAAAACTAAACAGAAGATTTAGAATAATATCAAGACATGACTAAGTTTCCTGTTCATCAACTGAAGACTTCAGTCTCCCCTTATTTTAAAACATAACAAAAATTACCTTGCTTAGCTCTGTATCCTAATCTACGTGCTTTGTCAGGTCTAGTAGGTCTTGGGGCTCTGTGGACAGTATTAAGCTGTCGGTAATACCAGCATCGAGTTCGAAGAAGGAACTTCATCACGTCTGATTGTTTTTTCCGCCATAACTCTTGCATATACTTGTATGCTCCCATTGTTCTTTAATTCTGAAAAATTATAGTTTTATACAATTATAAAAGGTATTAGACAAAATAGTTTTTCAATACTTAAATGATGCAAAGTCTAAAATTAAAAAAACTAGCATTTTTTTTCCTAACCTAAAATTTTTTTGCAGTTTTACTTAATAAACATATATAAATATATTGCTAACAATATACAGATAGCATTTGTATGTTAAAACAGTACTTTTCTATTTAGATTAATGAATATGGTATTTTACAATAAACACCTAATCCAGGGTATAATTCAATGAAGCTATGTTTTAGATTGTTACATTAAATTATTTCAATATAAATACGCACATGGATAATGAATGGTACTCTCATAGCAAGGAAAATCTTAGCTCAAATATACAACATAGCTTAAATAACACTGCTAATGTCTTAATGCAGATATCAATTTTTTCAAAATACTTTTGATTATTTTACACACATCTATGTAAACTGCCAACTATATGTAATAATCAGTAATAGAAAACTGTAATATAATAAGTATGCTATATCCAACTCCAACACATCAGTATTCATAACTTCTGAAGTAACAATACTAGTTGGAGACAATTTTACACTCTGCACACTTTCAAAAATATAAAAATTACTAAAAATATGGGACAAATAATTGTACATAACCAAATTTATTACCTCAACTCATGTAAATAAAACATGGCCTAATGGAAGAAAAGTATTTACATGTAATAAAATCATTAGATACGTATCGATAACCATAATTTGTAGTATCAATGAAAATAATGTTACTTCCAGAAATAACACTTAAAATCAAATTATACTTTACTATTGCACTATTTGCGACTGTCTAAAGATCTCCTAAAGACAGCTATTAGTAGTGCTAATGAATTAACTTACATTATTAGGTATGGACAGGCACCAGGTTGAATATATAAAAATTAACACACCCACCTAACTCAAAACTATTGTACATTAAACATGGTTACATATGGAAGTTATAATAATATGTAATGAAATGCTCATTAAACATGTAATGAAATCCTAAAATAAATTCTACTTCATCAGATTGACAATTTGTGGTACCGATAATAAATGTGCTACACCTATGGGTAACAATATTTTATAAGTTTATATGGCACTATTTGCGACTGCTTAAAAATCTCCCCAACATACTAATAATTAGTATTAATGACTTTTCCTTCGGTACTGGACATAAACAATAAGTTGCACGAGGCTTGAAAAGAAACAAGTGACATTCTGTAATTTTACCCATGATGATCATAAGTACATTAAAAGTATAGGAATTTAAGAATATATAAAGAAACAGCGATAACTATATTAAAACCTTAATATTCAAGATTTCACACTTTCAATTATTTTCAACAAAACATGATACACATTAGGAAGAAAAATAGTCCATTTTAACTTGACGTTATATATCAATTAACAATTTGTAGACAAAAACTTAAGGTTGTAAACAATACAATAATAACTACTAAATTACTAAAAAAATTAAAAACTAATACTACCTTTACGATTTTCCAGATTAATAAAGATTATTGGAGTTACCTAGGCCCCACGTAAGAGAACCCCATACACTATGTTCATTGATCAGCGCAGCAGTGGTAGTTACGATTATGGGGAACAGAGTTCAGAAAAATAAAATGATCTAGTGAAAATTTCTTTCCTCAATGGATTATCTGCTTTCATTTTGCACAAATTGGCAAACTGGAGCCTTTTTTTTAATAAAATTCAAGAAATCAAAATAAAATTAATAGGAATTTTGCTCCTGTTATAAATATTTCTATATTTTAAGGCAAATTTACAATGACCTTACATTAAATTTTTAATCGTCAGTCATGAACGAAAACAAAATTCCATGCAAGTATAATTACAAAAATCTGCAAAGTTTTTGCTTGTATAAATTGGTATTACTCATTGTGATATCAAATGCATGTAATCAGAAAATTGAATACCCAACATAAAAAGTGAAAAAAGAAACTAAAGAATTTACAAGTCACTGCCCTACAAGATGTATAATGATGTTTAGACTATTTTCAATTAAAAATTTATTTATGATCAGAACTGTTGTATTTTGTAAAGTGCTTTACAGGATATCTTACTCTCATAATCAAAGGGGCAATTAGTGGTACAATTACTAATTTACCTCATCATACTTTAAATGTCAAAACACACTGGAACAGGTGTTTTGGATCAGAGTAGATATGACTTAAATTTTAAAAAATAATGATATAGTTTATTTTTAAAGCTGAAAAGTAGCTACACATTAAACCTTTGCCAATCGCTATTTCGTTTTATCATTTCTGTTTTCAAAGACCAAAATAGCAATTGAATTATTTGTAGATGATATTGATATTATTGCAGATAAATACGGGCTGTTATTAGGACGTTTATAGCCACTCGGGTTGAGGTTAAATTAATGAGTCTAATCAGCAATGAGAAGAAAACAAAATTTGTGACTGTGAAAGCCAAGAAACTGAGAATGCAACTTTGATGGTGAATGATCACATCTCCGAAAAAGTTACCGAGTCTAAATAACTTGGATCAACTGTTACCAACAGCGACGAACTGAATGTTGAAATTTATTACCGCTTGATGCTGACAAACAGATGTTACTTTGGCTTAAGAAACGAACTAAAATAACGAGTCTCATTATCAATAGACATAAAATTATTATGTATAAACACTCATTTGACCAGTACTCCTCTAAAGCAGCAAAAATAACCTGCAATTCTTTACAATTAGGAATTATATCTATATCAACCAAACATTGTTAAAGTTATCAAATCAAGCCGATTAAGGTACCTTTGGACACTTATTTAGATCAAAGGATAACAACCCCATTAAGGTATTAACTCTCAACAAACCTTGAGGTAGTAGGAAACAAGGAAACCTCAACTCAGATGGCTTGATGATGTTGATGAAGAACTTAAAAATGTTATTAACTGGAAGCATCTGATAGATTTCGATGGAAAAAACTCGTTGGAACAACCTAGGATTGCTTCAGGTTGTAGTGTCAAGAAGAAAGGAAGAAGTTATAATACTTAGATCACACATATTTTTATAGTATTTTTATGTATCCCGACATTTGAATAGTATATGCAGTAACATAAGAAGGCAGGTACGGATGTAGCCCTACTGGATATCAGTTCTTAGAAGGTGATCAAAATCGGACTCTTGTCAATTTGGAGCTCAAAACTGTTAGAATAATTTCTTTAATAATAAAAAATTGTATTAAAAATGAATTACCAAATATTTTTTATAGATTGAAAGATAATTTTTTTAAAATATTTTACTGGATTCAATTGAAAAGCAAACGTGTGAAATTAAAATGTGTAACGGATATATATTTTTAAGAAAGATTGCAGTGTGAAACGATTTGTTGACTCTTACATAGTCGAACAAAGACGAGGAGAGAATAATAAGCTTCATTTATCCTATTAGTTGGATCCCTTTCGTTCTCTTCCGCTCTCTCTCCTTGCTATAAAAACAAGAGGGTGCAGGAAGAGAAAGCCTTTTTCTGATAACACTCTCTCGTTTTTGTCACATCTTCTATTGTTGGGATATTTCCTCCCCTGATCTCTGTCTTTTGTCGCAAAATTTTGTCTTAAGATGAATTTTATGGGTGCGAAAGCTATAGGTGATATATTAAAATGATGGGAGGGATTCAGGCAGGGAGCTCCAAATTTAAATGTCTCTTGAATCTTTCAGTTTATAGCATTCGGAAACTTAATATAGTAGCCACCGCCATAAAAACTGAATTTTATGGCCCATGGTGACAGTATAGGATACAGTTTTAAGTAGAGCTCAAATTTTTGCATCTGCCTGCACATTGATAATAACATTGTTTGTGAATAGTACCTACACAATGGTATAATTATAAAAATCATTCATTGACCAATTTGTTTTGGACACGTAAATACATGTCATAAAGAGGAGGATTTGGCGATTTCAGTTTATATTTCTGTGTCGGTGTTTAGTGTTTATTCTACATATCGCAGAAAAAAAGTGAAATTTTTACTATATCTTGTGTTTTGTTTTTTCAAATTAAGTGCACACTAAAAACTTTCTGTTAAAATATTTTTTAATAATTGCATGTTTTCTGATAAATCTCGTGTTTGCTGAATTGGTGACTAAAAAAGGGATAACGATGCAGCACAGCTTTCTTCTGGTAAATTAAAAACAAAGATTCAAAGCAGAATTAAAAAATTATCGGCCAATATTAAAATTATGCTATCAGCTAATTATCAAATAGACTCACTCTAAATAATATCACTGATTTTGATATTTAGCAGTGTTGGTCAAACATTTCTCCTGGTCAATTTACAACAAGGTAGCTTTGCATGCGAACTAATTCATTCACTTCTTCTTGGAGTAAGGCTTTTTCCATTTTTTTTAGAAGCTTTACGCTTAAAATTTGTATTACCGTGGAATACAATACAGGAATTATAATTGCATATTTTCATCGTATTTGGCTGACCGTGGGATCAGTTTATTAGTTTTTGACTATTTAAGAATTAATTTTGACATTTACAATGTGTGTTTGAGATCAGAAATAAGATTTTGAATCATAAAATTTTACAAAGGTCAGAACATATTTTAAGACTTTGACCGAACTTGACATGACCTCTAACAAGGTGTGTGATTGGTTAAACAAATGTCTATGTACATTATCAACGTGCAAACGTCAAATTCGCTTCCAGTATGCTTTTAATACTTATCCAGTACAAAATTGCAGTAATGCATTTTCGCAATGGCAGGTTCCATTTACGACGATCTTATTGGGATAATTTTATGTAGCCTCCACAGTATGGCCAACTGTTCACCACTTCCTGATGGTGACCTTGGACGATGGTTAAAGGGTTGCATCCACACGCTGGGCCACTAAATGAGCCGAGCTTATGGATTCGTCCATGGGGTCTAAGGCGCACTTTAGTTGCACCTCTAGCTGCTTTAATCTTTGGAGAAAAACCGCCTCCGGAGCCATCGTCCACAAAGGCTATTTTATCATCTCTCACCATCGACCACGATAAGCCATACCCCCTCCAGACGGTGGTAATGGCTTGCAGTGGACCATAGTGTGGAGGGGCCCTTAGAAATAGCGACTATGTTGTATCCAATATATTTAGAAGTAATATAGTCATATATTTCTAAATACTGATAGAGCATCATAGGATCCCTGGGGCTACTACGGTACTACACGAGAGTATTCGCCCTCATTAACTATTTGATTATTGTAAATATCTTCTGCCTATCTAATTGTATTTTCTCTGTCCTCTTTCCCCTTCTTATTATACTACCTTTAGCCAATGTTAAAGATAATAATGCCGCTTGAGAGTTTATATATTATCGAGGTTAAAGGTCCTATGGCCCTAGGTGCCCCAAAATAGTCTGTTCCAGAGTTCCAGAAGTAGCACAACTGAATCACAGTGATAATTAAAACAGTAGGGATTCTGCCTACGTCAACATTTATAGTTTTATTGTATGGTGGATGTTACCGCACTGTACCGCATGGTTGTATAAACAAGAGGAAAATAGAGTATTTAACGTAAAAAATCTAAATCTGTTTACCTTATATTTAATAAGTTGAGAAATATATGTTATTCTGATCATCATTTAAAAATTTGTGGTTCAGTTTTATGTCTGTGGTGATTGTTACTGGTGTTTCTACTGATCGTGATCTTCAACTAATGTTTATGCATAACATTTTATACACTGATAAATGAAAAAAAAACTTATTTAATTTTTACATCTTTAGGTGTTGACTTTTTGTTTGATTCTTTAAATACGCATTAAAATTGATATATATATATATTTATATATAAACATCATTGATATTGACTTGTAATACAGTACGAATTTTCTTGAAACGACGACTGATTGTTACTAGTGTTTCTACTGATCGTGATCTTCAATTAATGTTTTTACATAACATTTTATACAGTGATAAATGAAAAAAAAATTATTTTAATTTTTACATCTTTAGGTCTTGACTTTCTGTTTGATTCTTTAAATGTGCATAAAAATTGATATATATATATATTTATATATAAACATCATTGATATTGACTTATAATACAGTACGAGTTATCTTGAAACGATGGCTGATGATATTAAAACATTAAAAATTACTCTTGCAGAAAAAGAGAGGGAAATAGCTATTCTCAAGTCTAAACTTCTAGAAAAATCACCTAATACTGAGAACTCCATGAATAAGTCTGTTGATGATTCTAAGCTTACAGCTTTCGAAATTAAAAGGTATTCCAGACAGCTAATTCTACCTGAAATATCGGTTGAAGGTCAAATGAAGTTGAAACATTCCAAAGTTTTAATTGTTGGTGCTGGTGGTTTAGGCTGTCCAGTAGGTGTTTATTTAACTGCAGCTGGGGTTGGAACACTTGGCATTGTTGACTATGATGTACTCGATGAGAGTAATTTACATCGTCAGATCTCTCATACAGAAATGTTTATTGGCAAAGAGAAATGTGATTCATTTGCTCATGCAATGAAAAATTTGAATTCCTGTGTTAATATTAATAAGCATTCATTATTATTAAACAGCAAAAACACAGAAGAAGTTGTTAAATTTTACGACATAATTGTAGATGCCACTGATAATGTGCCTACAAGATATCTTCTGAATGATGCTGCGGTAATGTATAAAAAACCTCTCGTTTCTGGATCAGCTCTGAAATTTGAAGGTCAGTTAATGGTTTATAATTATAAGGAAGGACCATGTTATCGCTGTCTCTTTCCAAACCCTCCTTCACCAGATGTAGTAACGAATTGTTCAGATGGTGGAGTTGTCGGAGCAGTAACTGGTGTTATTGGTAGTTTACAGGCATTAGAAGTAATCAAAATAATTGTTGGATTAGAACCATCATATTCAAGAAAAATGTTTGTATTTGATGGCCTTACTGGTGATATTCGTGTATTTAAATTAAGAGGGAAAAAGTTAGATTGCAAAGTTTGTGGGAATAATCCCTCTGTAACATCTTTACTAGATTATGAGTTGTTTTGTAATGCTAGTGCAAATGATAAAGAAAGCAAAGTTTCACTTTTATCTGATACAGAGCGAATATCTTGCTGTGAATATCATAATATCTTACTGTCAGGTGTTCCACATGTTTTGATTGATGTGAGATCTGAAAGTGAAATGAAAATTTGTTCTTTACCGAATTCATTCAATATACCCATCAATAAAATTTCAGATGAGAATTTATTAGCAACTCTCAAAAGCCTTATAGAGAAAACTAATCAGTTGAAGCATTATGTAATTTGTCGTCGAGGTAATGATTCTCAAAAAGCTGTTAAATTTTTACAAAATTATCTTGACAAATATAAATGGTATGATATTAAAGGTGGATTGTACTCCTGGCATGAGGAAGTTGATGATACTTTGCCTCTGTATTGATAAAAAAGTAAACATTTTTTTGTGAAATAAAAACTTTAAATACTTTTACACTTGTAGTTTTTATTAATTTTAAAATTGGGATAAAACAGAATTTGCTTTGCAAATTTTTAATACATGGTATCTATATATATAAAAATGAATGTGTCCGTCTGTATGTACTCAATAGACTCAAAAACCATGCATCCAATCACTGTGAAAATTTGGGAATTGTTTAGGTATATCCCTGGGAAGGTTTTTGTAAATTTTTAACGTTCGATATCCCTTCCTTCCCCCTTTTTTGACCATTTCATGTCACTATTCCAAGCATTATTTTCCCCGGTTAAAAGCAAACAATTAAATTTTTAATTTATCGCATGATAACTAAGTGAAAGAAACAATATTTCTAGCAATGTGACGTCATCTAAAGTAATTGTTTTAAACGCAGTTTTCCTTGGTTAAAAGCAGAAGATTAAAATTTTTAATTTATTACATAATACATAGGTGAAAATGATATTTTTCTATCATTATGACGTCATTTCTTTAAATATTTCATTTATTCATTTCTTATTTTATATTATTTAAACATTGTCTGCTTAGTATCAATTAGATTTGACCTGAAAATTGAGATATAAAGTGATTCACTTTCATTTCTATGTGACGCAAATTATAGCATTTTTATATGAGAACTAATTTTAAATTTAATTCTTGGTTAATTTTTAAGTTGCAATGAAATGTTTATCAAAAATATTCTAACAACAAAAAGTATAAATTTCAGTGACTCTCATGGACAAATAAAAACCTATCATTTTATATAGTTATCTTTATATCCATATGGTTGTCAATATGAATGTGTGTTTCTGTTTCATACAAAACCATGTGGTTTGTCATAAATTTCCTTAATTTTAGACATTTATTTATACCAACAAAATTGCACTGTTGCTGTCAAAAGCTCTGCTTCCTATTCTATCATGTAATATGGCAAGATCTGTTAACTTTGCTAATCAACGTACAGTAGTAATACAGTAATGTAATTTAGGGTTAAACTTATATTTTACCATAAAAAAAGTTTGAGCAAATTTAATAGAAGACAAATTTGATTATAAAAACTGAAAATTTTATAATACGCCTATGATAGAAATATATAAATATGCCAATGACTTGAACTGAACTGTGACGAATTTAGAGAGTTATTCACGAAAAATAAATCTTTGTTTAAAAGTAATATATTAAGTTCACCGTAGCGAAGCACGGGCAAACTTGCTAGTTACTAATAAAATAGTAAAGCAAATCCTTTGTAGAAGAGGTGCAAAATTAACTAAAAATACAAAGCAAAAAGTTCTGTTTACAATCAAAGCTATTTTTTCAATCTAGAGATAAGTAGAGCTTAGTGGCTTGTACAGAACTAGTTGTTACTTACTATTTCCTCTTTTCACATTGCATTTACTTTATTATTTGTATTGTATTAGCATACAAAGTGGTGCTGATGCTCCTAGCATGCTACGTTTTTTTGCATATCCCAAATTTGGTGATTTTATGAACACATCAAGTTGCAACAGTTTGTCTAAGTTTGTCCTTTTTGTATAAATTGCAATAATTTAATCTTTTAAAATACTTTATTTTGTAAATATCACTAAATAAGTGAGGGTTTTTCTTTGTTTAAAATGTTATATTTTTATCTGCAAGTTTTGCTAAATATAATACATATGTTTTAAATAGTATTAGTTGTAATATTTCTGTACATTTTTGTGTACAGTTGAATGAAATATCAGATTCCTTTAATTTTCAGTTTCTGGAAAACATGTAATTTTTGCCATTCTTGAGTTTGATTTTATGAGAAGCATAGAATTTTCACCATTTTATTATTTTGTGATCGATAAAAATTGTCAAATTATAGTGGTTGCCCCCCCCCCCCCCGAAAGTAAATAATTAAACATTGCAGTGGGAACTGGCATGCTAAGTGTTTCTGTTCTCACAAAGTGTTTCTCGGTCATTTTTTATTGACTGCACATTAAAAATATTGTAAATAATTTTTGGCCTGTCAAAAAAGATTATATAAAATAAAAATGCAGGAATAGTTAATATGAAAAAATTTTTTTAAGAAAATGTTTAGGTCAGGCATGCCCAACCCACAGCCTATTTTAAAACTTTTTGTGGCCCAATTGAAGTTTTCAACTGTCTATATAGTTTTAGTCATTTTGACTATATACAGTTGAAACAGAATTTTAGTTGTTTGTAACAAAGTTTCGGCTGTATGAAAATCAATTACTATGATTATAAAAGTGACTATAAAAACTTCTTCAAATATTCTAATGAAATTGCAAAATTACTTAAAGAATTCAATACTAGATTCTCATACATGCAAAATTTTGAGGAAATCTTTAAAATATTATTAGCTCTATTCAATGTAGAGGTTGAATCAGTGCCTCCAAATTTACAAATGGAGCTAATAGAATTGCAATCAAACATTGAGCTAAAATAGGGAATAAGATTGAGTATTATGAAAAATATATCACCGAAGATAAATTTCCAAATTTAAGACGATTGGCAATGTGTATTATATCAGCACTGGGAACTACTTATTGCTGCAAAATAATTTTTTCCAAATTAAACCTGGTAAAAACAAAGTGTCGCAGCAGGTTTCTAGATAAAAACATGACCAATCAGCTACAATGCACTTCGACTATATTATCCGTCGATATTAACAAAATCTCTAGTAAAATACAAAAACAAGTCTCATATTAATTTTAAAATAATACATGTGGTAGTGCTTGTGAATAAACTGCAATATATATTTATAGTATAAATATAATAATATTTTAACCCTCATGGTTAGGGAGGAAGGTAAAGTGTTGGAGGTGATTATAAATACAGTATATTTTAATGTTTATTGCGTATTTTGCATAAAATTGCATATTTTGAATATTGCATTATAAAAAAATATTTTGAATATTGCATAATAAAATATTTTGAATAACTTGTTGCTTTAATTTTTAGATATGCAGCCCACCTTAGTTCAGTAAAATATTTTTTGGCCCACCAACCGATTTGGGTTGGGCACTCCTGTTTGGGTAGTTACAAGTATCATTTCAAGGGAACAAAACCAATGTCAGTGCACTGTGGTCCTTGAATCCCTAAAAGTTTTAATTTTTCCTTTTGCTCTTATAGTCTTTTATTTTTAACATTTATCCCTGAAGTCCCAGTTTTCAATCAAATATGTCATGTAATTTATTTTAATGTATTTTTTTTATTTGGGAATTTAATGAATTTTTTTTTTATTTAGGTTCTTAACTACCAAACAAAAAATTAGCTTTTTCTTTATAAAGATTGTTATTTAATATTTAAAGTTTTAAAATACTTTCTAATGTGTATTTTAAAAGACAGTAATTCTTGAACATGCACTCTCTATATATTTTTAGGTATGCAGTTTTTATCTTATACTTCAAAAGTATTTTTGCCGAACGATGGCCAATTGATTAGGGTGCTGGCTTTTGGTACCAGAGTTCGAATCCCACAGTGGCATGGATGTTCGTAGCCGTTTGGAATCGGCTTTAAGCTGTAGGTCCCGGTCTCATTAGCCCTCATGTTGCAAAAAGTAGACCGTAGCACTCCAAACCAAACCAAAAGTATTTTATTTAATTTAATCAGCTAATTTTTTGTTTTGACCCAATGTGTAGTCTAGTGAATAAAATGCTAATCTTTATATATATATATATATATATATATGATTTTTTATATCGGCTTTCACTATTAAAATTAACTAAAATATTAATTGCAGTACATTTTTTTTATGCTGTCAGTTGTTGAATAATGTTAGCTGAAAAAAATTTCATTTTTGCATAACACAGAGCCATTTTCTTAGTGTAGTATATTTTAATTTGCAATTGTCTTCATTTTGATAAACAGATATAAAATATTGACAAAAATATTCTTAAAAGCAAAAGTAAATTAATTGCAGTACTTTTTTTTATGCTGTCAGTTGTTGAATACTGTTAGCTGAAATTAATTTCAGTAAGTTTGCACAAAATATAGCTATTTTCTTATTGTAGTATATTCTAAATTGCATCTGTCTTCATTTCGATAAACAGATATAAAATATTGACAAAAATATTCTTAAAAGAAATCCTTATTAAAATATACTAGGTAACACTCTTTGGAAGCTGGTTGAGAATGTAAAAACTACTAAGTATAAATAGTTCATATCATTAATTTGAATATTTTTGTCTTTTTTTTTAAGTAGGAAATATAAGAATTCATTAAGATAATCTAATTTTTATTAGCAAGCAAGAAGTGGGGACTCTATATTGTATGAAAATTTCAAATTTTCCTTGTAAATTTTAAAGATATATTGCAAAAAAAATTCTCCTGTTTGCAAATATAAAATTTTAAACTTATATCTTCAATTTTTTCAAGGTTTTCTAACTTCCATATATTTTCAAATATAAGCCGAGAGTGTGATTTTCCTTCAAAAGTTTTACCAAAGTACAAAACCTGTATATAAGCCAAAATAACATTTTGTAATATTCAACTATGTTGCCAAGAAGCCCAAAATGTCACCAAGCAGGTAAAACGAAGGAAATATTTTCTTATCAATTTGTTTTAAATTAAAACCAACTTGAAGCTAGACCAATGCTTCTCAAACCATTTTCCGCATGGCATCCAATTTAAGTACTGTGGAGGTAGAGAATCGGCTACATCTCAAGTCCAATACAAGGACATCTCTTAGCACATTTTAACAGTCCCAAGAAAAATGACTTGAATTTTAAGTTTTAATTATCTTCATGCTGTCTTTATTAATTACATAATTTTATAGTAATCTACCTAGATTATTGCCGTGGCATACACTTTGATAATAGAAGTGCTAGTCCATACGACCAATATATTTGCTTTGATACAGAATGACAATAGTTTCAACACTGGTAACCGTATATAAAGAAAAACTTTTTCACAAATTTAAAATAAATTTTAAAAAAAATTCAATTTTTTGCATTTTATCAATTGTTTTCAGTTTACATAAAATTGTGTTTTGGGCTCCCAAAGTGTCATGAATAACTTCAAGAACCTCATCTAGATAAAACCAAAATTTATTGAAATCTAACTCACTTAATCCTTTAAAGGTCATCTACATAAATTCTTTGGAATTTAATGAAATTAGTTTATAAATATTATCTATAAACCTTATAAATGCAAAATGTTTAATTTTTTTTTTTTCACAATCCTTAGAGGGGTTTACCTTAGTGAATACCAAAGGAGGGATTGAGGAGGGGTTACTTGACAAATACATCCATGTACAAAGTGAATACAATACTTTTTAAATTTTTAACTATAGTGGTAGAACAATAAATAAGTGTCCTTAAAAAAGTATAATAAATAAATAGTTCAACAATTATAAGTGTTGTTTGAATAGCTATTTTTGTTTGGGGTCATAAGTGAAAAAAAATCTAATTACTAACTTTCCAGGTACAGCAAGTATCAATACATATATTTCAAAAGAAAAAATAAATTATATGCAGTATTATCATCTATTGTAAGTTTTAAATGTAAAAAACAAGAAAAAGATTCTAAAAACAAATTTCATATTTTTCAAAAATTATAAAAAAAAAATGTTTAACAAGAGGTTTCCCTATGAAACCACTGTCCTCTAAAGGGTTAAGAGATATACAGACAACCACACCAACACACTGTTTTTTTTGTCGTAATTCCTGAGTTTCATCAAATATGTCATGTAATTTCTTTTAATGTATTTATTTTTATTTGGGAATTAAAAGAATTTTTTTTTTAATTTTAAGTTCTTAACTGCCAAACACAAAATTAGCTGTTTCTTTATAAAGATTGTTATTTAATATTTAAAGTTTTAAAATACTTTCTAACGTGTGTTTTAAAAGACAGTAATTCTTGAACATGCACTCTCTATATATTTTTAGATATGCAGTTTTTATCATATACTTCAAAAGTATTTTATTTAATTTAATTAGCTAAATTTTTGTTTTGACCCGATGTGTAGTCTGGTGAATAAAATGTTAATTTTATATATATATATATATCTGATGACAAGGCTTTCACTGTAAAAATTAACTAAAAAATTAATTGCAGTAAATTTTTTTATGCTGTCAGTTGTTGAATACTGTTAGCTGAAATTAATTTCAGTAAGTTTGCACAACATAGAGCTATTTTCTTATTGTAGTATATACTAATTTGCAATTGTCTTCATTTCGATAAACAGATATAAAATATTGACAAAAATATTCTTAAAAGCAATCCTTATTAAAAGATATTAGGTATCAATTTTTGGAAGCTGGTTGAGAATGTAAAAACTGTTAAGTTAGTTCATATCATTAAATTGAATATTTTCATCTCAGTGGATGCCTTTCTTCTCAGCTGCTGGCTCTTCTTACCTTATGTTATCACATGACCCCCTGTCGAGTTCGACAGTCACTATTGAGGGTCATAGCATGGTAAAAAACCAGTACTGAAGTGAACCAATAATGTACATGTGGCTGTGAGTGGCGTTGTCCTAATAAAAGTTCTCTGATGGAATTAAATTTTCATGATCATTTCTTCATACATTCTACTTTGATTTTTTGAGTTACGGAGCTACACTGTTTCTCCAGTATTTGTAGCTACACCAGTCAATGACAGCCTGCCATGTCACAACAAATGGTGATCTGCCATGTCAACATCTCCATATGCATACATTTGAATAACAATAATCAAAACAACTAAATTACTTACAACTTTTAGAAAAATAATTAAATATTTAAGTTAAAATACAGCAATTTATAATATAGATAATAATGTTCATAAATTTATCAAAAAAAATATATATATACAACTTGTATTTTATAAACCTAAACAACTTAATTATATACTGTAACTTAATGGAAAATTAACCACAGCTTAGTAATACTTAATCCTGCAGGATTGGGTTGCAATGAAGCAGCCAAAATAATAATATGGCTAAACAAAGTATATACCTGATTTGGGGCACAAAAACTAACATGTTTATTAGAAGATTTGCCGATCCATTACAGTTATAAGACTGTTGTTTTGGCTTGATTTTAACCCAGATAAGAGTTTTTTAAAAAAAATTTTCTCATTTAAAATTTTTGCAAACTTTATTTGCTTTTTACAGTTATACATCTTCATTTTTTTTCTTATTAAACCATTTGGTTAATTTTTGCTGATTTGGTGACTTTTTTTCTTGCTAATGGCAAAAGATGTTTCCAAGTAACACATATATTACATTTGTTCCATAATCTGTATACAAGCCTATAACCCCACTTTAGGTCTATAAAAAGCCTAAAAAATTCACGGCTTTTACAAAAAAAATATGCAGTATTTATTTATTTCATTTAAAATTTATGTTATTTATTTAATAATTATTTTTAAAGAAATTTACTTTAGATGCTGTTTAGTTCATTGTAACAAATAATCCTATTGTTTATGTAAAAATGTTTAGGAAGTAATTTTTAGCCCATTAAGTCTAGTATTTAGGGCCAAGTTGCTCAAAGCCTTGTAATATGTTGAGCTGTCATCATATAATATTCATGGCCTTTGTTTAATAATCTACTTTATAAAAAGAGAGACATCAATGTGTAATTAACCCAAGAGTGTTTGAAGAAATTTTTTTAAATTCAAAATCTTGTGGCTTTTATTGCATAGCTTATTTGTTTTCCTTTACTGTTATTTTAAAAAGTTTTACTTATTCAGAAAAATATAAATAAAAATCTGTCTTCTGCATTTCTATAATGGTAATGTGCAACACATTCTCAAACACTAAAAATGCACAGGGTACTCACAGATAAAAAAAATCCCTATCAAAGAGTTTGAAGGCAAATGCTTCTTGTTTAACTGGAAGCCACACTTGCTGTATGAAAAGAAAGAAGGACTCCTGTTGGCTGAAACAAAGAAGGAACAACACGTTTGAAACTCTGATATAAGTGGATAGGATGAACAAGAAATTGGCAGATGATAAATAGAAAACCTCATACTTACAATACAATACCAAATAATTTGAGTATTTACCAAAAATTCATGTGGCACACTTGAAAATCTGTTGCAGCACACAAGTTGAAAATCACTGATTTTTAGTTCAGTTAAAAGATTAAACCTCAGTGGGAATTTTTATAAAAAATTATGCATTTTTAAATGAGCTTAGCAGTCTAAAAATTAAATAACTATATTATGATTTATGATTTAGTTCATCAGTTTTCTTCTTGACACTACAGCTTAGAACAAGCCAAGAGAGGTTGGACTTCTAAGAGTGGGTGTAATATGCAGCTTCACTTTAAATGATTAACTTTGAGGGCTGAAGATAGACTTAACCTCAAGAAGGGGTCCTTGTAATCTAGGAGCAGGAACCAAGTCGAAGACCCCCTGGGTTAGACCTACCTCCTCCAGAGGTATTGTAGTGAAACTTAAGAGGACATTGTGACTTTGAACCTATTTTACATACCCTAGCCATCATTAATGAACACTGTGGATCTTTGGACAGCTTGAGCCTCAATCCTTCTACTCTCCTGTTATGAGATTTCTACCTTTACCAATTGAGAAATAGTGGCTCTAGCCACCACCTTAAAGTCTTATTTTGCAGAGGTCGAGGTAGTAACTTATAGGTTCAATATTTAACTCCAGTCTATACTGTATTTGTTTCCATTTTTTAATAGTACTTATAGCATCCTTAGGGATTTCTTGTGGAACCTGGTTTGGGAGATTGATGGGTTAGAATGGATCTGATATGCATCTGATTAATCATGTTAGTAATCAGTTAAAGATCTTGAACTGGAAAATTAGAGTTGAGAACAGAGTTGTCTGGAAAAACATTGTGGCAAATATTAAGGTCCACCCTTGGCTGTAATTCCAATAAAGCAGAAGATATATAAAATCCTTTGTATGAATTTATACTTACTATGTATTCCTTAATGGCAGGACCAATCTTCACAAAATTTTGCACAGTGATTTCAGTCCACCCTGGGAAGGTTCACAGGTCAAATTGTTCAGAGGTCAAGGGTGTATGGAGATAGAATGCATTTTTAAAATCAATGTTGCATTTGACAACCATATTTTGGAGTTATTTGCTAAATTTTCTTTTTAATTACATGCTAAAATAATTAAATTCTTTTTAGTAAATTCATCTGATAGTGTTTAAAATATGTTTTCAGATAATACAAAAAAATAAAAAGTAAGAAAAATTGTTACTTGTTGACCATATTTACTTGATTTCTTTCATTTCATCAATCTTAATGTGGTATATTTCTTTCATTTTGCACTATTTTCTTAATATACAATTTTTAAATGCCAATCTTAATTCCATTACTTTTTTTAATAATGCAGGGTACTTGTCTGTTAACCCTTTCGCGACTGGAAGCGCAAATGCGCGCTTTTCTCTGAGGCCGGCATTCACTTTTGCGAGTGAGTATCCTTGGCCAGAGGGTTTTTTGCTATTAAGCCTAAATGCATGAAATTAACAAAGTAGCAATGCGTTATTTAATAATACTGTGTAAAGTATTTAAACAGAATGGGATTTATATATGTTTATAGATACTTTATTTATTGAAGCTATTTTTTATTTAAATATATATTTTACACTTTACTTTTTTTTCATTTTTTACTTAGTATTTAATGACTTTTACCATTGCAAAACTGAATACTATGTTATTTAAACTTTTTTTGTATGAAAAATTTTAAAAACAGGGATCTACAAACAATCCTACATTACAGTCCTTGCACTTGTAGTAACTCATTTGCCGTTTTGGTGGATTTTTCCGGAATGTGAAAAAACGAAGCATCGTCATCATCTTTGTCAGAAATGTCCTCTTCATCATTAGAATCACTAGATCCATTATGAACATAAAGAACAATCAGAATATATTATAGTGTCACTATTACTACTATCCTAATCTGTTTCAGAATCAAAATCTGAAATATTTTGCATCATTTCAGCTATTTCAAGCTCAGTTAAACACATTCAACATTTCGAAAATCTAACAATAAAAAGAGAAAAAAAAAATCAAGTCTGTCAGATCTAATTCTGTACTAAAAACTGGACTGCAAACCAAAATACACAACAATTTAGCAAAAATAAAATTCCCCTGCTTACATAAACAAACACCATGTGGGAATTTAAAGAGCCGTCATAAAACATGTCAATCGGAAACATTCCTTTTCAATGTTTATATAATTAAAAACCACTTGTATGTGTATCATACTACTCTCCTATTGAGTACAAGGTCAAATCTACATGTATCTAAATCCATATGGACATACAATGCCATCTTGTGTCAAAACTTATAGTTTTTAAAATGTTCCACAACACTGGCACACATATGTGACGGTTGGGGGTGAATGAGAAAACGCTCTGGCCAGCGTATCGGCCGGGAAGTGAGTGCGTTTCTTGCTGGTACGTATTTGTGACAGTAGGCACGAAAGGGTTAAGCATTCTCCCATACAAAGCTATGATTTGTTGACCATTTTTATTTAGAAGCACCAAGGAGGCTAACATTCCTCCCAAACAAAGTGGGTCCTTGTTATTTAGAAGCCGGAACCAAACAGAAGACCCCAAACTTTGCCTGCCACTTCTGGAGTTATAGTGGGCAAATGATGGCCAATTGGTTAGGGTGCTGGCCTTTTGTACTGGAGTTCGTGGGTAGAATCCGACACTGGCGTGAATGTTCGTAGACGTTCGGAATCAGCTTTAAGCTGTAGGTCCCAGTCTCATTAGCCCTCATGTTGCAAAAAGTAGACCATAGCACTTCAAAACCAAAGCAAAGCAAAGTCTAGAGGTATAATTTGGGGGCTTGGAGAAGATTGCAATCATGCACCTATATTACATTTGTAGCTGCTATTAACGAACATGGCAAATTTTGGGGCAGCTGAACACCTTAACTTGCAATCCTCTGGTTATGAGATTACTACTTTTGCTGACTGAGCTACTGTGGCTCTATTCCATTACTAATGGTGTTATTATTTGGAAAAATATTTAACATTTATGTAACATAAGTAAAATTTTTATTTGTAAATACATTTGTTTTCTTTCAATGATCTGGTCAAAACTTAGGTATTTTTCCATTAGTTCATGCAAAGATAAATCATCATTTTTTTTAAAGATTTCTTAGTTTAATGAAATTTAAATGAAATATTATTCATTATATGATAATGAGCTATTGTATGTTTGAAATTGTTTATACTGTTAGTTTAATATAATCTAAAAACTAATTTGAATTTTGAAATACACATAACCTTCATATGGGAACCTTAATTTATTAAAATCAAAGGGGCAGGGTGTGAAGTCGCTAGTAGTATAATAGCATAACTTATAACTAATTTAAAATGATACTACAGTTATTCCTAAACATATGTACACTATCTTATTTGAATAATAGATTTATATAAAAGCAGTTTAAAGCACTCATTTGTGTGATTGTATTGAAGCTACAACATCTCCCTGTTCTAAAAAAAAAAATTAACTTTCTTTAGAATTTTTAAAATATTTAGGATGCATTTTGTACAGTTGCAAATAAACTTTTTAAATACACATTATTCATTGAATTAAAAAAATACTTAAAAAATGAAAGCTTTATTTAGAGATATAAAAATAATTTGCAGAAATACAAAATATTTTATTATTTGAATATTAAATGCACAATACTTATTAACTAACATAGAAATAATAAATTTAACATTATACTGATTATGTCTCTCAAACTTTTGTTGAATTTTGTACATTGGTTACAACAGTGATTAACAAAATAAATTCTCATTAAAGTAACCAACAACAAAACTTTACATTAAATCTTTGATTTATATAATTGCTCTATCCTGAAATTATGAGAAAATCAGCAATTAAAATAGTAGTATAAAATTAACAAAGATATTAAGGTATATCTCACAGAAATAAAATTTAGAGAACAGAGAACATTCAAAATTCACTCCATTTTCAAAGAAAAAAGTTTAAATGAATATTATGCAAACATTTTCATAGTTTAGAACATAAAACTATCTAAACATAATGAATAATGATTAGAAAGCAAAATGACTGCATAATCACAGCAACACTAGGTATATAGAACCGAATGGTGACTTTGTCATAAAACTTTAAACTAATAACAATAAAATTACAAAATTGTGTGCCTTTTAACAATTAAGTCATATCATAAAAAGTTCAGCTTACAAAACAATCTATAAGAATCGAATCTCTATTTGGAATATTATCTATTAGGTTTTCTCGAAAAATTTACTTCTTATTAAGTGCAAGTAAAACTACTTTAGTTGATGTGTAACTACAGTAATAAAATAAATATTTGTAAATCAATAGTGTCTTATATTTATAAAAATGCATTACAAAGGGAGGTTCAAATTAAGCATTTATATATATTGCCCTTTGTGTTTAATAAACTCAATAGAAAAAAATCTCAGAGACCTCATGAGGATATTGCACTATGGCCTCAAATTAATTTTCAGAGAAAAAGACTAGTACTAAATTAGGTAATTTAATTTAATTACAATAATGTAACAAGATATAAACTTTATTTTAAAGAACCAGACGATGGGCAAGTTAACTACAAATTAAAGTGATTACACTACATTATTACTATAAAATTACACTAAATACAAGGAGTATGCAGATAACAAAAAGACAAGCAGGTATATGCTAGTCATATCTTTTTATAACTCCTTAAACAAATGTGTCCTTTTAAAATAAGTGTTTGGCAGTGTAAATATTTCTGGACAATATGGTAATACAGAGGATTGTTAGCTTATTACCCTTTACATCTTTTTGGGGAAAACAATCCATTAACTGAAAAATGAGTGAATCAACTAGAAAATGCTCAGATGGATGAAAGAAATATGGTAGATATTCAAAATTAAGTAGCTAAGTATATATACACTTGCGTGTGTGCTGGTATGAGCATATATATGTACTAATATACTTGCTTTAATTTTTTTAATGTCTGTGTGTATATGTAAATATGTGACTCGTAAAAATATTCTTAACCAATTACATTGATGAAATGGGAGAAATAACCCATGTTTTTAAATTGCCAGGGCTTGTTTAGCAGTGTAATTCAGATGCAGTCATCATGGTGTGAAAGGCTCTGCATGAGAATCCAATACCAAGCAAATTACTTATTCAAAATTCTTTATTTACATGTTAATGGAGAACTCACAGATGAGTCTTAGACTGACAAAAGATAAATGTGCCACTGTTTCATCAGTAAATAATTTGTCTTAAGAAAAGATAATCAAATGGACAACTTCTCATGCAAAAGAGTTTTAGATCAGCATTTACTTTGTGGCTTATTAATGGTGATATTGCAAAAAGCAGAATTTAAATTGTAAAGATATCTTGTTTTTCTTGGGAGAATGGACAGCTGGGTGAGAGAAGAAAAAGAAAGGGTCACACATAACACATTTTAATACAATCAAAAGTTTAGGGAAGCATGAAAGGAATGCCAATATCAATAATACATATCCTTGACTTATTTTGCATGGCTGGGAAACTTAACTAGAATTTAGATGTGAAGAATTTTGAACTTAAGGGAAATTTTTCGATTGTTACACACACACACACACATATATATATATATATATATACATATACACTGCTCAGATTAGTACATTCCTGTCATTTGAAGCAAACTTCTTTAAGCAAACAGAACAAATTCCTCAAGCAAGTTCTCCTATAACAGTAATCCCCAAGTTATTTGCTGAATTATGGAAAAAAAATTAATCAATTTCAACCTTTATAGATTAATGTAACAAATTATACATATATACAGAATAGAATTAGAAAATTAAAAACATAAGTAAAAAAATTCTAGGAAAGGTACTAAAACCATTCTTAACTGAATCA
The DNA here is from genome assembly GCA_032207245.1 of Pardosa pseudoannulata. Taxonomy (NCBI): domain Eukaryota; kingdom Metazoa; phylum Arthropoda; class Arachnida; order Araneae; family Lycosidae; genus Pardosa; species Pardosa pseudoannulata. The sequence goes on from CM063510.1 coordinate 155,067,775, forward strand.
ATTATCCCCCGACACTCAATAACAATACCGTCGACAGGATGTGGATGATGAAGATTATGCCTACCAGACATAACAAGTCACAACACAACTCAATAATACAATGCATCTGACTAAAGTTAAACTAAAGCTAAAACTCAGATCTGCAGACCTGCCAACCCATAAAAGTCCAAAACCCTACAATAACTTATATTTAGTGACTGATAAAATAAACTCATACCAATAAAAGATGGCATAAAAGGTAAATTATACAATATTCAATTTCTATATAAGGTTAATTTTGTACCATGTCCAAGAAATCAGAATACTAAAGTAGTAAAAGAAAAAAAACCCAATGAAATGCTATCAAACAATGATAATGACATTAAAGAAAATTTATTTAATGACAAAATTAAAAATTTAAATTATTTACAATTGATTGTTTTATATTACATTTACTATAGCACATTTTGTTTTCTTTGAAAAATTAGAATCAAATGTTTGTTTTGAACATGGTCTCTGTTGCCTCAATTTGTAAATCAATTTCCCAAGCGTTTCATTTGTTATTGATAAACGAAAATGTGGCTATTTTTGTGACATAGATAAAATTTTATTGACACACTGCATTACTATGAGGAATCGTTAAAATTAATAACAAGAAATCCAAGAACTTCTTATATTTAAAATTAGCCATTATTGTTCTTTATTTGTTCAATCAAATTTCATTGGATATTGACTGTTCTTATTCAAGAATTGGGGTAGGGATTCCTTCTTGTTGGAGAGTCCAAACTTCTGATTGCATTGATGCTATAGCTGTAATTTGGCAGAACAGTAGAAAAATTTCAAAATGCAACGAAAGTTAACGTTTCCCCTCAAAAATCCAACAATTGGTATGTTTGTCTCAATATTTTTTTTTTTTTTAGAAAAAAAAAAAAAAGCACTGCTGCATTAAACCCAGAGAATTCGTAGGTCTGCAAAATTCTGACTGAACTCCCTAATTATCCAAGGGATTTCAAAACCTTTGTGCACAGGCAAAACTTCTGTACTTTCCCCATTTCAATCCTTTCTCTGAAATGTTCATTTATATTCTAGGTCTTACTATAATCTGAAAATCAGTATCAAAAATGTTTTTATAAAGCCCTGGTGAACATTTCAAGAACAAAAATGAATGAATGCTCCAAGACATTAATTTTTAGCCTTCAGAGAAAGTTTGTACATTTGCATATCTTTTCTATTCTATACTGTAAATTGTACAACAAGTCCCCTTGTGATGAAAACGCATCAATCCTTCAAGAACCCTAATAGAGAAAAATGTTTGCTGAAATACTGTTGACATCTTAAATGAGTGTCACCAATATCAACCCAATTTGCCTGCTCCTCACAGGACTGTATAATTATATATACACACACACAAAATATACAGACCTGATAAGTCCAAAGTCCCACAATAACTTAAGTTTATGAATTAATATAATGACCTTATACCATACTAATAAGCCAAATTATATAATATTCAATTTTTATAAATAGCTAAAATCCTCTTCACTTTCTGCATTACTATACATAATTAAAAAAATTAATAACATGAAATCTGAGGTTAAAAAATATCCATAAATGATCTTTATTTGTCCATTCAAATTCCACTGGGTATTGACACATTCTCAATTGCAGTAATAATTTCTTATTGGCAGACTGTAAAATTATGGTTGCAGTCTGATTGCATTGGCACTATTAGTCCAAATTTGGCGGAACCATAGAAAAATTTCATTTGTCACAAATAAAAATTTTAATGTTTACACCTTAGTAAATCTGACTATTTGTACATTTACATGGGAATCCAGAAAATAGTCAAAACTTTGGTATTGTTAGGTTAAAATCAGAGAGTTGGCATAAGCACTAAAAACGAAGGCAAGAGTTAAATTTATAGAATTGCAATAACCATGAAAACATGTAACCAGTAATAACAGAATTTTTTGATAATTCTGTTTGAAACAAATGACATTAACTTCTTTAAAATAATGAACATGCAGTTGAAATTAATAACAATAGTAACAAATAACAGATAATCAATAAGATATTGATGCCCAGAGATAAAATGAAAACAAAACTATTACAATAATAAGTTTATTCACTCATTTTATTAAAAAATAAATAACAATCCCTTTCCATTTAAATTAGCAAACAAAAAAGATAAACACATATAGAAAAAAAAATCATCTATTCTTATTCATTCATTTACAATGTGTTTATAAAGACCTATGAAGGGTAATTCATTATCAACTTACGGCATTTTTAAGAGGCCTAAGTATATTTTAGCACAAATATTTACCACTGAATCATACAAATTTTGTGTTAGAATTAATTTAAGAAATATGATTAAAAGTGCATATTGCTATTACATCAACTGTATCTATGAAAGTGGCTTGTGTAACAAAACAGTAGATTGTGGTGTTCCAAATAAACATCTGTAAAAGTAGGATCAAAAAAAGGTAAAGGTCACATTCCTGAAATCATCATTTGACTGTTTGAATTTAAGGTATCCGTCTACATACAAAACGCAATTTTTGGCCCAAAATCATAATTTTTTTTAAAGAGCATTTTTTGGACAAAACTTTTTTAATTTTCATGAAGATTAGTACAAACATTTTTCTAGTATTTTTAATAATTAGCAACTCGGCAATTAGAAAGTTTTGAAGCAAGATAGTGTGGTGAATTCTAAACGTGTAATTTAATTTTTTAATAGTTAAAGTTGCTTTCATAAACTTCAAATGCATTTTTTGCAGAACGGTATTTTTAATAAAATGCTGAAACTTGAAATGTGATTTCTCAAAACGTTCTTTAAATATTTTGTTGAAAATTATTAGGAATGCTTTTGACAGTATTTACTAGTAAATGACCTAAAAGTTTTAAATTTGTATAATTTTTAATGATGTTACACTTATAATTAGATATAAAGGTAATGAAAATTCGTTAAAAATTTTGAAGGACTTTGTAGGACCAAAATTTTTTACCAAATGCAAATTAAGCAAAGATTTTAGGTGATTCACTAGTCCAGTATATAAGAAATGTGTTGCATCAAAAAATATTGAAATAATTTATTAAAAAATTAGACCTTTTGAAAAAAAACAATTTTTTTTTACTAAATTTTATTCATTCATTAGAAATTTTATATAAACTTCTCTTGGAATAAATTTTTTAAGTGCAATTCTCTTTGATAATATAAAAAATAAATCTAAAAATGTAAAAACATGAACTAGTTTCTACGTTTAAAGAAAAAAGTTCTCCAAATGTAGACCCATACCTTAAGTTATGAGCACACATTTTTCATAACTGTCTGCCAATCAGTAATGGTTAGAAAAATCAAATAGCTTACATACAGAGTTAAATTTTGTAAGAAGTTTAAAAAATCTACAAACATATTCTTAAAATGATTAAATTAACAAATTCAATATTCTGAACAATATTCTTTGTATGACATTTGACTTTAAATCAGACAAAAATTTTTTAATGATATTTATGTTTTATTGTAAAGTCTCATTCGTTTGAGAATCAGCATTCAAGGCAACCAAGGACTAGCAAAACAGATAAATATATGAAACAAACTGGAAAACTAAAACAAAAAGAATTTGTCCTTTCTATAATTACAGATCATTCATATTTTTACAGTAATGTTCTAAAGTGTTTGATAGAAGTACAACAAAAACGATCTCAACTTTGGCATGATGGGAACCTTAAATAAATACGACTGCATCACCCCAAACCTCCTTAAAGACAATAGTTTTAAGCACATAACAATACGGTTGTTATACCTGCCCCAACACACACTTTACCAGTTATGCCCTGAACTGGGCCTACTAACTGTGAGTTCCTCCAGGTAAATACCAGCGGTAAGGACAGATTACAAGTACTGAACTGCTCTACTTGGTTGACCTTTCTTAAAGTACCTAACATGCTGCAGGCACCACAAGCGAGTGACTGTAACAGAGTTGTGATCAGGAAGAGAATTTAGAATGCTGGATCTAGTTTCCAGTGATCTGAAATTGTTTCCAAATAGCTTAAAAAAAAAAAAAAAACAGACCTGCCAATCCCAAAAAATCCAAAATTTTACAATAATTCATCATAGTTATTGGTTGAATTTATCCTGTAATGACCTTATACTATACTAATAAAATTTTTATAAAAAAAAAAGAGGCCTATTTATACAATATTCAATTTCTATATAAGGTCAATTTTGTACCATATTGAAGCAATCCCAAAACTACAAATAACTTTTTTAAATAATCAAAGAAAATTAGTTGAACTTTTCAAAGAAAATATTGTTATTAAACAAAGAAATGTAATTTAATGACAACAATACCTATTTAAAATAATTACAACTGTTTCTTTTGTACAACATTTACTGTTAAAGATTTAGCTTTCTTTAAAAAATTAAAACTCAACGTTTGCTCAAAAAATGGTCCCTGTTGCCTTCATTTGCAACTCAAGTTTTTGATTGCTTTTAGTCAATTATGAACAAAAATGTGGCTATTTCTGTGACAACTAAAAATTCATTTACACTTTGTATTGCTATGTGGGATAGTTAATGACATGAAATCTGACAGTTACTTAAATTTAAAACAACCACTGTTCTATGTCTAATCAATTGCCATTAGGTTTTATACATGCCCTTCAAGAATTGTGGTAGTGGTTATTTTGAGCTGCAGTAAATTCTGATTGCACTCTGGTTGTATCACATACTAATAGTCATAATTTAGCAGAGCTGAAGAAAAGTTTCGTTGAAGCACAAACGGAAAAATTAATGATTGGTACAGGTGCGACACTCAAGCTCAGGCTTTTGTCGCCAAATTTGGCAACTTTTTCGAGCATTTTGCCAGGCGATGTCTGTTTAGCTTTTACTAACCTGACTTTGGAGCTTTGTGGTGGTAACCCTGGTTCGTTCTTCAAGCCCCATTGGTACACATAACCACCCGGTGCCTTTTTGAATAATTTCTCAGGATTTTTCTAATTATACTGGATTTGTGTAGTTCGGATGTGCTTGAGTGGTGAGGTCACGAATCAGGTCGCACTTTTTTTTCAAAAATCTTTAGTTAATATATGTCGTCATGCACCACATGGACTTTTCTTTATATTTCTTTAGTCTTTTAGCTTATACTCCTTTTTGAATATTTTCTAGATAGCTCTTTGCAGTTTAGCTTTAGTAGTTCAGACTTTCATGCTTGCGTGATGAGAATGCTGGTCAGGTTTTACCATTTTTTTTAAAATTATTTTTGTTAGTACTAGTATGCATTTACTGCAGACTGTTGAGCATACTTTCTTTTTTTAATATTTCATAAAATGTGTGTTAAAATGCATGTTTTTATGTATTTTTAGTTGTAACAATATGAGGGGTTACCCCCCTCACAAATTTTAAATTTGTATGCCCTCATTTCCTTTTTTTTAAATGTTTATTAAAATGTGTGTATGTTTTATTTATTTATTGTTGTAACAATATGGGGGTTCCCCTTCACAAATTTTAAATTTGTTTTAAATTTCTATTTCCGTGTGCTCAACAGTCTGCAGTAAATTTTTTTATCCATGTTTTTATTTTTGTTGATATTTCAGAAAATGCCATTTTTATGTATGGTTTCTTAAAAGCCACGTGGTGCCCTCCATGTTTTTTTCTTGGTGATCTTTCAGAAAATGCCATTTTTGTTTGGCAACTTTCGAAAATGGTTTTTTACCAAGATCACGAATAAAAAAAAAAAAAACATGGCGGCAGGAAGAGCGTAGACATTGCATCTGTTTCTTAATGATTTCCCCCAACAAAAATTTGGCAATTTGTACATTTGTCCCAGAACCCCCTAAAAATTGCCAAAAATCCTGTACTGCTCGGTTAAACCTAAAGAACTGACAGGTGTGAAAAGAACGACTTCCAGAGTGCATTGGAAGAGTAGAAAAAAGTGATGGGGTTAACATATATAATCACAACAAGACCATTTAAAAAAAAAAAAAAAAAAAAAAAAAAAAATAGCAGTCAACATTAAGGAAGTTCAAACAAAATCTGCTCTTCCATCAAGTCTAGGAACTTTGCAATAGCACTTATAAAATATTGATGCAGTAAGTCAATAAAAAAATTACTTCACCATTCCTATATGACAGTGTTAAAAGAATAAATAACAAAAAGTTTAAAAGAATTATATCCTAAAAGATGATGTTGATATGTTACCATAAAACAAACAGTTGTTAGAGATCAAGGTTATTTTAACAAAATCAAAACAATTCATGAAAGAAAGAGCAATAAGGCCAAAGTTTTTGCCAAGCAAGAAAATATTTGAAAATTACTTTAAGTATGTAATTTTTTTTTTTATTTAAATCACTAAAAGACTTAGACACTTGATACATTTACTACAAGATGGTAACTATTCTTTAAATTTTTTAAGTTTCTTAAATAATGTTTTAACACTAAAAAACAAACAAATTAACTATTACAATAGTTATGCTGATAAATTACCTGTACAGTAACAATAAAAAATACAGTTTGCAATACAACATGTACCTTTAACAATGCACAATCATACTTCAATAATTGAATAATGCAAAAGTAATAAATTGACTAATTTGAATAACATGTTTAAAAAATAACTTGATAATATTTTTAGACAGGACACAAAAATTTATAAATGTAAACTTGCAAAATAAATTTTTGTATTTAGTTTATTTCATTTAATAAACTTATACAACCGCACTAAAATGATTTCATTATATTTTTAAAATAAGTGTTACCTAAACATTTAAAATTTTATGAGTAAAGTATATTTTTCGGTAACCAACACAATCTACAGAAATATTCAGAAGTTTGATGGTTTCTGAAAAGGCACTTGGAAGAACAATATTATTTAACAATATACTAAAACATTTTTTATATTATTAAAACAAGGAAATCCTTTTAACATTAATATTTTTGTACAGATGCTTGTAATTGCTATGAAATCTATTTAACTATAAAAATTTAATTATAATATTAAACTTAAAATTTAAAAATCTCCTGAACTTTACTACATCTAAGAAAGGATTCAAATTTCATTCAAAAACCCATTATAAAAGCAAAATGTTTAAAGTAACCTATAGCACTTTTAACAATTTTAGATTAACAAATGTTATATAGGAATATGTACTTAAAATATATGAGTAACAGGGTTGGCAAAAAACCCGGGTTTTTTCAGAAAAAACCCAACCCTGTGGGTTTTTGGACATTTTTCGGGTTTTATCAGGGTTTTTACTATACTTTAATGGGTTTTAGATGCTTTTTTGGGGATTTGAAAACTATTCAGGTTTTTTTGTTATGTCAGGATATATAATTAATTGTATGATTAAAATAAATTTAAAATGTTAATAACTTTTTAAAATTGAAAAATTTAAAAATCAATTTTAAATTATGCAGAAGAAATTTTTGTCTAAATTAAAGGAAATTTTGAAATCTTAAAATAAATTTTTTTCATATAAAATTTTTCTAACATCAAAATACTAGTTTTGAATGGCGATTATTTTATACTAAAAGTTGGCTTTGAAATAGTTGCATTTGAAGTTTTTTTCTTTTCAATAAACTGTATTAAATTATTGCTCTATATTTATTAACAGTATTGTGTTATTAAATCATATAGAAGATATTTTTTTAGTTAATTTGTAAGTTATATATGATAAGTAGCAGAATTAATTATATATATATTATCCCCATGTTTATTTATTTGCAGTTGTTACACATATTTTTTCCCAATTTTTCTTGTCCATTTTTTAATTAATTTTATCCCATGTAATACTTCAATATTCTTTTTTTTTTTCATCATACATTCTTATTAACTTTGTTTAATTTAGATTTTATTGTATTTGTTATACAGATAACTATTTTCCCCTAAAAAGTTTTTGTTTTTTCTAGCAGTTTAGACCCCCTCAAATTAAACAAAATCTAGGATCATTGTCAAAGATGAAATATGTAATATATATTATAGATTTAATTCCATATATTTATTATTAGTTAAATATGTGGAATTTTAAATAAAGATTTTGAGAACCCAATTTTGAAAAAACTCACTTGGGTTTTTTTTTTGAAAAAAAACGCCCGGGTTTTTTCAGGTCGGGCAAATGAAGCCAACCCTGATGAGTAATCAACTACATATAAGAACAGTAATTAGCTACATATATTTGATACTGGCATGTAACAATATGATAAATTACTGTAAGTTGATAAACATAACATTTTTCCTAACCTTCAGCTAATTATAAACCACTGGTAAATTTTCTAATTATATAAACAGCTTTGACAGGAAATATCAACTGTAACATTAAAATTGAGCAAGTTCACTACGATGGCACACACCAGAATCATTTTTTGTTTGCTAATTTCAAAGAACTGAATAAATTCTCATAACAATTGATAAAAGAAACAGTACAACTTAACTTCTGTTATGTTTGACATATGCTCACAGAATCACATTATAGTTACTATTGCATACTGATTAACAGGAACATAAGGCATCCACTTATATCACTTCAAGTAGTGGAAAAATAGGGTAAATTAACCTTTTCTCATCATTCAGTAACTGCTCTTTATCTAAAATTACATCTGCCGGATCCATGGATCGATTGCTTTTCCTCCTGGCTTTTTTCTTGTACTTGGACTGTCCGAAAATGCATTTGTCATTTATAAACGCGTCATATCGCTCTGATCTTTTCCAGAAGTAGTAAAATTTAACAACATCTTGAACACTTTTGGAAGGCACAACTTTGGTTACGAGTCTGAATTTTTTACCGTGGTACTGCAGAACCCTTTCGAAATGTCGACATTCCTCTTCTGACCAAATGTCTTCTTCGCTGACGGGCTCTGGAAGCAACTGCAGTCGCCTGAAGGCTTCGTCTGTGTCGTATTCGCACTGATGCAACAAATACAAGGCTTCCTCTTCACTCATCCGACGACACTGCGAGGATTTTATTGATTTCAGATAGTTATCGACGACGGTTTCAGAAATTTCGGAAGGTTTCCACAACAGCTTATCGTTGTAGTCGGGTTCTATCACGTCATCCTCGTTTTCGATTAAAGGTGGAATATCTGCTTGAAAATTAGGTCCAACTTTAATTTCATTTTCTTTATCACTCTTCCCGCTAGATAGATAGTCGCTATTACGTTGAGCCATGTTAACTCAGAGCGAAAAACGGCTTCCAATTACACGGATAACTGACGCTCATCCCTCAAAAAATTCTAGATTCAACATGTGTTAAGACTGACCAGGACAGTTATGTCAGGCGAGTTGGGAGCGTCTGCCTAGTGAATCAGTACACCGAAACTAAGAGTAATGCGCGTGCGTTTCCCCGAAAAATTTTGTGGCAACCTTGATACTCTTGCGAACTGCTATGTCAACTTCGAATGACAATTCGCAAACATGAATAATCTTACCACAATCACAGTTATTTATCGTTTGGTATCGAGATAATAGTAGATAACATGAGACATGTTTTTATCATCGCTAAATGTTAAAGATTATCACGATCTTAATTTTTTTTTTTATTTATTCTATCATTTTCAGAAATGCCTCGAAATTTTACAACTTTTGAATGTACTAATAATAAATTCATAGAGATCAGCAAGGAAGAAGCATAAGCTTTCATCTTTTCCTTGAAATAAAGCCAGTAAGTAAAACTAATTATCTACAGTTAATGATTAATTCTAAATTAAATATACCGTTACAAGTTTTTTTATTCATTAATAATAGAAAAGTTGACTTTTCTAGTTATATAAATTGAAATTTTATATTAAAATTAAAATCAGAACAAATTAAAGGTTCATAAGATAATATATATAAGAAAGATGGAAGATAATTTCAACAAAATGCGTTTAATTATAAGTTAAATATAACTATGATTTCACTCAAAGCCTACAAAAAAAGTTGTTATTGTTACAGAATGAAATTTTATACATAAAATTAAAACCAGGACAAATAAAAGTATAATTATCAAACTTGGAAATGCATTTTACTGAAAATGGTGTTTCTTCGACTTGCGTGCACAGTAAATATATATTACTATTACTATACATGTAGTTTTCTTGTATCTTTTGCTTTTCATTATCAAAAGCAAAAATTATAAAACAAATAGGAAGCGTAAACCTTTTAAGAGGACTTTGAACACGAGAATCGAAAAACGAATTTTATGTATTCACTTATTAAAAATTCTAAATTTATTCTTATTTTAATATTAAACCTAAGGATTCCATCTCAAAATACATGTGGCAAATTAAGGCTGCATTGCTTAATTAACGATTAGAGGTAATCGAAGATTAAACACTTATCAATTGAACTAAAGAGTTATTCTCCGTGATACAACATTGATTTGAAATTGCCTCTAAGGGCCGAATCCCACCAAAGTCGTTTAACGCTAAGCGCGATTAATCTCGAGTTTTTTTTAAACGGAAAATTGCGTTCCCCCATTGGTTGGCGCCAGGTTTAATCGTGGCTAATCGTAGTTAGCCGTTTTTTTAAACGACTTTGGTGGGATCGGCCCTAATTCACTGTAATTAAATACGTAGTTAATCTCTGATTAGTTATAACGGTAAGACCAGGCCTTTGTTTTATTTTTTTAACATGAAAAGGGTTTTTATAAGGTGCTTTGGACTTTTGTTAAATTTAGTTATCTCTAAATTTTCTTAAAAAAAAAAAGAATATACTTCTGTGCAAGTTCAAAACAACTAATTAGTTGCCACACCTCTCGACTTTTGAAATATGTTCTCAACCTTGCAGTAATAAATTGAAAATAGTAAAGAAAAGAGTGTCATTAACTTTTTAAAATATATTTTAACAGCTATGAAGATTTAATTTGACATTTTATTATTTAATGCTATTGCGGTTTGTTGACAGACAATGGTGCTACGTTTTTTCTGCACTCATCAGTTCCTCGAGTGTCATTCAGATCTACGGGGTTACTGATGACCATCTATCAAACGGACATCTCAGGTAAATACATATAAATTCTTTTTAAGAAGTTGGTGATTTTTTGCACTGTTTCCGCAAGACTGAGTCAATTTAAGAGAATGTTAACTTTAAAAATATCGAATTTTAAATTGGCTCATATTATAAACATGGATGAAAAATTTGAAATATCTGTCTTCGTTGCTTTTAAATTTATGCATATACTTTAATTTGTAGGGGCCTATTTTTTTTAACTAATAAGCACTATAAATGGCTTTTTTCCGTGTTTTTTTTTTTTCCAAATTTCATGCATTCGTAATTCAAAATTTATTTTATTTATTTTGTTTTGAAGATACCTGCGTTAAGTTTCGTATAGATCTTTTTTTTATAATATATAGGATAACACTGTGAATAAGCAAAAAATGGCTTCATTATGTAATACACTGATATAAAGAAAAAAAACCTGTCAAAATGCTTGGTTTCACTGTATAAGTAATGTAATTATAAAATATACATCTAGAGATACCTAAAAATTCCTTTGCAGACTTATGTAGGGATTTTTAATAGATCTCAAAGAGGATTTTAGAGCAAAGATATTTGAGATGCTTTAATACTTAGTACTTGTGATATTAAAAAGTCTAAAAGATAAAGAACAAGACTTCTTTTAATAGACTTTATTTTCTTGACCTGCTTTAAATTGGATTCTAAAATACAAAATGATTCTAATATTTACTGTAATAATTCGAATAAACTAGTTTACTTTTAAAAGAATATCATGTCCCCTTAAAATTGAATGGGTGTCGGGTGCATAAAATTTTATGCGGAACAGCATGTTCATTAGGTTATTTTTCTAAGCCAGTTGGACTTAACAATTAGTAATTCTCTTACAGCTGTGTTTATAAATGAAAAATTCGTAATGTTTTTTCTAGCTTTACAGTCTGTCACGTTCATTTGAAAAGGCTTTATATTAATGAGCTCAATTTATCGAAAACACAAAAGCCATTATGTAAGTATGCAATGCTGTCAATGTGACATCGTGAACAATAATTTATTGTATTTTTATCTTTTTTTAAACACAAGTAATAATTTCTTTTTTTAAAAAAGTTAAAGTGTAGATTTTTTAACATTTTTTATTTTATTCGGAAGTGATTTCCTGAAATCCCATCTAGAGATTGGAAACACTGTATATTCACTTTTCCCTTAATAAAAGTTAGTTTTAAAATGTTCGGTATGTATTGGAAGCTTTTATAAATATTTCCAATGATACATAGATAATGATTCCAATTTCATATTAATAGGCATTTCGTATTTATATGACGGTTCATTTTAGCTATATTACAAGGTTAAATGCTTGTATTCTATAGATAAATATATATTAATAGGTTTTCATTTTAAAGGTATTAAGTATTTATACGAATATAGATGCTTTTAACAAGTCTTGATTTTGATATTAACTAATTCAAGTCTTTCTGGGATTATGTCTATGTTACAAATGTGATCTGAATGAATCGTTGTACATTTTAGCCATTTTTTTCAATGATCATTAATCTATAAAGCAGTACCCATTCAGATCTTAAAGAGCATTCCAGATTTTATTTTCAGCATGGAGCCAAAAATAAACATTTCGAAATTTTTAAGATAAGAGAGAACTTACGATCTAACACTTTTCGCAAGAAAAGTTGGTAACGCTTTGATGAATTTTTCACTAATAAGATCGACACCTGCTGCTTAAAGGCATAGATAACATCTCGACAGTGTTCAGCATCATATTTATTCTCACAGAATTTAGTAATAAATAGCGAATTGCACATTTTCAAAAAAATTTCTTCATATAAATTACATTTTGTTCGGCAATTTATCATTTTAATTTAACTACATTTCTTGCTTGTTTATAAAAAGGAATCTGTGCAAATATAATTGATCATTGAAATTCCTTAATCAAGTGATTGAATCCATTGTACCGTTATTTAGCAATAATATATATACAGGGTGTTCCAAAAATGACTGTTATATTTAAAAAATCAATAAAAATTAAATGAGCAGTGAAAGAAATACACTGTTTATTGCAATATGCTTGGGACAACAGTAAATTTTCAGGCACACAAGCTTTCGAAAATAGTTACAATTTTTATCAACAGATGGCACTGCATGCGATTTGAAAGAATGCAGCCTGCGAGTTCTCGAATCTGTAAGCCGTCTTCCTCTGTAAGCGTACGTTCACAGATTGCACGTTTGCTATTAAAAAATGGTTTATTCATTAGAATAGAAAAATGCCTGGCCTGAGACGTCTACATGGGTTTCTGAAAATTTTGTTCTGAGACTATGCCATATTATTGCTGCAAATGGTGAATTTGTGGAAAATATAGTAGATTTTTCAGTTTGTGAGCGCCATCTGTTGGGAAATAATGTGACTAATTTTGAAAGTCTGTTTGCCTGAAAATTTACGGTTGTCCCAAGCATATTGCAATGAACGGTGTATTTCTGTAGCTACCCATTTAGTTTTTATGGATTTTTCAAATATACCGGTTATTTTTGAAACACCCTGTATATATATATATATTAAGTAGGTTTTATGACATTCGTTTGTAGTAACCTATTTGTTTATTGCACGATTTTTAGAATTGTTTGGCCATCAAAAGTTTTCATATCCTTAACATGTGTAGCTCAAAATGTTTCTTAGAGAAAATTCAAATTTCATTAACTTTCGAGTGTATTTCATTCATCGGAATAACACTAAAAGTTTGTATACATTTAGAAATTTGCTGTTATTTGTATGTGGATTTCATATTTAGGAGAACTAACACTAAAAAAGTTTTTTTTCTTTTATAATTGAACTGTTGTATGATTTATTTCGACGCCTTTAAAAACATTTCGCGTCCAGTTGTACCCAATGGAGTTTTATGAGTATAAGCGTCTGTTCTAAATGCATATATCTAACAAATCTCTTTTAGGTTGATCGCTTTTTTATATTTCGGAAGATTAGTACTGATTTCTTCACTAATATTTGATTGTTTTTAAATACGGTTTATTATAAACATGTCGACCGAAAGAGTAAGGGTCGACCATTTTTGGAATAGAGTACTGAACTCTACTGATTATCGACTTCATAACTTACGAAGACGACATAAACGTTCTGTCGACAGCAATAAAATATCACCCTTGAACTAATGTTTATCTGTTAAAGATTGTCAAATCGTCTGTTAAAATTGATGTTCTACCCACATATTATCTTTTTTATTTTATTTTTTTTCTCTGTAAGTTGCGAGTGGCAACGAACGATTTTTGTTAATATAAACATGGTTGTTCTTTCGCATGCGAGAAAAAATGGCTCTTGAGTTGCTTTTTGTGTTTGATATGCTAATATTATTTACGCCATAAATTCTTCTATGTGACATTTTCTGTGCATTTAAAGATCTCGCATACGTAAATATAATAAAAAGTGTTTTATATTAAAAGTGCGTTTGTTTTGAGCAATTAATTAACGCCATTGAGAATATTCTTCAGTATCATACTTCTGATTTCGAAACCCAAACGGGACAACGATATCGTTTGAAAATTCCCGCAGTTATCCCAATATAGCAAAGTATGAATCAAATCTATTCTATAAGATCTGTTTCATATTAATAAACAAAATATATTTATTACAAAGAACATTTTGGGCTAAATATTTAATATTGGTACTAAATACAGAAACCGCTGTATATATATGTATAATATATTTTATGTACTTTACAATATGTGATATTTATTTTTTTTGAAAAATATAACGCCACCTTTGAATTTTATCTCTATACAAATATATTATTGTTTAGTCTCTGTTGAGCACGCACGTACAATTTTTGTTTTAGATATATAAAAACAATACATGTATAAAGTTTTATTCTTGTTTCATTTGAAACTACATTTTGCAACAAGACCAGCACCTACTGCTTCATTATAATCAATACATATATTTTATTAAAATACTAGCTTATAAAAAGCAATCGGCTATAAATAATTTTAATAATTTTTTTGTCTTATATCAGATAGAAAAATTATTAAAATTGTTTATTTGTTTATTATTAGGATTAGTTTCCTAAATACCCGAAGCTTCACTCGTCAAAGTTAGTGAAAAGTCGTTTATACGAGCATAATATTTGAGCTCTTCAGTAAAGTAAAAATATTACCGCATAGAAATATAAAACCCCCTCGTACCTCATTAAGTATGTGTTCACGTAAAGTGTTTGAGTACTGGCTATGTTGGTTTCTCCAGCTCCTGTAAATCTATGCGAGCGATGGCCGAATGGTAGGGTGCTGCTATTCGATACCGGAGATCGTGGGTTCGAATCACTCTTCTGGCATGGATATTCGGAATCGATTTTAAGCAGTAGGTCAAGGTTTCACGTAGTAAAACATTAGATTGTAGTGTCCCAAACAAACCATCGTGTTAATCTATGGGGGAAATCTTTGTACATCTGAGAGGTTTGTTTTGAAAGATTTATTTAAACACCTTCCATGCAGCGAAAAATTCTGCAAGTTATGTGTGACACAATTTATAATAAAAGCAAGAAAAATAGAGTTAATTTTTTCTTTTTGGTGAAAGTCTTTCTTTCATACAATGTACCATTTTTTTGTTTGTCATTAGCAAATATAAGAATTGTAAAAACAAAAAGAAAACGTGTTCCTTTTTAGAGGACTATAATTGCACGAATGGCTTCACTTAAAAATTTAAAATTTATTTTTATCTTAAAAATGCAATTTCTTCTTAAAATAGTAAAGTGCGTGTCAGAAATAAAGGATGCATTGCAAGACAGTTGATTAGAAATAATCGTAGATTAAATGTTATGCAACTGAATTCCGAGAGTCCAACATTGATTTTACGATTACCTCCAGTTCGCTATAATTAAATGAGTAGTTAATTTCGGTAAGATTAGGCCTTTGTTCTTTACTTTAAAGATGATAATGGTTTCTATAAAGTGCTTTGTACTCTTGTTGATATTGGTTAGCTCTAAATTCTGTTGAAAAGGAAAATATACTTTTGTGCAAGCTATAAACGACTGATTTGCCGCCACACCTCTCGAATTGTTTTCAACTCAGCAGTGAACTGAAAATGGTACAGAAAAATATAAATTTGGTGGCATTAATGGTTAAAAAACCGGCTAAGCGCGATTAATCTCTGTTTAAACGGAGAATTACGTGCTACCATTGGTTGGTTCCATGTTTTAATCGCGATTAACGTTAAACTAATTTGGTGACACCGGTCTTAAATTTGACGTTTAATTCTTTGGTTGAATAAGTTAGTGTTTCTTTATAGTCTATGGCATCATGATTTTTCTGCCGCAATCACTTCGAATCATTTCATCGTCGATAGCTCGTTCAGAATCATAGCTACGGGGTTTTCTTTGGAACAAGACGTTTTTAATGGTCAACAATCAGATGGACACTTAAGGTAAGTAGTTCTTTTTATAAAGTTTGTGAATTCTTATACTGTTTTACAATTTAACACGATGTAGTCAACCAAAGGGATTTTAACTTTAAAAATATGGAATTGTTTCAATTGGGTCATAGCGTTCTCGCATGCATAAAAAAAAGTGTGTATTATCTCTAATTTGAAAGTCAGGAGCGTACGCAAGGGGGGGGGGTTAAGGAATTAAACACCCCTCTTGAGCTCAGCCTAAAGGCAAAATTAAAAATTTTAGTAGAAATTATGTGGGTTATTATTTTCTAGAATTATGAACCCCCTTGAAAAAATTCTGCGTACGCCATTGTTGAAAGTTATGCATATGAAATAATTTACAACATTTCTAAGCAAATGAAAACTGTAATTGTCTTTTTCTTGTGTTTTCTTTTCCTTCAAATTCTATGCATTACAAACTATGTCCAAGTCTTATTTAGTGTTAAACATGCAAGCGCTAAATTATGTATGTGAATTTTCTTTCATGTATGGAATAAAACTGTGAATGGAATCAGTAAAAAGTTGACTCATTTATTTATACATAAATATACTAAAAAAAATTGTCAAACTGTATTGTATTTAACTGTATTGTTTTTATAAAAAATATAATTCTAGAGGTATCTAAAAAGCAGTTTTGGAGTGTGGAAAACACATTGTGGTGGAAAGATTATAAAAGCATTTTACAGGTTTAAAAATTAAATGACTATATTAGACTTTATTCTCATAAGCTGCTTTGGATTCTCAGTTACAAAAGAATTCTGATATTTACAGTAAAAAGTTTTCTTTGAAACGAGTGTCATGTCCCTTTTAAAATTAAACGGTATTAAGGTCCATTTTGCTATTTTTCAAACGAGTTGACTTGAAGAAATGTATATGAAATTGCTTTATGTGTGCTTTCTAGTTTAATTACAAGGTTAAACAATTATATTCTATAGATAAGAATACATTAATACGTTAGCAGTTAGAATTTGTAAAGCATTTATTCGAATATAAATACTTTTAACAAGAGATGTTTTTAATTTTAATGTCTGTTAACAGATTCGACATTTATATTTGCATTAACAAACGTAATCAGATTCTCGTTGCATTTTAACAATTTTTTTAGTGATCATTAATCTATAAATCAATAACTATTCAAAAAGGGAAGAACATTGCAGATCTTGTCAGCATATAATGATTTCAAAAATTTTAAGAAATGTTTTAAGAGCACGTTAAAACTATGATCTCACGAAATTAGTTGTTTACACTTTGATCCATTTTTTTTTATAGGATAACAGTGGGAATGAAGCATCCTAATTATCCTAACAGAATTTGGTTATGAATAATGAATTCCACACTTTTTAAAAGTTTTCATGTGCATTACGATTCATTTGGCGATTTATCTTTTTCCTTGGTGTAATTACATGCGTGTTTGTGAAGTTATCCCCTATATAATAATATCCTAAGTTATCTGTACGTCTGTCCTCCAATTTAAGAAGCGGTTGGACCTGGAATGGATAGAGGCATCCATTCAAAGCGAATAAAGTTTATCTTCTCCTAAACTATCTATCAGATTCTAAAATAAATTTGTATAAATATGCTTCACATCACAGCAAAAAATACTGTTGTATTTAAAACGTTCGAAATCTAACCCTTCCCTCCTTTTCCAGAGTTTAATGCCATTATTTCAAGCCCTATTTTCCCCGGTTAAGAGCAGGAGATTAAATTTATCACTTAATAAAGAGGTAAAAATAACAATCTTTTCTAGCATTGTGACGTCATTCCTTTGCACATCTCATTTAATACTTTCATATTTTAAACTATTTAAATATCGTCTACACTATTTTAATCTTTTATCACTGAACTTAGATATTACGTAAATGATTTTTTATATTTGGCTTAAATAATAGATTAGATACATACGTGATAATTTTAAATTGAATCATCGATTATTTTTTGTTGCAATGAAACTTTTACCACCGGTATTAACTAATTCTTTTCATATACGTCTAGGAGTCTATTTCACGGTCTAATAAATATCTAAATTTTAATTTATAGGTATTTGGAAATTAAGAAGTTTGTTCTTTTGTGTGTTTGTTTATTATACGTAACCACACGGTTCGACTAAATGAATTCAATGTGATTCTAAACTGCATTACAGTATCGGGAGACTCTAGAGGAGTATGACGATAAATAATTGAGAATGAACCAGATAGTTCTCAGCCAAAAAACAAAACATTTTTACCTGCCTTGTAACGTACTGGAAATAAAGTAGGCGAGGCCTTCAATGAAACAGGCTAGAATTTTAGGTATTCTGGATTAAATATTTTATTCAATAGAATAAACTATGTACAGCTATGTACAGATTTAGATGATAACATTCAGGGATCTCGTACAGAGATAATATTCACACACAAGGATGCGTGGGATACCGGAACAGTATGGCTAGGGCTTTTCAATCACAAGAGTTGGAAACTAATTAGTGCTGGGACTAATGCTGACACGATCACTTCGTCTGTCGATTTGCACGGTTGGCTTTCACAGCAAGTTCGGAGGTTCCGAGTGCGTATCACGCTGGGATTCGTGAAGAAAACACAGGATGCAAGTCGATCCAAAATTAGAGTGCAAAGTCACTCTCGGCTGTCTACTTCTATGCAAGAAGTTAACTAACAATCAGCAGATAACGGGAAGGAATTCCCAAGTCGCAGGGCGACTATCTAGCAACAGAGACGCTGGCGGTCTCTAAAAAACAAACTCCAGACACGGAGATACGAGCGGTTCTCGAGCGACCAGGCTCTAGCAGGTAGAAGCCTCGAGAGAAGAACAAAAAGCCTCCGTTCTACTCCTGTCCCTTCTTTTATATCCCGCACTCGCTTCTTTTCTCGGTCCTTCGAGAAACTTCCCGAACCAGGGTGACGTAATCTTGTGGTCACTCCCAAGCCTTCGATCAGCTGTACTGTTCCCAGATGTGGTCGAAAAACAGTTTTCTCAGATCCATCAACTTAACCAACTTAATGGCCTTTTTGTAACCGCTAATGGGCGGCAAGGTGCACTTTAATCATTTCCACACTTCCACAAAGACGTTCCATTCAGCAGGTTTACAATGGCCAGACGCTGAGGAGCCGGCAACAAACAGTTTTCAATTACGGTGTTTAGACCACCTGGTCCTATTCGAGGCTAATCGTGAGTCCACAACGAAAGGTTACCTTTGGTCTCCTCGTTCTTTTTGGGGTCATGTAACGGATCGTTACACCCTCATTACGTAGTTAACAGTTATGGAATATTAAAAATTTTACTAATCCCGTCATATGATGGGCTATATGCTAGTCTGTAGAAATATTATCTTTGAATTTCCTTAATCATCCATTGTATCGTTATTTAAAAAAAATATTTTTATTTACTAGTAATGATAACCGTTGTGACATTTTGCTTTATGTATGATTCTTAGAACTGTTTTACCATCGGAAATTTTCATATCCTTAACCCCTTCCGGTATTATTTAATAATGAAAAACTGTGCTTGAAATAACCATTTAATTTTTATTTAAAAAACTTGTTTCATTTTACAATTACATATTCTTAATTAAAATCCACTTTTTACATAGTGTTAAATAATATCAGAAACAGTAAAATTAAGAAAATATCAAAGCAAAACATTAATAAGGTATACAGATAATAGTCTTCAAGCTAGTGGTACTTTTCAAAACAAAGTGCAAAGGAATTCTTAATTGTTTACACCGCCAAGTAGTCTCACTCTTAATTTGATTCTTGTAACACACACGGAGTTTCTTAGTAGGTTTTCTTTTATTCTGACTCATTAATTTGGCAATGACTTGTACCAAGAAATTCTAAGTAAACAATATGCAATAAGGCAATTTGTTGCAACGTCACGAACTACTATAATGCCCTTCCCATTCCTTTTCTTGTTTACTACAGCCAATAGACAAACTGCTATAGAAAAACTGCCCTTCCGTTTGAAACTAAAGCCAGAATTGTCATCATTTGAGAATTTGCCCTACTGCGTGAAATCGCCTTATAGTGACTTGTGATTTTCATAAGTGATAAAAGTGTTGCCAAATTCAGTACACTAGAAATTTTAAACTAAATTATCATATTTAACAGTAACTTTAATCGCATGACGAGTGTAGCTCGTCATTGTGCGGTATGGAATGAAAAACTAATGACGAGCTAGACTCGTCATTTTACCGGAAGGGGTTAACAAATGGTTGTCATTTTTTTAGTAAAAATTTCAATAATGTTAGTGTATTTCACTCTTTGGGTCAACCCTAAAAGCTTCTATACATTTAGAAATTTGAGGTTGTCTGTCACATTCATGAAATAACTAAAAAAAATGCAATTTTTTTTCCTTTTATGTAAATATCTGTATGGAAATATCTTTTTTATTCTACGGAAATGTTTTTAAAAATCATTTATTACTTATGTTTTATTAATGGGTGAAATAATTATTAGAAATTTTCCATAATCATAATTGTTAGTGAATTTGTTGTGTTAGTTTAGTACATTTCTTGTTCAATTGTACCCAATGGAGATTTATTAGTATATGTGTCTGCTCCAAATGCACATATCTAACGAATTTCTTTTCGGTTGGATTACTTTTCAGTATTTCGAAAGGTAAGTATGAAACATTTTAAACCTGATCTCTTTACTGAATTCTTGAGTCATTTTTTGAATTTTTTAAGACAGATATACTTTGGAATATTTGAAAACATTTTGGCAGCTTCGGTATATCCAAAACTGATTTGTTAAAAAGTTTCTGTATAAAAAGGAGAAACTCTTCATTTTTACTTTTTAAATCTAATATATGTCTACGATTAAGAAAATGCCTCCGAATTTTGGCAATTTAAAAAGTTTTTAAACATAGTATGTAATGTCACAGTTCTTGTTACCCCCTTATCCAAGGACAAAAGATTTCGTGTAGCAAAACTGTAGATTGTAGTGCTACAAACGATCCTTTTTATTTTTTTCCTAATGTTAATCGTAGCTTTTATCTATTTAGTACAGTTTGGCAACGAATGATTGAGCTCGTTTCGAACTCTACAGTCTACTTTCGGGTTACTAAGACTGAGGGGTTTCCCCGCCAGCGACGAGATTCGAACTCGCGAAAGACCATCCTAGTGTGTAAAAGGAGCGTTGTGTGCTACGTTATTAACCTTTGATTTTTTTTAAATTTAAAACCTAGAAAACAAGCATTGTGTTAGATCTCTGGAACTGTGGAAAATATGAAGCTATTCTCGGAAATAACTCTGTAGTACTTTCGAAATAAATTTTCAACTTCCAACAAACGTTTAGATTTTAATATATACTTTATTTTATACGTGCGTTCTTTTCTGATTTCTGAAATGACGGCCATATTTAATTTCTTTCGTGCCAATATGGTCTACATATATTGCCAGATAAGTCACTATAAGAATAATTACAAATATTACCGACAACTATTATAATCCTTCACCATATTGGGAAGGAGGAAGTGGTCTCTCCCTTAATAAGCCCCTAGTGGTCAGTATTCCAATTATCAATACAATCCAGATCCCTCTACAACTGTTGTCTTTAAATAGGAAGAAATATGAGAAGCATCTGTGCAACGCTGTAAGCTAGAATATAACAACTGGATACCAAGAAAGTTGCCAACCCGCCCTCCCTTCGAGGTGTAGTTACTTTTATAGATTTTTTTTTTTATGTCTCAAGCCCTCTAGTGGACACCAAAAAACCAGAAACAACGCCATCTATCGGTGATGTGCTAACTCTGGAAATGATCGAGCTAGAAAGCTGGGGTAACTGGATACCAAGAAAGTTCCCAACCCGCCCTCCCTTCCAGGTGTAGTTACTTTTATAGATTTTTTATGTCCCAAGCCCTCTAGCGGTCACCGAAAATGAGAAACAACGCCACCTATCGGTTGCATAGAAAACTACAGAGTCTGAGAGCCATTATGCATAGGAGAAAGCTCCCACCCGCCCTCCCTTCTAGGTGTAGTCGCTTTTATAGATTTTTATGTCAAACGCCCTCTAGAGGCTACCAAGAAATTTTATAAGCGCCACCTGGTGGTGTTATTCATTTCGTTGAAGTGTCTTGTAACATGACTTCCAGGTAACAGAGTGAAAAGAGTTCCCACCCGGCCTCCCTTCTAGGTGTAGCTATTTTTATAGATTTTCTATGTCAAAAGCCTTGTAGCGGCCACCAAGAAATTCCATTACAGCGCCACCTAGCGGTGACACGAAAATCCATTTGGTTGAATTGTATTGAAACATGAAAAGGTAGAGGTTACACCTGCCTCCCTTCTAGATGCAGTTTTTTTATAGTTTTAAGCCACCTAGAGGCCAAAAACAAAGGGATGACAACGCCATCTATCGGTCTTAAATAAACGATTTGTAGGAAGTATTACACTTAGAGAGTGGGGTAACTAAGCAGAGAGTACTTTATCAAAAAGATCCTATTTTTTTTCTTTCTAATGTTGGACTCGTTTTATCCATCTCTTGTAATGCTTCATTATTGCAAGGCACCTTTCCAGTTTTTCAATGAATAGTCCAACAAATGATTTCCAGCTGACATAGGCTTGACCTGCTTTCGTCCTAGATATAGGACTGCACAATCTACAGTGTTACCTTGCATCTTATTGACTGTTGATGCCCATGATAGCAGGGAATGGTAACAGTCTTCGTTCGGCAGCTGCGTTTGACGAGGAATGGCACTGATATTTTGCTCGATTTTATGAACATCATTATTGTCACAGTGACGGAGGCAAATCAATTAAATTAGTGAATGAATTAACATTATAAAACTGTATTAACACTGTCATTCACTACAAGTTTAAAAATATGTATTTGACCTTGAGTGGACGAATACAAGTATTTTATTACTCTAATAACGTGGTTAACTGGCAACCTTTCATTGCAGTTCATTTTTATAGTTTTCTTCCCCTAACGGTCGACATTGAAACTCCCTATACAGTAATGTGCTCTCTGTAAGTTAAATTAATAGTGGAGCTAAGTCGGCAAAGGGTAAGTCAGCAAAAATCCGAACGATCGAGATCTCTGAACGAGTTCGTGCAGAGATCTGCCATGTTTAGTAAGGTCACGTAAAATAAGTTCGTGATTCTATGTTATCTGGAGTTGGGGGTCATTCCTTAAGCTATAAGTGTTCGCTGGGTGTGGCTAAATGAGTAACAACTTTCCAGTCGTATCTAGGGAAAAATAGTAGGCACTAGAAAAGTATAGAAATTTATTTGCAATTCAGACCCTGTTTTTAATTGTCCTCTACAAACGTGCATATTTTGTGGACCGTTTTTTATGGGAGTGGACAACATTATTTCCTATGAGGGGAGTAGAAAAATACATCAAATTCTTACTAGGGAATGAAAACGAGGGCACAATATCAGCTAACCACTACACAGTCTGGACGGTTGAAAGTGTAAAATAAGTATCCTAGCAAGCGGAACATTCTTACTTTGATCTACTTTCTGGATCTAAAAATAATATGTTTGATTCATACTCTGCTATACTGGACAAACTGAGAATTTTAAAGCGATATCGTTAATAGATAAATATTAGTTCAAGGGTAGGAGTTTTTTTGCGGTCGACAGGACTTTTACGTTGACTTCTTAAGTTATGAAGTCGATAGACATGGGATTTCGGTACTCTATTCCAAAAAATGGTGAACCCTTTCTAGATTGATCGGGATATTTGTAATAAGGCGTTATGACGTCGCGACACCCCAGTAGCTTCACAAAGAGGTTTTGTTAAAACCCAGGCCAAAGCAACATTCTGTCTGCAAATTTGACACTAAACGACAAAGGATTTTTGGTTCGACAAGCCTTGAGATGTCCGAGGTGATTAGAAGGTCGGACGCGACGCATAAATGACAGACTCTGACGCCAACGAAAGGATCGCTAGCAATCGGAGGCTAGCAGGACGGCGACGCTGGAAAGTTTGGTTTGGTTTTGGAGCTCTACGGTCTACTTTTTGCAACACGAGGGCTAATGAGACCGGGATCTACTGTTTAAAGCCAATTCCAAACGGCTACTAACATCCATTCCATAGTGGGATTCGAACTTACGAAATCTGGTTCCGAAGGCCAGCACTCTAACCATCGTTAGGCATGACGCTGGAAGGAAAAGCCAATACGAAGAGGCGAAAGGTGACGGCAGGCGGCTAGAGTTTTCACTGGGAGACGACGAGGAGAGAGAGAGTGAAGGCAACGGGAGGTTGCATTTTTGGAGAGTGGACCTCCAAGTTTATTGGTGGGACTCAAGGAGTCCAAGTTGTACCCCTGTACAACGGCATATCTGACTGGCACATAGCCACAGATTTCTATATAGGTTCACCTCGAATCTGGGACTTTTGGGTCCGTACCAAGCTCATCCTGACCCCCTGTGATTTCCATTCGGAAGTAGTTTTACACTTAGTCCAGAATTAAAGTAGTTATTGTTTTAAGCTGTACGTCATGCCACTACAACTTCGACACCCACGCGCTACCATAGGATCCAGTGACGTTACAGTGTATATAAAAACAATTAAATCTTAGTGAAGAAATCAGTATTAATATATCTAATACTTACCCCTTTCGAAATACAGAAGTGATTCAACCAAAAAGAGATTTGTGAGATATGTGCATTTGAAATAGACACATATACTAATAAATCTCTATTAGGTACAATTGGCCTCGAAAACGTCTTCAAAAGCATCGAAATAAATCTTACATTTCAATTATAAAATAGAATTTTTTTATTGTTAGTTCCACTAAACATGAAATGACAGGCAAATAACACCGAATTTCAAATTGTATAAAAACTATTAGGGTTATTCCAACAATTGAAATACACTCGAAAGTTAATGAAATTTGAGTTTTCTATTAAAAACAATTTCAGCTCATCCATGTTAAGGATATGGAAGCTTTCTAATGGCCAATCAGTTCTAAAAATCATACATTAAGCAAATAGGTCATTACTAAACGATATTATTACTAATAAATAAAAATATTTCAAAATAACGATACAATGGATTCAATCGGTTCATTAAGAAAATTCAATTATCATTAATATTTGTACAGATACAAAAAATGTGCAGTTCATACTGTATATATGCAGTTCGTTATTTATTAACAAATTCTATGTGCATAAATATGACACTGAACATGGTCGAGATATCACCTGAGCCTTTAACACTAGATTTATGGACCGAGCCAGTTTTGACTCATTAAAAATTTTATCCCTCTCTCTCTATATAAAACTTTAACATCACTTTTCTAAAACCTACGTTGGTTTTTAGTTAAGTTATCAAATATATGTAAACTTTCATTCCTCTTCCCCGCTGACCCCTTCATTTCGCCTTATCAAATGTGGTATACCTATTTTCACGGTTGTGAGCCAATTTGATTCATAGGATGTATATGAAAATAAATATAGTAATAAATAAAGCATAAAGTAAATACAGAGAAGAAGTCGAGAGCACTTCCATTCCAATGACAGAAATTCATGCTACTGAAGCACGGAAGAATTGTCAAGTTCAACAATCATGCAAAAGAAACAGATGTAGAAACCATTGTGCTAAATGTAATAGAAATGTTTGCGGAAAATGGGTTTCAAAAACAGATTTTAAATGTAAAAAATGTTTTCCATGAATTTTTTGATAACCATTTTATTTAAATTAATTTGGAACTATTTTCTTTGCAAAAAACTTCAATTTTCTTGTATGAGTCAAATTGGCTCACTTCAGTAAAAACAGGTATATGATCAACATCCGTAAATCTAGTGTTAAGCAGCAGGTGTCTAACCGATTAGTGATAAGCTGTCAACTTTTCATCCCCTATATAATAATAGCCTAAGTTATCTGTCCGTCTGTCCACCAATTTATGAAGCGGTTGTACCTGGAATGGATTCCCTGGTTAAGAGCAGGCGATTAAATTTATTCATTTATCATATGATAAATAGGTAAAAATAAGTTTTTACTAGCCTTATGACGTCAATCCTTTAACCATATCATATAATCATTTCTTATTTTAAATTATTTAAATATCGCGTGCATTATTTCCTTACGTTTTATCACTGAACTTACATATTAAGCAAATAATTTTCTTTTATATTTGCATTAACCCTCTAAGCGGTTTGCACGTACAATTCCGCCAGCTGTCACAGACAATTTTCAACCCCCAAAAATGTTCCAAAAATAAATGTATTGTACATTTCTGACAGTGCTTTTCCCCCATGAAATTATGAGGTAGGAGGGTCAGGTCGATTGTTTAGGAACTGCACCCCTCTTTGACTGACATTTATTGAGGGATGCACCCCTACTCTCTGAGGAACAAAGACTAATAGCTTCTCATGGCTTTGTCAATCACTATTTCGAAGTATTTCGTTTGCGGCAACATATATATCTCTAATTTCACCACTGAAATATCTTGGATGACTTTAGTAAAAAAATATAAATAATTCTCAAAAAAAAATATTCGTACTTTTAGAATACGTTATTTCTTATGTGATGATCTTCGAGACTTGACGAGCTTTATGTGTATTAAAAATTAATAATCAATAATGTCTATTTATATATATATATTAATAACCGGAAGTAATGAGACAATATTGAGGGTGGGGCAAAAGGTGAAGTAAAAAAATCATAGAACACTTTGGTAACTGACACAATAAAACTTTAGCATATTTTTGGAGACCTTTTTTTCCCCCGGTGTGTTCCACTCGGGTTAAATAATAGATTAGGCACATATGTGATAATATTAAATTGAATCAGATTATTTTTTATTGCAACGAAAATTTTATCACCGTTATTAACAACAAATTATTGTCATAAAAGTCTAGGAGTCTATTTCACGGATTCATAAATATCTAGCGTTTAAGATATATATCTTTGAAAATTAAGAAGTTTGTTTTTTATACATAACCACACGGTTTGACTAATGAATTCAGCGGGATTCTAAACTGCATTCACAATGTAGGGAGACTTTAGAGGAGTATGAAGAAAACACATTGAGCGTGTACTAGATAATTCTCAGCTTAAACACAAACCATTTTACAATGCTGGAAAATTAAAAATTTTACTGATCCCGTCATATGAGGGGCTATATGCTAGTGCTAAAATATTTTGTAATATTTATTTTTGGCTCCATTCTGAAAATAAAATTTGGCGAGCTCCTTAAATTTTGAATGGCTACTGCTCGTCTTACAGATTAATGATCATTGAAAACAAAATGGCTTAAATACACAATTTATTCAGATTACGTTTGTTAACACAAATATAAACATAGAAAGTCTTGTTAAAAGTACATATATCCATATAAATACTTATGAAATTCAAACTGAAAATTTATTAATATATATTTATCTACAGAATACAAACATTTAACCTTGAAATAAAGCTAAAATGCATCGTCGTATAAATACGAAACGCCTATTAATATGAAATAAGAGTCATTAATTATGCATCATTGGAGATATTTATAAAAGCTCTCAACACATACAGAGCATTTTAAAGCTAAATTTTTATTAAGGGAAAAGTGAATTGCATGAAGAATATACAGTGTTTCCAATCGCTTGATGGAATTTAAGGAAATCACTTCCGCATAACAGTAAAATGTTTAAAAATCCACACTTTAATGATTTAAGAAAATAAATTACTATTTCCATTAAAAACAAAAATAAAAATGCAATAAATTATTGTTCCCGATGTCACATTGACAACATTGCATACTTATAATGGCTGTGGTGTTTTCGGTTAATTGAGTTCATTAAAATAAAGCATTTTTAAATGAGCATGATAGACTGTAAAGCAAGAAAAAACATTGCTAATATTTCATTTATAGACACTGGTATATGAATTGTTCAGTTAAAATATTTCGGAAAAATAAAAATTGGACACGCTGTCGTGCATATAATTTTATGCAGTGAAAACCAGTTCAATTTTAAGGTGACACGATACTCCTTTTTATATATATAAAAAGAAAGTTTATTTGAACTATTACTCATGGAATCTCAAGCATTAATATTTTTGCTTCAAAATCCTCTTTGAAATATATTAAAGCTCCTTACCTAAGTCTGTAAACGAATTTTTAGATATCTCTAGATTTATATTTTATAAAAACATACCGATACAGTGAAACCAAGCATTTTGACAGTTTTTTACTTTATATTAGTGTTCCATATAATGAAGCCACTTTTTGCTTATTCACAGTGTTATCCTATTTATTACAAAATAGCTCTATTCTAAACTTAATGCTTGTATCTTCAACACAAAATACATAGAATAAGTTAAGAAATATGAAGGCATAGGATTTGGAGAAAAACAAACATGGAAAAAAAGGCCATTTATAGTGCTCATTAATTAAAAAAAAAGGCCACTATAATAAAAATTATATGCATAAATTTAAGAACATGGTAGATACAGATTACTTTTTATCCATGTTAATAATATGAGCCAATTTTACCAATTCGATATTTTTAAGTTTAACATCCTTTAAAAACGATTCAGTCGTGTGAAACGGGGGGGGGGAGTGCAAGAATTTACCAACTTTTTAAAAAGAATTATTGTGTGTTTACCTTAGATGTCCATTTGACAGATGGCCATCCGAAACCTCTTGTATGAAAATAAGAGAACCCCGTAGCTCTGAAAGACACTCCACGCATGATGAGTGAATAAAATAACCCTGACATCATAGACTCAATAGACACCGCATTATCGTTAGAGAATAAAACATTAAATTAAATCTTCTTTCAACAGTTAAAATCTACTCATAACTATCAATGTCACACTTTTCCATACCATTTTCAGTTCATTGCTGGTAGGTTGAGAGCAGCAGATTTCAAAAGTTGAGAGGTCTGGCAACAAATTAGTTGTTTCGAACTTGCACACAAGTATATTTTTCCTTTTTAACAAAATTTGAAGATAACCGAGAATTAACAAAAGAAAGTGCAAAGTACTTTATAAAAGCCATTTTCACGTTATAAATATATAAAACAAAGGCCTGGTCTCATTGTTATAACTAATTAGAGATTAACTATGTATTTAATTATAGTGAATTAGAACCGGTTTCACCAAAGTTGCTTAACGCTAACCGCGATTAATCTCTGTTTAAACAGAGAAGTGCGTCCCACGATGGTTGGTGCCATGGGTTAATCACGGCTTACCATTAAACGACTTTGGTGAGGCCGTCATTTGAGTAGTGGTTAAGTCAATGTTGTCTCACCAAAGTTGTTTAAGGGCTAATCACGATTACTTGCTGTTTAAACTAAGAATTGCGTCCCACCATTAGTTGGTACCATGGATTAATCGCGATTAGCCATTAAACGACTTCGGTGAGACTGGCCCTAACTCTCTAGTTAAATTGAAAAGTGTTTTAATCTTCAACTAGCTCTAATCGCTAATTAAGCAATGCAGCCTTAATTTGCCCAACGCACTTTGAGGTGGAATTCTTAGGTTTAAATTAAGAATAAATTTAGAATTTTTTAATAAATGGAACCATAAATTTTTCTTCTGATTCTCACGTTTAAAGTCCTCTAAAAAGGTTCACTCTTTCTTTTTGTTTTACAATTCTTAGTTTAATTTTGATGGCCTGATGAAGATGTGCTTAGTTTGAGTCACAAAAAGTTGACTGAAGTAAAAAATTATTTTTTTAACTTGTAACGGTCTCGCGCTTCCATCGGTTTGGGAAAGTTTCGCCAGAAAAAATTGTATGTATGAATATGGCCTTCGGTCCCGGAGTTCGTGGTTCGAATCCCACAGTGGCATGGATGTTCGTAGCCATTCGGAATCGGCTTTAAGCTGTAGGTCCCGGTCTCATTAGCCCTCGTGTTGTAAAAAAGTAGACAGTAGAACTCCAAACCAAACCAAACCTGTATATATGAATAATCAATTTTCAATTTTTCCTTACTTATATTCGGGCCGAATTGTCTTCGTTTGGATCGCACTTCGTTTTGGATTCGTTTGGAAAGTCTTTAGCAAGAATGCAGCGCCCCAATGACTGATGTGCCCGTGGCAAGTACCATCTTCGTCACGCCCTAGTTACGGCCCTGTATATTATGCCCAAAGCTAGCATTAACGAAATTCGGGAACTAATAAATTCGCTTAACTGTTCAAAATCTCCAGAACTTGATAGCATCTCTTTCGTGCCATTAAAAATCCTCTCCCTCCAATATTCTAATTTTCTTCACAGATTCAATGAATAGAATTCTTAAATTTAAGTATTTTCCCTTAACCTGGAAAATTGTAGCTGTCTACTTTATCCCAAAACCTCCTAGTAATCTCATTCTTCCTGAAAAGGATTGCTCCACCAGTCTACTGAAAACTCTTAGTAAAATTACCAAGCGCAAAATTCTCAACCTACTAGCTATAGTGAACCCTATTTTGAAATAAATGACTATAGATTTGAAACTGTTAACAGCTATACCTATTTAGGTTCCGAACTAAGTGTTAACAATAATAGTGAGCCGGAAGTTCGCAACAGAGTTTCTGCCGCTACCAGATGTTTTTTTTTTGGTATCCACAAATATCTCAAACCCAATCCCATAAACAGAAGAACAAAGTTATTGCTTTATAAAACACTCATTCGACCAATCCTCTCATATGCTGCTGAAACATGGGTAATAACTGAAAGAAACAAAAACTTCGGCTGTTTTCGAAAGAAAAGTACTCCGCAGCATTTTAGGAGGTTTGAAATGCAACGACACCTGGAGGAGAAGAACAAATTCCGAAATCTATAAGATTTTTAAGGAGCCAGACATAATAAAATTCATTTCTATTCAATGTTTGAAATGGGAAGGACACGTGATTAGAATGAATGACGCCCGAACCACCAAGAGGATCTTCGAGGCCAAACCATTGGGAGCTCGTAAAAGGGGAAGACCAAGAATTTAGTGGATTGACTGCCTTGAAATAGACTTAAAGATCCTAAAAATCCAAAACTGGAAGAGTCTATTCAAGAAAAGAGACGCCTAGAACTCGATTCTGCGGAGGTCCATGGCCCACCCTGGGCTGGCGCACCATTGAAGAATATAATTCTCCACCGCCTACAGACACATTTAGATTATTTAAACGTTATTCCTGATCAATTCTGATTTAGATGTCGGCACAATAAACTAATTGCTTCGAGTAGTAGAATTTGCTAGCCAGGGTCTTCAAAACAAGAAGCCATCTGGAACACTTTTTCTTGATATTGCAAAGGCATATGACCGCATCACACATGACGGACTAGCATACAAGTTAATTCAGCTCCTTGTGGCTGATGCACTTATACACCTTTTGAAAATTTTATACTATCTTTCTGATATAATTTTCAAATTTCTTATTAACAACATCTTTTCTAATAGTAAACCAATTACTACAGGAATCCAACAGAGCCCAATTTTAGGACCTACGCTCTTGAATATTTTTATTAAAGACATGCCGAGATCAGAATTAACTTCTGTAGCACTTTAAGCTGACGATAAGGTATATACGCATTTGCACATCAAATTAATAGTGTTGCTTCTTACATTCAACATCATATTTCGGCTCTGGAAACATGGTTCACAAACTGGAAGACTAAAATAAATCCTGGACAATAGGCCAGGCAATTTATCTTAGTCTCTCCTTCAAATTTCCTAATTGATTGCAACAATACGGCAAAGTAATCGAATGGGTTGGGGTGTTTCGGAAACACTATGGTCTACTTTTAGAAACAAAAGGGTTAATGATACCGGGACCTATTGCTTAAAGCCGATTCTGAATGGCTACGAACACCCATGCCCCAGTGGAACTCGAACCTACGAACTCCGGTTTCGAAGGTCTGTGCCCTAACCATTCGGCCATCATTCGGCGTAATCGAATGGGAGAACTCTGTTAACCCTCTAAGCGATTTGCACGTACAATTCCGCCAAACCAATGATGACTTCAAAACGTACAATTTTCGACCTCCAAAAACGCTCCGAAAATGGATGTAATGTACATTTTTGCCAGTGCTTTTTCCAATGGAGTTTTGAGGTAGGAGGATCAGGTTGATTGTTTAGAAACTGCATCCCTCTTTGACTGACATTTCTTGAGGGATGCACCCCTACCCCCTGAGGCACAAAGACGCTGATAGCTTTTCCTGGCTTTGTAAATCTCTATTTCGAAGTGTTTCGTTTGCGGTAACAGATGCATCTCTTAAATATCTTGGATGACTTTCGTAAAAAATATAAATAAGTCTGTGAAAGAATATTTTTATTTGTACTTTTAGAATCCATTATTTCTTATGGGATAATATTCCAGACTTGACGAGCTTTATGTGTATTAAAAATTAACAATCTATAATATCTACTTATATATCTATATATAACCGGAAGTAAAGGGACAATAAAGAGGGTGGGTTTCCCGTAATCCATTCTCTAGTCGACAAAGGGTGAAGGAAAAAATCATAGAACTCTTTGGCCACTGACACAGTAAACCTTCAGCGTATTTTTTGGAGACTTTCTTACCTCGACGTGTTCCACTCGCAGGGTTAAATATATAGGAGTTACAATTGATAAGCGGCTCATATGGAAGCCGCACATTATCAATATTAAAAATAGCATAATCGCTAGGGAGGACGAAAAGTCGGAAGTAAAAAGTCGAAAAGTAGTGAACTTCATTCACTTACATTGTAAATAATTTTTCTTTTAATCTATAGTATCGTGTTTTTAATTACTGTAGCATAGTGCCTTTTAAAAAATTTTCTACTTCTTTAAATTACTAGTTTTTAATGAATGGGGCTTTATAGCATTTTCAATTTAGTTTTTTTAACGACTTCCCATTTTATAACTTTTCTTGAATTTGTCTCACTTAAAAAAAGCACAATTGGATGAAATTATAATTATCTTTATCAGTGCTGGGAAATTAAAAAGTATATGTTTCTTGCTTACAACATGACCTCATAATTAGTTAATGATATTCATCTGATGCGTTTAACTTTCAGTCAAGTTTCTTAACGTGACAGAAACCATATGTAAATTACCTACCGCATGTATGTATATGTATATATATATATATATATATATATATATATATATATATATATATATATATATATATATATATATATAAATATATGATATATATATAATATATATATAAATATATATATATAAATAGTATATATATATATATATATATATATATATATATATATATATATATATATAAGCCTGTTCAGCGTTGTGGCTGGGGACACATCTATTTTATGCTGCTATTCAATAGCTTGCCTAATTTGCATGTGTTATTTTATGCAATAAGTCAATGCATGTATAATTTTCATTAATAAAATTTTAACTAAAAGCATTCGAAGTGGAAGTGTTATGTAATCTGAATACTTCCTCAATCCTCTGACGTCTCTGCAAATTTAGAAGTGTTGGAAAATTACGTAAGACTTGACTAATTTTCCATCAATCAGCTTTTAGCCCAGGTGCGCTGTAAAAAATTATACCCGCGACTGAGAATGTTTGTACAGCATTGAAAGATTTCTCGAAACAAATTCGCGATAGAATGCTGAATTTTTTACATTGGATTTTTTTTCTTTTTCTAAGGAAAACGTTATGTCAGTTAAATGCTTAAATTTACGTTCAAAGAAAAGATAAACCAAAAATGTTCTCAAATAATTTCAGAAAATATATTTTTTCTCCTTAAAAAAGTTAATCGAACAAAACGCAGAAGAATTTTCCTTTGTAAGGACAATTTGTTTTCGCGGTAAAGTTTGTTTAAAGAAATTTTTCAGTGCTACATATCCATCAGTAAGGCTATCCCGTGAGTCATATATCATTTGATCTCTCGCGAAGGAAGATTTGTTTTTATTTTCAGTGCATCTTGTAATGCAGACAGATGGGACCTTTATATCAAACGTGGCTGGGAAACTGATATTCGTTTAGCACTACTCGGGTAGCACATAGATTAAGACTGTTTCGAAGCGAGTAACATTGTCCCTCATCATTGGGTCCTCGTCCTTTAGAACATATACCAAGTGGAAGACCCCCTGATCTTACTTGCCACTGTGATGCCTTATATGTTCTTAAGTCAAGAGGTAGCGTGAAGAAAGATCACAGACATAACAGAATTGGAAATCACTTTTATTTCTGGAGTAAATACTGGCTTAAAAAATAAAGGGATTCTAATATCCCAAAACAATTCGAAATGTAAATGAATGTTGCTTGGATATCCACGAAGATCACAGTCGTAAAAAAAGAAATATTTTCGCACGATGGGGAGGCTTTTCGACATGCTTTTAAGTAGG
Source organism: Pardosa pseudoannulata (assembly GCA_032207245.1). Taxonomy (NCBI): domain Eukaryota; kingdom Metazoa; phylum Arthropoda; class Arachnida; order Araneae; family Lycosidae; genus Pardosa; species Pardosa pseudoannulata. Next base: position 155,102,329 of record CM063510.1, read on the forward strand.
TGCTTTGACCTCGTGGAGGCTTCCACGACTTTTGATCGGAGCCAGCTTTTTAGCAATTACGTTCGGGAGACTCGTAAAGTCCGCTCATATAAGGAACGGCAGGGTCTCGGACACCGAACGGGGGATAGGTTGGGTTCACGTTGCACCCTGTAAAAGCCTCTCCATCGTGTGAGAATATTTAATTATTTTTTTATGACTGTGATCATCGTGGATATATTATCCAAGCAACAATCCTTTACATTTCGAATTGTTTTGGGATATTAGAATCACCTTGTATATAGCCAGTATTTACTCAAGAATAAAATTGATTTCCAATTCTGTTATGTCTGTGATCCTTCTTCACGATACTTCTTGACTCAAGAACACTGAATGTGTTCCACCAGATCCAGAGGTATCGTTTGTACTTGAAAGACATTGTCATCACAAACCTGTTTGCTTTCTCCAGCCTTCAGTAATGAACACGGTTGATTTTTGTTAGGCTCGAGCGTCGAACTCACAATTCTTGGTTATTCGATTGACGCCTTTACCGACTGAGCTACATTAGATCTCTCAGGAGGGAAGTTAATTCTTTGAATTTGAGCGTTAAGTCAATGTTTTACAACACGAGAGTTACTTAGGCTAAAATCTACAACTCGAGGGAACAAGTCATTGGATATCGAATCGAAAAAGAACATTTTATATTATATCCCGTTTTGCGTACATCATTTTGATACCAAAATCTTATCGTTCGAAAATTTTTCGCGAGATATTAAGAAAAGAAGAAATCCGTAGGAAATATTCTATTTAAATACCTTTAATAGACCATGACTCCCTTTACTCAGCAACATGACTTTGTATCATCCATTTTCAAATCTTTTCGTTTATGATTCACATTGTAAGTTCACGTACTGAAAGACCTTTTATAATTGCCCAAGAATCACGATGGTAAGTAGCAGGTAAACTGTTATTTCCGGTTGCTGGAAATAACCTGTTAATATTTCAAGTTTGCATCGGTCTAAATCAACAATAGTTCAGTTATTTCTTTCAGCAGATCCATTCTGCTGGGGTGTGTATGGTGCAATGAATAGAAATTCAGTCCCTTTGAATTCTTTGTTGTTAAATTCTAACCCACCACCAAGGAGAACTGCTTTGAGTGGCTTCCTCTTTTGAGTTATGAAGAATGCACAAATATCTTTAAATTTGGTCGTGACTTCAGACTTATGTTTAAGAAAATACACTTTTCTATATTTAAAATAATCATCAGTAAAACAAACAAAATAACTATCCATTTATTTTTCTACCATAGGTCCACAGACATCAAAGTGTGTAAAAGATCACATCCTTTGCACTTTGTTCGCGATTTTTAAATGCTAATCTATGCTACTTACCTAGCACACATGATTCACAAAATTCGCTGTCGTCATTTACTTCTACACCTTGAGAGTGTAGTAACTTTTTTACATGTTGTTTCTTCAAGTGGCCAAGTCTCTCATGTTGGAGTTGAAGAATATTCATTTTATTTAATTGAGCTTCAGAGGTGGACACTGGAACAATGTCAGCTACATTGTTTTATCTACGAGTGGATCGGGACAGCCAATTTTGGATGCTTACACTTCCGGTAGAAAATTGCTTGGCTCACTGGCGCCGTCTATTCACTAATATATTAACTAAAACTTCTCAATTAATTGGACAGTTATTTTATTATTTTATTTACATTTTTGACAATATTTGCAGTCAGTTTTCTCTTTTTTTGAATTTTATTTAATTTTTTACTTTTATTTTTGTTAAATTTATTATTTTTTATTTTTGTCTGAATAATGCAATGGGATTGCATAGTTTTACCAGTTATTGTTAATGATTTTAAAAAGTAAAAGATCATACAAATAAAAACAAATAAATCTTATTTATTTGAGCTGCAATAGGTGTGATCAGAATCTGTATTAATTGATGCAATTTCAGTTTCATTTAACAGTAAGCCTTTTTTAATATTTATAATTTCTTTTACCGTTGGATTTTTTAAAATGCTTCTACTTCAATTTTTTTTCTAGTGGAGAAATATCGACTTTGTTCCGACACGTGCTCACGATTACTTAATAAATAGGTTTATAGTTAATAGATGGCGCCAGTGAGCCAAGTAATTTTCTACTGGGAGAGTAAGTACCAAAAATTGGCTGTCCTGATCCACTCTTTTTTATCTCGGGCAATATCATTTTGCAAAGTAACCTGAACAAGTTAGCATGGCGAATTCCGGCAGCAACAACACTTTTAAGTTTTAAAAATTCACACTTGTTCATGTCATCTAGAACTTTGATCCATTTTCTAGAGCTCAGGTTACGGAGAAAAGATTTCTTGAAGCACCTAGTGTATATAGTACATCTTTCCTCACACATTTCCAGCAACCATGAACAAACATTTTTACATAGATTCTGCCACGAATATATGCTTTCATCTTTGAATTATGAAGAAAAAAATTGCAAAGATTGCGTTTCATAGGCCATGTCTTGAGAATGGGCACAGATGAAATCCCCGCTGTTGCCCTCGAGTGGTCACGGGCGGGAAAACGTAGAAGAGGCCGACCAAAATTAACCTGGACCAAAGAAACAGGATAAGAAACAGAAGAAGATGGTCCAATTGGCAGGAAGCCACAGTGGATGCGGTGGATAGGGCACAGTGGAAAGCAAAACTTGAGGCCTTATGTGCCCCAAGGCACTAAGAAATAATGATGATGATATAGGTATGACTATAAATACGGGTGAAGGTTTGAACAAGCTTGCCTTTAAAGCAACAAGAATTAATTTACTACCCTGAAACGGTAGTTTATAAGGTTCTCATTATTCCTTACTACTTGGTAATCTTGGTGTTGTGAAGACCATCCCCTTTTGTTCAGAACACGAAAGACCGAATTCAGCTGATCTGAATTCCTCCTGTTTAAGATTCGGCTACAATAACCCGGCGACGCAGTGTCTGGGATGTTGACAGTTCGGTTGAATAGGCGTCACGCCCTTGATCGGTTGCGGTAATGACTCAGGAGGATTGCTTGGAGAAGTCCGGAATCGGGATAGCTAGCAAATGAGAATTCAACTATAAAAACTAGCTGTGACCTTAGCTGGAGTTCTCAGGTAACTGGAATCGTAACTGACCAAAAAATGTTTGGCGGGACCGTAACTGACCCCTAGGTATAAAAAGTGTAGAATTTTGCCACGCGGGACTTTAGACATTTCTTTTACGTAGGTGCTTTGACCTCGTGGAGGATTCCGCGATTTTTGACCGGAGCCAGCTTTTTAGTGATTACGTTCGGGAGACTCGTAAAGTCCGCTCACATAAGGAACGGCAGGGTCTCGGACACCGAACGGGGGATAGATTGGGTTTGCATTGCACCCTGGAAGAGCCTCCCCATTTTGTGAGATTATTTAATATTTTTCCGACTGTGATCGTCGTGGTAATTTTATGCAAACAACAATCCCCTACACTTCGACTTGTTTTGGGAGAATTAGAATCCCTTTGTATATATAACAGTATTTACTCCAGAAAAAATAAAACTGATTTCCAATTCTATTATGACTGTGATCCTTCTTCACGCTACTTCTTCACTCAAAAATATTGAAATCGTCACAGTGTCATACAAGATATGTAATTTTGTAAAAGAAAAACAAAAAGATAAGTCACGATTCCTTTCTCAATATATTTTTTATTTTCCTGGTTACTTATAAAACTACTTAAGTTTAAATTCGTCTGGTAAGTATTGGAGCGTCAACTCTATATGCTTCAGTATTTGACAAGCAAATTTAAACCTCGTAGAAACAAAGCGCAAAATATGGTCAACAACACTCTGGTACACGATGTGGTTGCAAATATATCTTTCAAGGTACGATAAAATTACATGCAGCGTTGCTGATTTGTTTTATGACGTATTTATGTATGCATTCAAAACTATGGATGTATAAGACTTTTGTATCTATATGTAACGTGCGAAGTTTCCCTCGCCGTCACATGAAAAAAATACCCCTGTTGGGAATTCGCTTTGGCGATCGCCAATGTGTCGCGGGGCCGCCAAGAGCTTTCCGAGCATTCCCACAATCCTTCTCTTTATTGTAATGTACAGTCCACTAACGATGTTCTTCGACGGAACAAATAAAAACGGCATTGCAAACAATCGTGTCGTTATTGCTTAAATCCAGCGCACTTACAACCCCTAATATTTTAGTTGTTCTGGTTTACTGAGCAATGAGTGGGCATAAGTATTATGCAGTCGTGAATCCATGATAAAGAAGCAGCGAAGTCCATGGTAGAACTTTTACTTTATTCTAGACTAAGAAAAGATATGTTTCTCCTACAAGAGAAGAGCTATTAACGATAGACAAAAACACATATTTAGTACAAAGTTCACCCAACAGCGAGAAATGCGATAGATTCTTCCCCAAGAGACCAGCAGCTTAGTCAGCGTAATTAACAGTCAGAAAGGAAATTGGATCATTGGAAAAGTGAGTCATTTTATTGGGATAACTGGAAAATGTGGCGAGTGGATAAAAAATGAGTATTTATGTCAGAGTTAGATTTGGGAGACTAGTTTGAAAGAATTAAAGCAGTGAACACTCCTTTAAATAAGATATACGGCTGGGATAAAAGTTATGAAAGACTAAGAAGGGGAAAAGGAGAATCTTAGATAGGTATTTGACAAGTAAAGAAAAACAAGTGTAATAATTTTAATATATTACATACATACAGTCTGTTCCATAAGAGCGTGTCTCGCATAACTTCGTCAATAGATAGTGAGCAGATACCGGCTTAATTGCACGTGTTCTTCAAACATTAGAGAAGAATGTTTTATGGTTATATTCTTTATTCGATTTGTTTTGCTGTGTTTAAATCAACAAGTCCAAAATGGTTTGGTTTTTAGAGCTCTACGGTCTACTTTTTGCAACACGAGGGCTAATGAGACCGGAACCTACTGCTTAACCCTCTGACTGCTCATCCCGCGATTTCCACGGGCATGTGTTTTCTTCCTTTATTAAGAAGCACATTCGGCCTTTTTACCGTTTAACCAGTCGAATAAAGTATATACAGTATTGGACATTTAATTTGGTAATAAATAGAATTATATGATTAGAACTATAGTTATATTAGATAATAGAATTATAGATAATACATTATAAATAGAAGTTAACTGTATTTCAATTCTCTAATATATATATATATATATATATATATATATATATATATATATATATGTTATATTATATATATGTATTATATATAATATACATACATACATATATATATATGTATAATATATATATATATATATATATATATATATATACATTATATATATATATATATATACATATATATTAAATATATATATATATTTATTATACATTTATATATATATTTATATATATATATATTTATATAATACATATATATACTATATATATATATACATATATATATATATATATATATATATAGATATATATATATATATACTATATAGTATATTACTATCTATATATACATATATATACAAATATATACATATATATATATATATATATATATATAATATATATATATACTTATATATACATATATATATATATATATATATATATATGATATATATATATATATACATATATATATATATATATATATATACATATATATATACATATATATACATATATATACATATATATATACATATATCTATATACATATATATATACATATATATATATATATACTATATTATATTCTATACATATATTATATATACATATATATATATATATATATATATATATATATATATATATAATTTATATATATATATATATACTATATATATATATATATATATATATATATATATATATATAATATACATATATATATATACTTGAACTATGAAACAATACAATACTCAATTTCAAAAGAGATCTTGGTTTACAAATTGAGCAGTCAGAGGGTTAAAGCCAATTCCGAAATGCTACGAACATACATGCCATAGTGGAATTCGCACCCACGAACTCCGGTTCTGAAGGCTAGTACCCTAACCATTCGGCCATCGTTCGGCCAATTCCAAAATGAGTGTAGTGTATGCGAGCCGTTTTGAGGCAGTGTTTCTGTGTAACCCTCCAAAAGGACCAAAAATGTCTTGTGCAGCTGCATCCCGGTACGTGAGAAAGTCTGAGTCGTTCGTCAAGAAGTGGGTAGCACGTTAGAAAGCGGTACAAAATGTTGGCGACCTACCGGAACGGGGTAAATGCCGTTCAACATCAAAATCGAATGATAAAGTGATTCTTGCATAATCGATAATAATGGGGGACTGGACAACTTATTAGGTGAAATGCATTTCAGTTTAATATGTATACCACACGGTACAAATGTTTGGTTTGGTTTGGAGTGCTACGGTCTACTTTTGCAACACGAGGGTTAAAAAGACCGGGACCTACAGTTCAAAGCCGATTACGAACGTCTACGAACATCCATGCCACTGTGAGATTCGAACCCACGAACTCCGGTACCGAAGGCCAGCACCCTAACCAATCGACCATCGTTCGGTCACGGTACAAATGTATTTTTAACTAATTAGTTTGTATTTTCAGAGAAATAGACGACACGCTCTTATGGAACATACTGTATGTGATTTTTTGTATATATGGAGTGAAATTTTTTTTTAGATTGAAAGTAATGTAGTTTGTACTGTAGATTAAGACTTTAAACCTTCTCCGAAAACACATTCTGGGTACGACACTAAAACTTCCCCCTCCCACAAAAAAATGTGTCTGTAACATATTACTCTCAAATGAGAAGTGAGAATTAAGAGTTCTTATCATAAATAGCAACTTTATTTTTCAATACAATTCGAGGAAAAAAAATGTAAAATGTACAAAAGTCATGTAGTATATACAAATGAAGAATGAAAATTTTTATCACATCACATTTGTGCATCAGTGCTTTCTTGAAACATTTAGTAGCTCTTTTCATATACAGTGACTAATACAAAGGTTTCTCTTCAATTATTTACACGTGTTTTGGAAACACACAGCTTCTATAATATTCACAAATACCCCCCGATTTTTCGCTATATACAAAGTCTTGCATAACGTGGCGCTACATTTATATTAAAACTACCTTCACTTTAATATTCTTCGAATAAAAATTAAGGAGGCAAAAATTTAACTGGAAAAATTGTTGACTAGTCGTGTTTTAACGTCACTGCCAATTTTTTACTCCAGTGACCTTCAAATAAGTGATAATTCTGGTAACCGATATTTAATCCTTTATGGGTAAAAACAGTTCCATTTCTTTTAATATAGGTTTTTGTTTCCACAAACTTTCTGTATCTGAGAGATAGTTTAATAAATAGTAGATTATATTGTCAAATATAGATTGTTGTTGAGTAAATAATATAGATTTATGTAGTCAAAATTTTTAGAAAATTACAATCCTAGGTATAAAAGAGGTGTTAATAAAATACGATAGTTTAAAATTCACCGTGTCTTTTTTTTTCTCAATAGAGGAATTTACGCATTTCTAAAAAAAATTTTTTTTTCACGTCATCTCATATATTTACTATAAAAATATCCCAGCATTACAGTAGATATAATAATGCAGGCACTGTTTTATTCCTGAATTTTATTAAAATACTGTAATTGACGGGATAGAGTTTCGCCTATCAAAGCAATAACCCTTTGGGTACGAGGCAATGGAAGAACAGAACTTTACAGGAGTATGTTTTACAGTCCTGCGCGGCCAAGGCTTTGCAACCTCTCTTAGTGTCCCCGATATCGGCGTATGGAATCATTCCATTGACTTGACGTCTGAATCAGAATCTGTGTGAAGGATGATCTTCTACAAGAGAAAGAGAGGAGTACCACTTCGCCTCCCCATGGAATAAAATTCTTGGACGTACCGAATAAAGGAAAGTAACCTACGCATTCGAAATATTGTAAGGCGGGGCTTACAAGAGCGTGGTTCGAGATGAATGAGGTGAGTGAGCAGCCATAGACACTCCGGAGTGGTCCTTCACACCGAGGTGTCTATGATGACGAAATACTATAAGTCCGTCATGAGGACCCTCGGCGCCTGCCGGACTACGGGTGCCTGCTGCAGGGTGGGGAGTGGGTGAGGGATGGTCGAGTCGATGGGCACGTGCAGGGTCTGTGGCACCTCGGTGGCCGGAGCCGCCGAAGCTGACGACGACGTGGAGCAGCTGCGCTTGCACACCATCCGGCCGTTGTGGTGAGGAGTATTCGTCTTGCGCTTCCTGCAAAAGACAAAAAAATCAGATTATATGGTTAAGAAGACTTTTAGCTAGAGAGTCTGGTCGTTTAAAGAATTGGTTCGACAGTGTAGTTACAATACATAAACGTCGTTGGCTTATACATAGTGTGGAGGCGTATGAATCAGAGTTTAAGATAACTCTGGACTATCTGGAATAAAATTGTATCCAGTAATCCAGAAGACAGTATCTGTTTATTCAGAGTATTGGGTCGATTAAGACCTATACATAGTTTTAAATACTGTATAGAGTTTTAGATAGCACCTGGCTATTTAGAAAACTGGTTTAGTGTCTAGTTATCTAGAATATTTGACAGTGTCTGGGTGATGGATAGTATTGGATAACATTTGTCTATGCAGTTTTTATTTTAGTCTCCGCTATTGTGAAGACTCCCCTTGTTCAGAACACTAATGACCGAAATCAGCCGAGCTGGGTCCCACCTGCTTGACCAGACTACAAAAGCGCGGCGCCGCAGTGTCTGGGGAGTTGACAGATCGGTTGAATAGGCTTCAAGCCCTGATTAGTCGTGGTAATGATTCCAGAGCATCACCTTGAGAATTCCAGCAAAGGACAACTAGCGAATGAGAATTCGACTAATTAACTAGCTGTAACCTTAGCTGGAGTTTTCAGGTAACTGGAATCGTAACTGAACAGAAAATGGTTGGCGGAACCGTAACTGCCTCCCCAGCTATAACAAGCCTAGAATTTTGCTACTCGAGGCTTTTCGACATTTTTTTTTAAGTAGGTGCGTTGATCTCGTGTAGGCTTCCGCGACTTTTCACCGTAGCCAGCTTTTTAGCAATTACGTTCGGGAGACTCGTAAGGTCCACTCATATAAAGAACGGCAGGGTTTTGGACACCGAAAGGGGGATAGATTGGGTTCTCGATGCACCCTGGAAAAGCATTCCCACCGTGTGAGAATAGTTAATTCTCTTCTACGACTGTGACCATCGGGGATATGTTATCCAAGCAACAATCCTTTACATTTCGAATAGTTTTGGGATATTAGAATCCCTTTGTATATAGTAATTATTTACTCCAGAAAATGAAAGTGATTTCCAATTCTGTTAAGACTGTGATTCTTTTTCACGCTACTTCTTCATTCGAGAACATTGAAGGCGTCACACTATCCATGGTACGTTTGTGCTATCTTTTCCAAACATTTATCTCCATAATACGTTTTAAGCAACCTATAACGCTCGAAAAAGCAAGACAACAAATAATCAATAATGTATGGACTTACTTTCTGTATCTTTGGATGCCAAGTATGATAGCCAGGTTGCCGAATACCAGTCCCACTACGGACGCCACCGGGATTAGAATTTCTAAAGAACAATAACAAATATAAATATATATCTATATATGCACAATACACTATACATATATACAAAAATTGACGTATAAGCTGTGGCTTACAAGATATAGATTGATCAATTTATAAGCAAACATCGTGCTCGACAATGTCAGTTGGGTCAAGGTCAAGTCATAAGATATCACCTCACTTCATTTGTGCAGCCGATTTGACTGCGAACCCCTTAGTTGGGTCTTGACCTTCTTTCGTATTGGACCCTGTATCTGAAGATCTTAGAAAGATTTTAAATGTTTTAAAAGACAACAGTGTTGTGAAATTTCTTGTGAAACGTCACAAACCCACCACAGATATACATTCTCTGTTAAAAGAATGCATGACAAAAATGTTTTTGATTAATTTCAATGATTCAAAAAGGAAGGGAAAGAGGTGAAGAACTATCCGCGTCCAGAGCGACCAAATCAGCAAGAAATAAGCAAAAAGGTGTTTAAACTTTCGATCGAGTATTCATGCCGTTTCTGAAATCATACGAATTGGCATAGAATCTGTTTGGTAGATCCTGCACGAAAATTAAAACACTAAGAAAATGTATCCAAAAATATTGCGCATATTCTCCCGTTCGAACTAAAGAAACCTCTCATACACACTTTGGAAACTAGTTTAAATGAAACTAAACTCTTGGAACGGATGATAACATGTAATGAATCATGGTTTTTTACTTTTGATACAAAAACTAAGAGTTAATCAATAAAAAGGGAGCTCGGAAGATGAAAGTTGCAATGTCCAGATCAAAACTGTTTGGATGTTTTGACATCCATTTGGTTATGCATATGAACTGTTCACCTGTAAATGAAACTGCGAATGCCCAATGCTACCATGAAGTACAAACTAATCTCTGAGCGGGTAAGACGAAAGCGACCTGAATGGTGGACAAACAAATTATGCATTATTCCGCAGGAAAACGCATGCATTTTCTGCTAAACCGTTTCTGACAAGCATGATCTCTCCATTGAAATATCGACCTTATTTATTTGACATTTACCTGCATGATTTTTCTCCATTGACCAAAGTCAAATTAGAACTGAAAAGAACGAGACAATTCAAGCTGTAAAAGGCAAAGCAAAAGATACCATGAACATGCATTCTGAAAATGACTTCAAACACTTCTTTGATCAGTAGAGAAAATACACATGGTGTTGGGATCATCGGGAACAGCAAATTGAAGGAGAAAATATTAAAATTGGGAAGAAATAAAGGTTTCCGCAGCATTAATCAGGTCTTTTAGCCATAACTCATACATAACATATATTTTCACCAAAAAATAAAAATGGCGTACATGATACCAATGCATTTATACATACAAACGTGTATATATGCATATATACATACATACATACATACATATATATATATATATATATATATATATATATATATATATATATATATATATATATATATATATATATATATATGGTGGGGGTTCTAAGATTCCAGTTGACGACAAATATTTATTTGGAACATGGTCGGACATTTATTACATTCACATTAACAATTAAAACATAAAAAGCTTAAAAAATAAACATAAAGGAACAATCGTCAATAACGTCTTCGTCTTAAAAAAAAAGAAAAAAAAAAAAAAGTGGAAATTGTCGCCATTCTCTGCACTCCGCCGTCGTGTGTTCTTGCTGCCAATCAGCAATTGTCAAAATTTAGCTTTCTCCGGAATAAATTCGCTGACTGCGTGAGGAGAATGATGCCACTCCCATATGCATATATACGTCTTAAGTATTATTTATATATATATATCATATACGTATGTAAGCATGCATTTAAAAGATAATCTTTACTTGAGATTCATTTCTAGAGAAAAGAAGGAGCACATATTTACCTTCTATATATTTGTGTTTATTGAGGTAGACTTCGACCACGTCAGACTTCTCTACCGAATACAGTTCGTCAATATCGTCAGACGCGTTCTTCCTCGACCGAAGGGCTTCTTCCACAGCTATGAAAAGAAAATCATGCTTTAATTAATCCTCATTTACTGCAATACACTTTTGACACTTTATTCTGGTTGATCCGTTATCTGGTTTATGGAATAAGCTATTGAGAACAAGAGGACGCTATTGACGTAACAATGCATGCATTTATGTATAAGATAGCCAAATATGTACTGATTAAACTAATACATGTAATGTTCTGGAAAAATTATTCCTAATAAGTTATGTAGGTCAATATACAGGTCTCCCCCCCTTTTCGAGCTTTTAATGCCATTATTTCAAGCCCTATTTTCCCCGGTTGTAAGCAGCTGATTAAATTTATCAATTTGTCACATAATAAATAGGTAAAAATTACATTTTTTCTAGCATTATGACGTCATTCCCGTAGCCATCTCGTTATTTTAAATTGTTTAAATATTGTCTGCATTATTTTCATACGTTTTATCACTGAATTTAGATATTACGTAAATAATTTTCTCTTCTATTTGTCTTAAATAATAGATTAAGTACATTAATTTTAAATTAAATCATCGATTATTTTTTGTTGCAAGATAATTTCTAGCCTAAAAACAAACCATTTTTTTTTTACCTGCCTCATAGGGTACTTTACAATTCTGGAAAATAAAAAATTTTACTGATCCTGTCATATCACGGGCTATATGCTAGTAGTAAATATATATGCTAAATAAACCAAAATAATAAAAAATGTGAGCACAAAAGAACACTGGTGAAACAATGAAATAAACTCAAACCACACAAGCAGCTATACGAGAATAGAAACCGATTCACCCGCCCAAATAGCTGTTGCCATTCGTAAAAGGAATAAAAACATTTTCTCCTCCCAAAATTATAGATATATTGAACCCTGATTGTTCTAGAAATTCATTATCGATTATTCAGTATTTTATCGAAATTATTCGGAAACAGTATTTTGTTTCGTAGAGGAAGAAAAATGAATAACATCCTCACTAATGCAAGGAGAAGACCCCCTTGTTCAGATCACGAACTACCGGAATCAGCCGAGCTGGATCCACCTGCTTGACTAGACTAAAATAGCGCGGCGACGCACTATCTAGAAAATTAACAGTTGAGGTGAATAGGCTACACGCCTTGATCGGTCGTGGTAATGATTCCGAAGTATTGCCTTGAGAATTCCAGAAAGGACAGCCAGTGAATGAGAAGTCAACTAATTAATTAGCTGTAACTTTAGCTGGAGTTTTCAGGTACCTGGAATCGTAACTGGACCAGAAAACGGTTGGCGGGACCTGACTAATCCCCAGGTATAAAATGTCTAGAATTTTGCGACTCGGGGCTTTTCGACATTTTTTACGCAGGTGTGTTGGTCTAGCTCGTGAAGGATTCCACGATTTTGACCGAGGAGAGATTTTTAGCTTTATCCAGGATGGCGGTATGTTTGGGAGACTCGTAAAGTCCGCTCATATAAGGAAGGGCAGGGTCTCGGACACCGAACGGGGGATAGATTGGGTTCGCGTTGTACCCTGGAAAAGCCTCCCATCGTGTGAGAATATTTAATCTTCTTTTACGACTGTGATCATCGTTGATGTGTTATCCAAGCAACAATCCTTTGCATTTCGAATGTTTTGAGATAGCATAATCCCTTTGTACATAGCAACTATTTACTCCAGAAATAAAAGTGGATTTCCAATTTTGCTATGTCTGTGATTCTTCTTAACTCTACTTCGTGACTCAAGAACATTGAAGGCGTCACTGCAAATACGTTTCACTTTGAACCCTTTAGGAGCTAGAGAACTAATTTTGAGTAAACGAATACTCACTTATACAGGGTGTAACGGTTCCGTTCCAGTAGGTGCCGTCGACGCACTGCAGGAACAGTGAATTGGAGAGGCTGTCGTTGAACACGTGACCCTTGCAACACATGTACAGCGCCGACCGGTTGTTACTATACACCATGTATCCCAGCTTTGGTGGTGGGTGGGCACGGCAGCCGTTGACTGAAACGAGAAATGGAGAGACTACTTTGAGAATGGCGACTTCGTTTCAATTACTCCCGTATCACATGTGATACGGAGCTGCACAGAATAGGGGAAATGTGGCCCAAAGCAGTGGATCATACTAACTTTTAAAGGTCCATTTCGACTTGTGAGAATGTAGGAATATATCATGGAAAGCCTTTATTTTATACACAATGGCCCTGTGTTGAGAAAAAGAACATAATGCCTATGTTGGCCAGAGATTTCCCCCAGTGTGATAGACTCCTGGATTTAAGTTTGTGGACCCCCTCTACTTATGATTTTCCCTACCCCTATATATTACTCTAATTTCGTCATTTATATCCATTGACTTACTCCAAGTGTTTTCTCAAGTTACACTTGGCTGTGGATCCCTCAGAGAAACCGGCTACTGATAATATAAGATTAGTCTATAATGAAAAGAATATATACGTACTACCGCTGGCCTGATAAAATATCAAGTGCTGAAATATGCAAACAATATCACTGTAAGCCCATAACGGCAATAAAACAAAAACAAAGATGACAGTAGGTAGGACGTATATTACGAATTCTTCCGTCAGATCCAAAACGCATAGCCTTAACTTAGGCTCTTAACACTTGGCATGCAGGTATACTTCACCGCCAACTTACGCGTACAGCAGACTTTTTTTTGTGAATCACGCAAAAGTTTAGTTATTCAGAAAAATCGCAGTCAATCAAAAACTACTTTGTTTTTATGAACGAATTTTTTTTTATTGTACACTTTAATATATACTGTATGATTATTTAACAAACAAACAAACAAACAAAAAAAACAATATTTTTACGAAATCACAAAAATAAACGATTTTTAAAATGAAAGTCCGATAATCTGTCAGTGCCTATTTCTTCATCACTATCTTTGTCACCGCGTCTCATTTTATCAATTTTGTATTCAACAATAAAAAACCAAGCTTCAAATTGACAAAGCACGACGTGTATGTTCTGGAGCTAGGAATTCGATTGAAGACGAAATAACGCAACACATCGAGTGACCGAGTCACTCGACAATGATAACTTGTGGAAAAAAATGCAAATCTTTGCATATCAACGCAAACAACAAGCATATAATGTCACACATTCATGCAATTATACGTATTTAGTAGATTTGTGGTGGTTAGCGGGTATCCACCACAAATCTACTAAATACGTATTTTTACGTGACCTGCGCTCCAGTGACAAATTGCCAAAAACGTAAAAATACGTTGCCCGCTCGCTATGGGATAAGGAAAAGAGGTTGACCGAAATACACCTGGTGGCACGTGGTAATCAAAGAACGGAATTCGCTTCGGTGTCTGAGTTGGGTGAAAGCCAGGACTGCTGCACTAGACTGGTGGGGTTGGAAGAATATGATGGCGGACTCGTGCGCTCCATGGTGAAATGAGAATTACCAGTCTGCATCATTGACGGCCTCGCCTACCTTACTACAGTACGTCATAATAAAAAACTCAAATGGTATTCCAGGTTTAATTTTATGAATAGAGCACTTGACTCTTCATTACTGTCTTAGCTACCCGAAGACCTGACTAAGGCATCAGGATAAACTTCGAGAAGGGGCGTTACTGAGGAGAAAGCTGTAAAAAATGCAGTCCTAAACGAACGCTAAGCTAGAAGTTCCCAGATCATCCTATAAGACATCAAAAATAGTCAGGCACAAATGGGAGCCAACTAAAATTGCAGGGGAAGTAGAAATTAGGAAACTCTCGACCAACAGCAGTTTGCTAAGGGTTCACCTTTGAGAATGTTGGTTCGAAAGGAAGATAGTTGCTATGATCTCGCTCAAATTTAAGAGGGGGGCGAAACAAAAAAATTCTTGCAGAAATGAAACATGCATGTCATACGACATGTGCACCGAATAGCTTAAATATTATATCCACTTTGGAGTTCAGACATTTTGTAAAGTTTGTAAAACTATACTTGGTGATTTGTTCACTAACTTTAACATGATAATAAAAGAACGGAATAAGCTTGAATGAGAGTTGGGTGAAAGCCAAGACTGCTGCACTAGACAGGTGGAGATGGAAGGATATGATGGTGGACTCGTGCGCCCCATGGTGAAAAGAGAATTAGGAAGTAGAATATGTAATATAGCATAGCTGCTGCTGTGATTGTTGTAAAGATAAAAAGTCAAATGGTATTTCAGGTTTAATTTTATGAATAGGGCACTTGAC
>CM063510.1:155123095-155125595 GCA_032207245.1 Pardosa pseudoannulata
ACAGCAGTTTTGACGATTCCAACGAGGCTACTTACCGATTAAAATTTCAAGGGTCGAAAACCTACTTGAAGCTTCCGGGTTTGAGACAAGAAAACGAAGAGGCCCTCGAGTCGATTGAAGTAGTCCTCCCAGGTGTTGGAGCATCGACTTCAGATAAAGTTTTCTCTTTTCCAGTGGAACGACTTAAACATAGATAAGTCTTGAAAAGGATCTTGACGCCCCCTCGCTATTTTTATTCTCACCTAAACGACGTGTTGTACTTAGCATTAAACGGAACCTCCAAGTGGCAGAAGGACCCCCCCCCCTTTTTTTAAGCGCATGGACTCTGAGAAATACATTTGACGTTTTCCTCTAAAATATACTTTTTGGTTTTTTTCAAACTACGAAGTAAATTAGTGCTTATTGCTATCGAAAGATATATTTTCTGCTATTGAACCCACTTTTGTTAGGTTTGAAGACTTAAAACTTCCTTTTTACTTGTCTCTTTAAGGTTTTATATATTGCCCTTCTCAAATAAAATATGTGCTCCTAAAATTGACAGTTTTGTTTCCACTCTTGGAAGCTTAGTAATAACCCATTTATCGCATAGGCAGGGCCTGACTAAGATACTTTTGTGCCCAGGGCATAATCCAGTTTTTGTGCCCTCTACACCATGCAAATTTATAGCGACAAGTTATTATCATAATTACAGACATATAAAAATTATAACATTGAATTAGCGAACAGATTTAAGAAATTAGCATTAAAGTAATATTCAAAATCAAAATACACCAAAATTTTCATTTTACGCAATCATTATTATCTCTGTTTAGCCATGCTAAAAATTAAGGACTTTTAAAGACCTGGTGTGACCCACTTTTTTTATTTTTACCTTGTCACGTTCACAAGCTCTGTGATGCAGAAAATAAATAATAATAGAATTAAAAATAATTTAAATTGATGAGATGATTTAATGGTTTATAGTGGTACGTTGCTAATAATCTGTTTTATAAATATGCAATAACCCATAGGATAAAAAAAAAGAGCACCAGGTTCGTTGAGGGAATTAATTATCAGGTAAATAACAGTAAAATTAAAGTAAATAGGAAACAATAGAGTTCATGACAAATACAATTACCTCGTACAATAATTTATTAAAACTTACCGATGGTAGGGTAAGTTTGCAAAATTTCCCCTCTTAATATGTGTTTCAAGCACCTGACTAAATTTTCTTGCCCCCTAAAATTTTCGTGCCCAGGGCACGTGTTCCAAGTGCCCGTGCGATAATCAGGCCCTGCTGATAGGCACAGATTCTTAAATATTATAGTCATAGATAGATTTTTATAGGTATAATTTTAACTCTCGAGGACGTACGCTTCCCGGAGTTACGCGAGAATGAGCGCAACTTTTCTGAGCAAAATATCAACAAAGTTGCTTTTGTTGATAAATAGAAAATTTGAATTGCCAAATATACTTTATTAAAAGCTTAAAATATATTTCGAATTATTTGAAGTATTCATTTTTAAAAGTCTTTTGAACTGTAGATCTTTTTTATTCCGAAAGCCCAAAGGTAAGAGACACACAAGTTAAAAACTTGAATCCCATTTTTATATTTTATCTCTATATTTCATCATTTTAATCAAATAGTAACATATTTTTGACAGCCTTTCTCCTCTGACCATAAACACTGAATAAAAATGCAAAAGTGTAAGAGCATGCTCTGGGTCTCTGAAGCCCGAATAAATTAAAAATATTTCTTTCTGAGTAAAATATACAAAGAAATTTGCGAAATTGTATATTATTGTGGTCTAGAAGACCTATAAGACAAATACTGGAAATTTGTGAAGTTTATTTTTATTATGTGATTTTGTGAAGAATGTTTTTATAATGCTCGGGGTTTTGGGTCCAAATGACCTATCACGTGGTTCTATTATTAAGATTTGTGTTATTGTTTGGACAGGGCTTCGTTTTATAAATGCTATGTAAACAGTTGCTTTTAAAGCCAACTCTATTTTTAAAAAACGATATGGTAACCACTGACTAGTTTTATTGAAGAGTAAACTACTGGCGTATGAAACAAAACCAGACTCGCCGCTGATTAGTATTATTAATTCTTCGCTGTTATTCTTTATAATATTTTCGAGTATCGTTTTGTTTGTTTTGGACGGGCAGGAGAAACAATTCTGTAGAGAGAGTTCCATCTGCGGTGTAAGCAAGGCTGACGCGGTGCTTACAAAAACATTCCGAAGCTCTTGAAAAAGCGGATGAAAGGTGATTGTGATTTGGTAACACGTGGCTTATTTTCACAGTCTGCATGCATAATTGTTTGGCGAAATAGATCTTTCTCCCCTCTCTTGAACGCTCCCACTCTCTCTCCACTCTCCACCACCCCTCATTCACATGTGTACTTAAGTCAAATGTCTCCGTACAAGCGATCAAATTTATTTTCATACTAAAGACACTATTGAATTTTTGTTTATTTCACTTTTTAATCTTTTTCCAGGCTTATGAATTAAAAAGA
>CM063510.1:155130595-155148095 GCA_032207245.1 Pardosa pseudoannulata
GATTTGAGAGTACTGGGCATTAATAGATGGAGAAACATCGCGTCAAACCGCGCTGAATGGAGAAAGCTGACAGAGAAAGCCTTGGCCTCCAGTAGGCTGTAGTGCTGATGAAGAAGAAACTATATAAACATCTTTACATTATAAAAAATGAAAGACAAGAACATTCGGCTTCGTTTTATACCGTTATATACCGTTATTTTTGTACCCACAAACAAACCATGTTGTTACACTAACCCGTACTAGTACGTGACCCGCGCTCAAGTATCAGTCGTCAGAAAACGTACTAGTACGTGTCCCGCATACAGTGTGTTAATTTACGTTGCAGTACTTACCAGACGAATTTAAACTAAAGTAATTTTATGAATAACTAGGAAAACAAAAATATTCAGAGAAAAGAATTGGGACATATTCTTTACAAAATTACATGACTTGTACGACAACAAAATTCGAAAACACTATGGTAAAATCACAAATTTAAATGACAGTTTTACTGTAGTAAATTAATTCTCCCAGTATTTAAGACTAGCTCGTTCAAACTTTAATTTGCATTTATAATGTCTATATGCACGGAACTAAACTAAACTTCTCAACTCAACAGCCCCTAGGGGGCCAGGGACTATGGTGCCAATCTCTGTTTCCAAGACTAAAGGCCTGGGGTACGAAACATATGCTCCGGTTAGGTGGTCAACCTTATGTGGAACCCCCAGTGTTTAATTCTCAAGCATGCTTGGTTCTCAGTTTGTCTACAAACTGAAAGGATGAAAGTCGACCTGGCCCAGACTGGGGATTGAACCTCAGACCTGTGTCGTGGGAGCGCGAAATATGCACCGAAATTAATGCTGAACTTGTCAACATGCTCTGACCAATTCTAATGGGAAGAAATGTTTTCGCCCTTTTCATGATTGAAAACGGTCTTTCAACACTTGCAGTGCAAAAAAAGTAAAGTAGAAAAAGTTTACTAAATATCTTGTATTTTAAAATTTATAAAATTTTAACATCTTACATTTTAGTATTTTATAATTTTTTTTAATCTTGTATTGAAAACATTGAAAATAGTTTTGGGATGGTCCAGACCCCGCCCTATAAATACGTGCTTATTAAATACTACGGTCAAAATATTCACATTCATTCGTGGCATCCTAATGAGTATAGGAGAGCATATAACCTATTTTTAATTTTTTAAATGTGAAATAATTCATTTATGCAATTTTCCAACTAGTGCCGTATGGTCTTTAATCCCAGTTGCATCCAGACCCTCTAGTGGCAGATGTAGACCAGGGATTTCGAAAATCGTCAAGTCAATCCGTCACGTCCCCCACCTGACGTCATAGGGGTGGAGAGAAGCACGATTCTTATCATTTCCGTTTAGATGAGCAGATGATTAAGTAAAGGGTTCCCATACCTAAACGAAAGCTTACACTAAAGTCAAAACCTGATCTAGAAAAAGGTGAACTCAGGGCCAGGTATTTATTCGTCTCCCTCAGCCCTGTCACCTGAAATTCAGTATAATCGTCAGTTGGTACAAACAACTTATTTTACGCTATAATATGAGGAAGTTTATAAGTACCAAAAAATAGCATAAATATAACATATGATTCTTTTTTATAATTCCAACAAGAATAAAAACTATCATTCGCTCTCATACAACTTTCTGAGTAAAGTTTCATGAATAATTGATTGAAAAATTAACAAGAAAGACTTTTGAATTTTGCTCAAATAACTTAAGTTTTAAAAATTAGATATTATAAAATTTTGGGCCCCCGAATTAGAACGCCTAGGGTCACGACTCTACGATCTTGTGCTTTAATCAGGCCCTGCCTAAAGTAATGATTCAGAACCGGTGTCATAAGCAACCGTAAGCTATTTCTGCCTTTATTATAAATTAGTTTTGATTACTCCAGTCAGCGAAATAACTGAGGTGCGACAGAGCATTCAAGACAAGCGAGTTTCAGAAATTTTATCAACCCCGTCGCGACCAACGTCTCGTATACGCGACGCAGCGATTTCACTCTTATCAGTCCAGCATCGCCTCCAAGCGATAATCTCCGGCTGATATTGAGAGACCAGCGTCGCATATGCGTAATTGGAGATTTGAACGTTTCATTTTAATTTTTAAATGCTAGATTTAATTACTAGACGGCGTTAAGTGGTAACGGTTTTCACAACGGTTGACTCGTATAGCATTTACGTGTGGTCAAGGGGTTAGTTACCAAAGCTTCTTTTAACCTTTTGACTGCCCTATTCAAAACCAAATGTGGCGGTTTCTCCCCTTTTACGGGTGATCTTTACATAAATTAATCACTATTTCAAATAAATTGTACGAATACAATATAGTGTAGTGTGATAAACCAGATCTGCAAAAAATAAAAGCTGTAGTTATCTTGCTTCCCTTCTATTAGACACCCTTGTTGAAAGGTATATGAATCTAGCTGCTGGAATGGATGTTCGTTGCTGTTTGGTATCGGTTTTAGCACTAGATCTCGTTTTAATGAACCTTCGATAGAAAAAAGTGTCTGTACCTCAAAGACATATAAGGCTGAGAGAGTTAATACAACAGACTGACATTTCGGAATTGGTTAACGAACTGTGCTGGCTCAAAGCGTTTTTCTCTAAAACGAAGGCTAGTTCAGATAAGGTTCATGGGCCCATTCTTAGCACATAAGGAAGAAGCTCAATCTACAGACCTGCTGCACCTTGACTGAATATCCCCACCTATGAGACGGAGGAGAATTTAAAAAATACGAAAACATAATCTTCAGCCTGTTCAAATTAACCGTTTTTTTTAGAGGTGCGACGTCATCTTCATCCAACGGATTTTGTTCCACGACAAAATCCACGCACTTGGGTAGAAAACGCGATCGCGCCATGACTTATTTATGAGCGAAATCCGATACGTCGATCGCTATTTATAAAAACAATGGGAAACACACCAAATGATGGGGGATGAGGTACAAGAGCAATCCAATTTCAGGCCTCCCCGATCGAACGTGGGCGATTCGGCCGAACGCGCGCGCGCGCGCAGATGGTTAGCCTTTTTTTTTCTGTATTTGTGGCACGTGGTCGGCATCGAACGTGCAAGGCAGGTGGTGTGGAACCGTAAAGCACACCCCGAAATGTGTCCGAGTAAGGGAGGTTGAAAGGGGGTGGGCGGTGGATGGAGCGAAACCATTTATTGCGAAGTCAACTGTGGTCGAAAGTGGGCGGGTGGTGCACAACCCCAGGTCGAAACAGGATCTCGGGTAATTGGTAAGCGAGGAATGTGATGCCATTCTTTATTTGAGGGAAGGTTTTGTTTAATTCAGTAATGAATTTTTAATAAACAATTAGCTATGAGTATAATGATATATTTGGTAGATGAACCAATTTTTTATTTTCAATTATTTAATTTCCCTGAAAGAAGAAGGGTAAACAATTTATTTGGTTGTGTTTTTTTGCTTTTATCAGTCTTTGCCAAAAACATTTTAAGGAATGACACTGACAAATGAAGGTAAACTGAACCCCTAAGAATAAACATTGCCGGAAAACAAAACAAAAACAAACAAACAAACAAAAACTATGGTTAAACCTATCAGTCTCCAATTTCCTGGGAATGAAAAAATTTTAGAGATAGGCAGGTTATTTTAAAATTTTATGGAATATTTCGATCCAGAAGAACGAATATTTCTAGTCGTAAGCCCATTTTTCCCCCAATGTGGGGTATTTACCTTTATTGATATTCACCACCATAGAAAGACGCTGATTTTTGTTGCCCATTTTATTGGAGAGCCATATGGGTAGGACATCTTCACTTTCTATGAATGACAACACAAATTAATTCCAGCCTTGCTCAGGAATCGAAGGCAAGCCAATGTGTGGGAGTACAATACGCTAACCACTCTACAATCTGAGCGGCGTAGGGGGATATTATTTTCCAATGTAGCTTAGTCACTTGCCTTTATTAACAGCATTCACCAAAGATACTGATGTTTGTTGCCCTTTTTATTATGGGAGTACTATACAGGAAGGGCAACTTCGCTCCCTATGAAGGGACAACACAAATATGTCCAGTCTCTTACTCGAATCGAACCCAAACCCATAGGATGGGACCATGTATACGATAACCACTATAGAATCGGGGTGACATATTTATATATTTAGTAAATAAAATAATGCGGTACAACAGTCACAATGTAGAATACAATTATATACCCCAGCGAAAAAAAAAATCTGTTAATAGTTTAGTGTCGAACATTTTTCGTTGGACCTGTAATTCTTATTCAACGGTAAAGAAATCAACTTGATTAATGTCCTTCTATGGTTTTTAAAAATAATAGTTGGCTCCTGTAACTTTTGGAGTATATATATCCTCCTCTCTTTTATCACTATCATATCAGAATGAAACAGCAATTATTTGATTATAAAGTCTGTTAAATCTCCAAAAGTGACTAGTATTGTTCCCTATAGTAAGTCTACTTCAAGCCTTTCTCTTACTCCCCTCCAATTTTCATTATGCACATTAATGTTAAAGCCTATTTCACACTTCAATGTGGAGATTATTTTAGTTCTGGCTGACTTGTGATAAGGCATTTAATCGGTTGACTATCACACGAGAAATCTGCGTATTCTTCACCGGGAAAAGAAATCCTGAACTGAATATGCTGCTTTTTCAACACATACACGTTGACGGGTGACAAGGCATTTCATGTTGTCGATTTCTCAACCCTCTTCCGAGCGTAGTGCTTTTTGCCCAAATCCTGATAGGAAAAAATTGTTTTTTATTTTTTTCAAATATAATAATGATCCTACTTTAAATTTGTATATGACGGAGTTCGGATTTTGAGTTATAGAGAATTTACAGAAAAAACATTCGTGATAAACAGGTGAAAAAGCAAAAGAAATTATGAGAGTGAAAGAAAATTTTAAAAATCGAGATTACAGGTTTTTTAGATATACAGGTGCTGAAGTAGACAGGTTTAACTGTTTAAGGAAAATATTTATTTAATATTTATCATTATTTCAATGGGAATCAAAATTAGAGACTCGATGGGAACATGATGCTATACAAGAAACAGTCGATTACAAATTGATCAGGAACCAGAAAATCTAACTTTTTTCAATGATATTTTTCGAGTAATTCGTATACTAATCTAAGGACAAAATAGCTGTTATTGTTTAGTAAATTTTCACATTGCAAATGTGGACGAATGGACTTGCAAGAATATTTTCTCATAAAAAGAGGAATTTGTTTTATTTGTCTGGCACTTGCTAATACAACTTCTTGAGAATATGAAAGAATGCGTGAAATGCGTGACGACAGCGATGCAATAACAAATAAATCACCGAGTCTAAAGTGCGACCTTCTGCACTCTTGAAAACAGAGGCGTTTCATATGTGCAAGCGCACACATGCTAAACACACACCCGACATATCTTGACCTCCCATCACACTTTTACCTCCAGGAGATTCCTTTTCTTGTCTTGCCAATAAATATCTCGCTGTGATTTCACTGCAGCCACCGACTGTGATCCGGAACGAGTTTCTTTTTTTTTTCTTTTTATATGAGCGGAGTTCAGCCAAGAACTACGAACTTGCAACCGGCCGAATCGAATCGCTAACCCTCTGCCGACCCAACCTGGAAGCTGTCACTCTTATCGTCCGCAATATATATATTAACAATCCAATCTTTCCGTCGAAATGCTGGAGAAAGACAAGTTGCTATGCCCCACCCTCTATACAAAAAGGCCTGGATTTATATACCTTGTAACGTGGCGAATCGAGCTGAGATACTTTCCCTCTGAGAACGGGGCTTAGAGAAATGGATTTCCATCAACTAGAAATGTGATTTCCATGAAGAGCGAGATAAAAATTATTTTCGGTCGAAAGATAGGTATCTCTGGTTTTCCATTTTGATGGAATTTTGTTTATTTGGAGCACTACGGTCAATTCTTTTGTACACACGACGGCTACCTGCTGCTTCAAGCAGATTTCGAACAGATACGTTCATGCCAGCAGTGGGATTCAATCTTTTGAATTCCAGTACGAAAGAGTAGGTCCTACCTATTCGGTCATAGTCCAGCTGATCGAAGTTTGAATCCAGCCATTCAGTACTGGGAAATATAAAGGTGTCTCTTGAAGGCCTGAAGGTTTTCCATTTAGAACAGATAATTTCTATTTTATCGTATACGAAGTATGTCTACAGAAGATATCGACATTATCTAACAATGCAATGAAGGCTCGAAGCAAGACCTCGGCAGTTCAACAAGATTTGAAGCGAACGTACCAACTCAGTACATGAGTGCAATGGTTCTCAAACTTTTATCATTTTCGGTCCCCTCGTCGAATTCAGACTTTTCTCCACTCAAAACTTCGACAAATTCATTTTATAATATGGTAACATATCAGATATTGCGACTGTAACGGTTTATTTAGTAAAATGTATTTAATATCTAATTTTTGTTTTATATGAATTAGGTCGAAAGAAATAGAACACATTTTTGATCACATAAAAATCTAAGGGAGAACTGTAAATATAATAATAAGTAGGAGCCTCCTGGATTATATAGTGATTAGCATATTGTGTTTCCAGCGGACGGGAAAGGGTTCGATTCCCGAGGAAGGCTTGGATGTATTTGAATTATAGCCTCATAAGGAGTAATGTCTACCGCGGTCGACTGGTCGTCGCGAAGACACTAAAGTATCGTTCGACAATCATAATGACCTCGGATATTAGCAAAATTTATGACTTATGGCATAGAATTAATAAATTATTTAAATAAAAATTTACTACAGATTACGCTTTAACCTAAAACAAACTGTGCAAAATAGTACAATGATTTCGTTTTACAATGGAGAATTATAGAAACAACTTGACAAAGTGGGATGCTTAGATTATAATATAATCGAATCAGTACCATATAATCATTATATGGTTGTGATTTGATACACACCGCGATTTTTGTCGCCAAACTTGGGCTTTTCATGTCTGACGTCGCTGGAGACTTTTGGCGACTTTAAGCTATCGAAGCTTTGTAGTCAACCCTGGTTCCCTTTTAACTGATGAACATTTAATTTCGTGTTTACGCATTGCAATAACTCATGCCAGCCACAATAAATAAATTTGTCGCAGATATACAGTGCCAAATTAACTAAACGATGATCAATTTTTAATATAAAATACTTTGATTATTTTCGTCAGTCAATTTATTTTGTAAATATAAGTTTTTTTTAGAAAAATTAGATAATTTACCATTTTTGCATGTTCCCAAAAATAAATATATAAACATGTACGTTACGTTAATTTAGCTTTGCCATTGGTAGATCGCCTTTGATTTTTTTAAATGTGCAGTAGATCACGGATCCCAAAGTTTCCATCCCTGACTCATAAGGAGTAATCTTGGTCGTCTATATGGTGCTCTCATAATAATATGGTAAAAAAATTTGCGACATTGTAGAGGTCAATCTTATAAGCAAGTGACCTTATACTGGAAAAATTAATGATAATCAATGGAAGGTTTTGTTTTACAATGTTTATTGCCCTTTAAAATCCAATCTAATTTTTAACTTCGGAAGAAAAACACTTCTAAAACTTTACTCTTGACCTCAAAAATATTCGATTGATACAACCTTACTGTTGGCATTCTCAAGTTCTATGGAGTCGAATATGGAACACACAACTCAAGAATCAAGTCACTCGAAAGTGACATTCATGTTATATATGAACTAAGTACACTACATTTAACGGAGTTCCTGCACACTATTTACTTATTACTTACCAGTTTAGAACGGTAACGCGATATATAAAACTGAAATAAAGGCCAATAAAATTTCGAAAATCTTTCCCTATCTTGTACCTTTCCAAAGACATCGAGGCTGTACATTGCGCACATTTTTAGAACCATTGAAATAGAGGTTCAATCTGATATTTTTCTATTTCATTAAAACTACAGTTCGACTACGGTACTAGACTACGAGATCTTCAAGGACATTCCATTCCTTCTGTAGGGAACAAAGAGAGATGAAAATAGAAGGAAAGTTGAGTATCTCTTTTGCTCATACTGGAGAACCGGCTTCTGATAGCATTCGTCTCACTTTGTTCTTTTATATATTACTTTTGCCCTTTCTGATATCTTAGAAAAAACAAGGAATTGCAAGGATAATATTCACTATTTCATTTCATATTCCCGAAGAATTCCACAACACCAATACATTTATAAAAAAATTGATGTGTAAAACAGACTTTCCTATTTTCTGAATAAACTCTCCTTTTTAAACACATGCACAGACTTGACTAGGCACTTTTAATCCAGAAGTAGTTTATAATCCTCAAAAATTCACCTTCTGGAAACATTTGCTGAAGCCATTTTAAGTTTACAATAAAATGCACAGTTTTCATTTGCTCTGTTGTTTGGTTATACATGTTTATATGAAAATATACGAGAAAACCTAAAGCAAAAAGGTGCTGATTTTATATATTCCATTGTAGTTGGAAAGATATATTTCTACAGTTATGGTTCGTCTTGAAAAATTTTTTCCCCAGTAAATAAGATGGAGATTGAATAAGAATAGCAACATTATAAAAGATGGTTAAAAATAAAATGCAGTTTTGTAATAATAAAGATTTCCCCCGAGTCGTAAAAAGCATGGAAGAGATCAGAAAACTATCTGGTAACGTGTTCTTTGTAAAAATTCTTATTTTTTTAAAGAACTATCTTTATGAAAATATTTACAAATTATTATATTCTTATAACAGCTAAATGTTGAAAACTACTCTTATTTACATATATGTACATAAACATTTCTTTCAGCTGTAAAATTTATGCAAAAAAAGTACTGAGTACTACTAACAAAATACAAGGTTTCGTCAACAGTGCTTATCTCCAGAACATTCTAGACTGGACGATAAACCCTTCGAGTTTTTTTTCCCTGTGTGTCTTTTTTTATGTACGAAATTCGCGATGCGTTCAATTAAACGCTTATTAATTTCACTCTAGCTCTTAACTGTGGCACTCCGAGCGTCCAATCGAGATAATGGCATCGTTTGGGAACATTAAACTTCAGAACCGATTGTCATGCCTCTCGCAGTTGCAGAGAGCATGTCGGGAATGAACTTCCACACAAACGAAATGTTATCGGTGGATAGTCGGGTTTAAAAGAAAACAACTTGTTTCTTGGCGAGAAATAAAGAGTTTCCTTCCGATGCATCTCTTCTCGTGAAAAGAAATCGGCGGAAAACAAATGGCGAAACAGACCAACAACATCAGTTTTTTCTTATCGTCCCGTCTTTTAAGAATTCCATTTCAGTTTTAATCGCAAAAGTCTGTTTTAGATATATCACAGCATCCATTATTTGTTGTTGCTTTCGTGTGTGTGAAGTAGATGCAAAGAAGTGTACTTCTACAATTTCAAAATATTTGACTTTCACTTATTATCTAAGCATCCCTTAGTTTCGATGAAAATTATGTCTGTTCCGGTGGTATCACACAAATACAACGAAATGGATGAAATGGCATTGATTAACTTGTTTCTTGGCGAGAAATAAAGAGTTTCCTTCCGATGCATCTCTTCTCGTGAAAAGAAAGCGAAGAAGAAATGGCGAAACAGACCAACAATATCAGTTTCTCGTCGTCCCTTTTTTAAAATTCCATTTCAGTTTTATCGCAAAATTAGATATATCACAGCATCCATTATTTGTTGTTGCTTTCGTGAAGTAGATGCAAAGAAGTGTACTGCTACAATCAAAATATTTGACGTTCACTTATGATCTAAGCATACCTTAGTTTCGATGAAAATTATGTATGTTCCGGTGGTATCACACAAATGCAACGAAATGGATGAAATGACATTGATTGAGTAGATATTAAAGCCAGCACATGTATCCTATTTTTACTTTAATCTCTAGATTAGAAAAAAATTTCAACATCACAGCTTCGCATAAGGCTATACAAACTAAGACACTGTGGCGTTACGGGCTCCTCTGCTTTAATAGCGCTTAGGTGTCACGGAAATTAGATACCAGAAACACAGCTCTTGTAACAAAAAGAGAATTTTAAAGCGCAGAATAAAATTTTAAAACAGTTTTTGAAGAGATAAGGGACTAGTGGAATATCTCAGTTGTGGAATAACTCCTGATGAGCCTAAAAATCAGATCGGAGATAAAGTCTCCAAACAAACAAGAAGTTGTTCTTAATGTACATTCTTAGACCCAGGGTGAGCAGGCAACAAAGAGAATAAAATATCAGAAAAAACACCCTCTCTCTTACAGTCTATTCTTCTCTTTCCCCCAAACTCTTCTTTCTTTCCTCTCTGGATTTTCATGCTGACATCAGTCGGTCACCTCTGCCTGGTTGGCTAGTCCGTCGCAGAAACGCCGAACCGCGAATGCAAAATTCACCACTCGCTGGCGTCGTACTAATTCCCATTGTCTATCACGTTCCACCACCAAGAATAGCCTGTCAAGGGCAAAATAGGAACAAATTTCTAATGTCATTTCCACAGACTGGCAGGCGCCTCTGTTGTCCTGCCAGATCGAAGTCCTTTGTTCTTTGGAAGATGATGATCGTGATATCAAAACACACACAGATATGGAGGGATTGTAGGGATTTTCTCCCACTCTGTTCCAGTCCCCTCAACAGACTGCACCAGACACCGGATACAAACGATGGCCTCTTTTGAAAAAGCTACGCAGTCTTTTTTCATGCCCCTACGACTGTAAATATCGCTATTTATGAAAAAGGACGCTAGCCTTGTTCAGTTTCAAACGATTAGGACATCACCAATTTTCGGAAAGGGGAAGCATCCTCTCTGGTGCAAATGATATATGATACAGTTGTCCTTTACAGCACAACCACTCAATATTATAGAAAAACTGGTTAAATGATACGCAAGGGCTAGCAATTTATAACTCTTGTATTAGTAGCAAGATATGTATTTCATTTTGGACCTTATCCATCGATGTGAAAGAAATGCACAATTCATCACGATATGTCGAGTAAACATGATAACTTCTAAAAATGTAAAGATCTCAATGAAAAAAGTTGGACATGCAGCTATTTAAAATGGTAGGTTTGTATAGATATTCTGATCTCATCGGACGCTGAAAAGGGTAATTTAAAACAGGGGTCAAGTGTAGTGAAATTCATATTTAGTGGAAAAGCCGGTGGTTACTCGCAACTTTTTAAATTGACGACAGATGATAAAATAGTCATTAAAAAAAGGGCACTTATATGTATACTTTTAAAAAGGTTTCTTTAAAAACTTGACAATGTGACATCCACCTGTGAAAGGATACTAGATATCCATCAACGGAAGACTGTGTTTCAGTTTGAGATCCTTCGTAAAACCTTATAAAAAGGACATCTTGGTTGTTATTACAAAATTTCCATGAAATCCCTTCGATAGGACATTGTGAACTTCGCACATTCGAGGTTACGGGTCCGAGAAGGCCTGGTGGTCAGCATGCGGGGTTAAAATCCCGGGGTAGTGTATTCCAGCCTGTAGATGTTGTAAACATCTTATATACCCAGAGAACATGCAGAATAAAACTGAGAGTCGGGATATTTTTTCGATGAAAGCAGATGGGAGACATGCTTGAAATCAGGAGCAAAATTGTACCCTCGTAAGGACTATAAAAGTTAAGGGGTTCCTCTGTGTGGCAGACGCTATAAACATTTTGTATACCCAGAGAACATGCAGAATAAAACTGAGAGTCTGGATGTTTTTTCGAGGAAGGCAGATGGGAGACATGTTTGGAATCAGGAGCAAAATTGTACCCTCGTAAGGATTACAAAAGTTAAGGGGTTCCTCTGCGTGGCAGACGCTATAAACATCTTGTATACCCAGAGAACATGAAGAATAAAACGGAGAGTCTGGATGATTTTTCGATGACGGCAGATGGGAGACATGTTTGGAATCAGGAGCAAAATTGTCCCCTCCTAAGGATATAAAAGTTAAGGGGTTCCTCTGCGTGTCACCCCGAATGCCTATACGCCCCTTCAGGATAGGCAGTCCATTTGTGACGAGTCCACTCCGCTACTTCAAAACATCAAACCACTCGATAAGATGTTCTCTGTAGAACGGGCAATAAGAACAAGAAGGTTGTCTGTTTACAGACTGCGGCACAATCGAAAAAAAAAGTTGGGGGCATGAAATGCGTTCCCCTCTCATTGTGTGTGGGGTGTTGGCAGCCGACGACGCGTGCCAGGGGCCGAGATAAATCACCGAGATCCGTGATCATCTATTGTGTTCCGAAGCATTCCCTTCGAAGAGGGGAGGAGGCTTTCTGCGAGTAGGGGGTCTTCCTCTCAAAACGGCCCAACGGCGAGAGGTTTATTATGGCCTGAGCCGCCTGCCATTTTCCACTGAATGGGCCCTCCAATGATTCATGCTATTAGGAAATATTTGACGTCGGCTTCTTTTGAGAACTAGACTCACATAGCTCCGCATTCAGTTTTAGGAGATTTTTTTGTTTTGTTTTGTTTAACTGTGAGGAAGTGAGACTCTAAACGTCAAGCATAGAATGGAAGCAAACAAGCTGGAATTTAATATTTCGGAAATGGAACGTTCTCGTATAAGTGCAATACAATTTTGTTGTTTTATAGAGTTTTATCCGGCACTGGAAGTCTTATTTCCATTTTGGAGATGAAATAGAGAGATAAATCTTTAAACCTTCTTCTACTGAAAATTAAAGCAATCCAACTTTTTTTTCACTCTTTACGAAAAAAGGGTTCGAATCTGACTAAACGTCTAGAGCAGGGATAGGCAAACTCCGGCCCGCCGGAAGGTTTTATCCGGCCCGCGGATAGAATTTTAAGTTGCCGGTCCGAGGCAAATTAAAAGAAATATATATTTATACATTATATATCCATCTCCTTTTCTACTTTGCTTAAATATTATATCCCAAATTTATTATCTCACTCCCAGAAGATCAGCGGTATATTTACTTTTTATATGTGAACAAGTGCTTTCAACTTTGAACCTTAGAAAGAATAATTTCAGAAGTAGACTGACAGATGAGCATTTAGCATCGTTCTTAAAAATCAGTACATCTCACTTCGAACCTTAGTATAAGGAACTTTTAAAAATGAAATTGCAATTTCATTCATCTCATTAACGTATTTTTAAACTGTTAGGTACTTGTATATTGTTTTTTAAAATTTTAGACAAAATTTATCTTGGCCCGCCAAACTTATTTTCTTTCGATTTTTGGCTCGCTGCCGAAAAAGTTTGTCCATCCCTGGACAGTCTAGAGGTTGTATGCAATAAACACTTACGGTTTCTAGAGATACTGTGCAAATAAGCCTTTTTTTTTTTTAAGGACAACAACATGCATCTTCTCTAATTTAACAATCCAAGTTTTCATCTAGCTGTTTCATTTAACAGCGTGAAGATGTGTTACGTGGTAAAACCGCAACCAGACAACAAAGGTAATAATTTTCTTTCTTTGTCTTTGCGGAGTGGCTTAATACATTGAGCTCGTTAAATTCTCTAGTTTCTCGCTTTGTTTAAATACCGGTTAAATGATCTTTAATCAGTTACATGGTTCAGTTGCTATATGGATTAAAATCTGTTTGGATTTCTTATATTACTAACTGCAACAATGACTGTCAACGTCCATCGTGCCGCTTTCGATTTTCTCTCTAGACGTCTGGCAATGTCGATTATTTACACAGCTTTTGTTGGGGCTGGGTATGTAATCGCATGTCATTTACCGAGATCCCTGTGACGTCATCTTCACCAGTGACTACTAAATATCAATTTTCATGCCTTCCAAATGACGGATTTTTCCAAAGGATGCAAATGAGACTTCACTCGTTCGACCAAACGGAAGGGTGAAAAATATTCTTGAGGGGAATATACTCTCATCCCAAACAGCAATTCCCGTGTGGGATTTAATCCATCTATACAATGAAATCTGTCGTGTGAAAAATGATTCGTATTACTTTGAAATGGAAAAAAAAAAAGAATAGAAATCACAGGGAAGATCGTGGGTGAGATCTCGTCTGTCGATAATAAGCCGGAATGGTAAATGAATCCCTGTCCCTAGATAGTCTGCAGGGGATTTTTTTTTCTTTTTTAATGTGGCTTTTCAAATTACGGTAGAACGTCGATTAACCGAGCTTCGATTAACCGCGGTTTCTGTTAACCGAGTCAATAACGAAGTCTAATTTTTTTTTCTCCTTTCCAAAATGAGCTTGGAAAAAATGATAAACATTTTTGTTCGTTGTCGTGTTATAGACACTTCTTCCCCACAACGGGATTGCCCAGGCATGACAATTAGTGAATCCAGCGTCAATAAGCAAATCATTCAACAAAATAATTGTTGAAAAGAGGAGACAGGGTGAATCCCAGCAGACGGAAAACACACCTACAGGTTATTTCTTGAGATCATCAATGGAATTGAAGGATGTGAGGAAGTTTTGGAAGAGGACATTTCCGAGTGGCTGCACGTTGAAAATTAACGTCCAAATTTTGAAATTCTCAATGACGAATTAATCATACAAGCCGTTAATTATTCAACGGACATTAATGAAGCTGAAAATGAAAATCAGGACTTGAAGGATTCTACGACTATATGTCATAGTGAAGGTGTTCATACACCGACAACTGTCCTAAAATATTTGGAGCAAAGAAACGTTGCTACACCGATGGATTTCCTGTTGTTCAAAAATTGTCGAGATAGGGCTGCCCATGATAGAAATTCTGAACTTTTGCAACAAAAGGTAACAGACTTTTTAAAAAGAATGCAAATTTAACAAATCAATGTATATTAAATTTTAAAAATACAATATTTTCTTGAGATTTGTGTTATTTTTTAAAATGCTTCTTTCGATATTTAACTAAGTATAGTTTAAAAAAATCCATTTTACTTTTTAAAATTTACTACTAGAGTTGATTTCCTTTTAAAATTTTTTTAACTGTGAAACATAAGTTCATATATGTGTATTTTTATCATTTGAAGAACGTTTTATTGTTTTTTACTTTAAAAGTTAGTTAAATTTGGAAGGTTTTTATACAGGGTTTCTATTAACCGAAATTTCAGATATCCGAGGTACAAACAGTCCCAATTAGCTCGGATAATCGAGGTTCTACTGTAACTCAGAGAGACAAAAACCGATTTCCTATTGCAGCTATCGATTAGTACTCATCTGCCTAAAACGTTATAGTATAAATTGGCAACACCAAAATAACACAATAGATATGGAATATTCGGTACCACAATTTATAGGTTCGTTGCTCATAGCCGTTTAAAATCTGCTCGAAACTGTAGCTGTCAGTTTTTGCAAGAAATAGAAGGTTTGGTTTGGTTTGGTGTGCTACGGTTTACTTTTTGCAACACGAGGGCTAATGCTGGAAATAGAAGATTACTTATTTTGCTTCGTGTATTAAGTAAGAAACAAAGCGACAGTATTATCAAAAATCGGTCGATGTGCTTTTACTACACTCTCACGTGACTACGATGGAATCAAGTCTAGATTAAGTCTTAATAAGTTTTTGTTGCCTTTATTCGAGGTTTTTTGAGCAGAAAGATGGTCGAGTGGAGAAAGGACAAGCCGTAGTACGAGAGATGTGACGTCACGTAGGTAGGTCTTTGTCTCCAAACAAATAAACTATATCACAATTAGAATTTTCCCTTGAAAACTTTTTTCCTGCTATTTTGTTTGCTGTTTGTGTTTATTTAGGAGGTGATAGTAGGGCACTACATTTTGTAGGTTCGAATCTACAGCACTGCTGTAGATTCAATCATCTACAAGTTGATTGTAGCCGAATCTGAAAGGCTACAATCAACTTGTAGATGATTGTGGCCTTTCAGACTCGGTTCTAAGAAGTAGATCATGGATTCCTTTTGCCATAGCTCATGCTGCCAAAAGTAGACTTTAGTGCTGCTCTAAACCAAAATAAGTTGTTCTTTAGGACATTGATGGCAAAATCAACGACCAAATATTAAATGGTTTATTTGATTTAAAGCGTCACAACATTTTTTTTTTTCTTGCATGAAACTGATCTACTGCTTAATCAATTTCGAACTGTTACGAATACCTCCAACAACGGGATTCGAATCCATGAAATGCGGTATCGAAACTAGCTGCCTGCTTTCGATACCGAAATCAGTTATGGGTCAAACATCGATTTTGGTAAAACAGAATTTCTTTATGGATCTTAAGACTTCCGACTTAAGATGCATTTTTTTTTCGACTTAAGTGTTCTTATTTAAAACAAGACTTCTTAGTAAGACTGTTTCAAGCAAACCCCCAGGAAAGACCTGAAATTCGTTTATGATCGAATGTTTAGAGGTTCCTTCGACTTAAGGAAACCATAAGTCCTCGAAATTTAGGGACAGTCCCCATATAAAGATTACCTGTCTATATTGTTCTCAAAGTTTCAGTATGTAATAATACGTATTAGGATAAAGAGGTTTTCCCTTTTATAATTAAAAAGAATCAAATGAACTGACAGTTTGAATAAAAATTCGTAGTATCACAATATAGATATAAAAAGCCATTCAAGTCCATTTTAAAGTATATTAAATCATTAAAGTATGAGTACACATATTAGTGTCTTACGTCTCCGAACAAGCCCCTCAAAATTTTCTAGTTTTGCCCCAAAGTTTTACCTGGATTTTGCGATATCCCGTTGATTTGTCTCAAGGCACTGTTTAGAAACATGGTCTCCTTACTTCGATGCCACCTTCGAAAAGAAATCGGCAGAACGTTTGGCAAAACAGTCAGTCCAAAGAATTACATAGGCACAGATGTGGCCTTACAATGGCGCCCATAATCCGTTACATGAAAGCTTGTTTTACAACTCGCCGAGAGCTGTCGGGGCCCTGATTAAAAAATAAAGTGAAATGGGGGGGGGAAGAAAATAAAAGAGGGATTGGGTGGGGGTGAATAAGGCAGTTCGATAGCTCCCCTTTTGGGGTTATGGAGTCGCGAGGACTTCATTGAATGCTTTGTAATAATGAGCCAGCTGCGGTTATTATTATACTGTTACCGACATCGAATTGGGGTGCAGTCTCGGCTAATCTGACGGTGTTTATGTGTGTGTGTGCGTGAGGACGGGGGGTCGTCTCCCCTAGCTCTGTTTCTATTTATTCGGCGTTTGACGCTCGCAGATGGGGCTGCCACCCATTCAAAGAAAAGTTAATCGTAGATGAAGACATCAGCGACGCACCAAGGGCTTCTTTTGAAAAATTCGGGGCAGATGGACATAGGGGAAAAGAGGGCTCTTAAGGGGTTACAGGGAGTAAAAATATAACATTTTTTTTCGTTTATGCACGTTTCATTATGAGTTTCCTTTCTCTCATGCATGCCTATGTACATATTGCAATGCATAGAAGTAATTAATGTAAATTTTAAAATTTTAATTTAAAGTGTATTTAATTATACTTTATGATGAGCTTTTTTTAGATACTTTATTTACTTAAGAGTAAAATAAAAATCTCTATTTTAAATTCTTTCTTCTGCGACATTCTAGGAAAAAATTCTAGTAAACACTTCAATGTGTAGAAAAAAAAACAGATTTC
>CM063510.1:155153095-155188095 GCA_032207245.1 Pardosa pseudoannulata
TGTGTATTAAGTTTTAGTAAAAGTATGAAACGATTTCGAGCAAAATTATTAAAATAAAATATACACAATTTTTGAAAATTTAAATTTTTATTTAAAAATTAAATTTTGATTAAGCAAAAATATTGAAACAAAATATACACAAAAATTTAAAAAAATTGAAATTTTTATTTAAAAATTAAATTTTGATTAAGCAAAAATATTAAAAAGAAATATACACAAAAGTTTTAAAAATTGAAATTATTTTTAAAAAATTAAATTTTGTTAAGCAAAAATATTGAAATGAAATATACACAAAAATTTTTAAAAATTAAAATTTTTATTTCGAAATTAAATTTTTATTAGGTACGAAGTTTTAAAAATTTTATACTTGAAAATGTATTTTATTGGAACGTTAAAAAATAGATAAAACAATAGCCATTTTAGGCAGGCAGGATGGGGGGGGGCTCGAGCTTATCGAGCATCCCCCTTATGTTTATGACACTGCTGCAAAGTGAAGGACTTAATTTGGAAAGGTTTGTCTTTATATTAGTTTTCAAAAGGAAAGTAGTGGGGAAATTACTGACATTTCTGACACTACTAATTGAACTTAATGAATATTTTTGTGTAACCTTAAATCGAGATGATCAGAATGTTCACTCTCTAAATATAATACAAATGATTGTTCTAAAAGTCTTTTATGCTTAAAGGAGGAATGTTGTAAAACGCTAAATCTTTTAATCTTGCTAGACACAATCACAGAGTTATTTTTTAAATACGGCTAGGAATAAAGACAGATCTTTATACCAAACACGGCTTCAAAGCTGTTTCTCATTTATCACTGCCCGAGTAGCACGCGTAGCTACGGACGCGAGTAACATTGCCCCCGCTGGGTTCTCGTCACTTAGAAGCAGGGACCAAGCAGAAGACCTCAAGGCTTGGTATGTCGTCTCCAGAGGTATCGTTTGGAAACTTGGTGGACATTGTGACCACGAACTCATGCTATTTGCCCCAGCGGTATTGTCCAGACACAAGGCCTTCTGGCTGAGCTGCAGAAATGTTATGACGTCACGCTGAAGGGCGATCATATTCGCGTTAACTGAACGTCCATAGTACAGTCTACTGAACCAGCCATTGAACAAGTATAGCCTTGTGTTTGTAATTCTGCTTCAAATTTTGGATACTTTACCATAAAATAAGGTAAGTATTTAAGCTCTGCAAAATTGAAAACAAGCAGTAAAGCTACGTATTCGACTATCAAGCAGCTCGCCCCTTGATCTTGACGTCACAGAGCAGCACTCTGGCCTCCTCTCTCGATGGTATCGTCCCCAGCCACCGTTAAAGAATAAGGCGGATCTTTGGCTGTCCTGACAACAACGGAAAATATTCTTGCAAAACCATAAAAATTTCAAACGATATATATGATGGAAAATGATGAAATATTTGGTTTTCAGACTATTGGGACCTTTAAGGGAAAGAGAAATGATTCTTAAACAAACATAGGCATTCTACCCTTTAGGTTAGTTTGGTTGGAAGTGCTACGGTCTGATTTTTGCAACACGAGGGCTAATGAGACCGGGACCTACTGCTTAAAGTCGATTCCGAACTGCTACGAACATCCATGCCCCGGTGGGATTCGAACCCACGAACTCCGGATCGGAAGGCCAGCACCCTAACCAATCGGCCATAGTTCGGCCCCCTTTGGGTAAATATGAAACAAAATATACGTTTTCATAAGAGGATGAAATGTTTGTACCTTTCAGAAAAATATTTTATTGCAGTCCATTGGAATCTGCCAACAAAAACTAGAACGTATTAATGATTACGACGAATCAGAATTCATTTAATTTTCATTTAGTATGAAAAAAAGTCAAATTAATATTTTTCTACTAAAAATGACCATCTGCCATTCGATGTTTCCTCAAATCAGGCATCAATGCGTAAGAACTGGAGAGGAACGGGGACATCGAAAAACTGTCTGCTAAAGGGAAGTATTCTGCATTTGGAAGTCACCACTGTGAGATTTTATTCTCTATACGATCTTACAGTCGAATAATGAACCAGAATCATTCCCGAATCTCAGCGTTCTTTGGCATCGTGATAAACTGATTGGGACCCTGTGTCTGAAACGTCGCCAATCAACGGCAACGAACTGGAAATCACATCCAACTTATAGCTAAATCCAGACACGTCCCCCAATAAACCCTAAATGATCAACGCTTCGTGCCAAACAGGTGGTATTGGACGCGTGCCACGGACGATATTCAATCCGGGACCACCCATCTGCCGAGGGTCCCCACATGGATTCGTTTCGGCCTCAGATTCCCCCGCCGCACCTTCTTTTTCTGATGGGTGGGGCGGGGGGGGATTCGACTTTTGTTCCAATACCCTCTGACGTAGAGACCCGACCGGGAGGATATTAATTATTTTTTTAACGCCCCCCTCAATGGCCTTGCATAAAACGACCCCATGAATACTACAGATGCCAAATACTGTAAATCCCCATTTTTTTTATTATGTAAGATTGTAATATTTGTTTTATATGCATTATTACATTTGTTACAAATTTTCACTTCCTTTCGGAAAGTAGAAATTTAACAAAGGGTCTAATGTTCAAATTAAATGTTCCATTTTATCTGTGAAAAATATTCGTAATTTTAAACTTTAAAATTTGTTTTATAAAAAATATTTCTAATTTTAAATATGCCCTACCATTTTGTGGAGCACTGGAAATCTCGATACTATATATATATATATATATATATATATATATATATATATATATATATATATATATATATATAAATATATATATATTATATATAAGAAATAGAAGAACATATTATGGTCTGTTAACAAAGTGCTGTGCGAGGCACTGTTTGAGACCTCTACACTAGAGTAATTTCGGGTAAAAAGAAGGTGGTGTACGACGCGATAGATGGATATATATATATTATATATATATATATATATATATATATATACACGAGTATGTTACGATATTATAATTTTTATGACCACCAAGCGCTCCGAGTACAGCTTGAGCAGCACTGCTTTCGAGGAATTTGAGGGTTGAAGAAATTAAATGTGGAGTTACCTGGCACGCAGGAGTAGGTGAGTACAATGATCCATTGCAGCGGTCCTGTCCGGAAAGATCTTTGATGAGGTCAAGTGGGGAGACACCGACACCAAAAAAAAAAGAAAATATCAGAACACAGAAGAGGTCTTTTTTTAGAGTTAGTTCATTATAACTCTTTTTGCAATGGACATCTTTTATTATGCCGGATTCTTTTCCAATAGAGCCGGAATTTTGAAGACTAATGTATTTCTTGACAATATATATATATATATATATAATTATATATAAAAAATACAATTCTGTGTAAATAGTAACTCAATTATTGTGTATTAGACTTACAAGATTCATTAACATTATACACAGTACTAGTACGTCTGACGATAATACAGTGAAGGACACGTAGTAGTACGGGTTAGTGTACACATGGTTTGTTTGTGGGAACAAAAATAACGGTATATACAGGAAAACGAAGCCCCAATGTTCTTGTCTACTACATAGATTCTGGAAACATTTAGACAAATAAAACTAGTTTTTAGTCAGTTCATGTGCCACAGAAGAAAGGGAAGGTTGATTAAAAAAAATCAATTTAGATTTAAAATTAACTTTTTATTACCCGAAATATATATATATTTATATATATATACATGTGTGTATATATATACATATATATAATGTATAATATATATATTTATATATACCAATTTGTCCTATTTATATATTTGTTTATAATTTCAATATAAAATAAGAAAAGTTGGTTAAAAAAATTAAATAATATTATCTATAGATATATATATATAATAATATTAACGTCAAAACTCGTATAATTCCGTTCGAATGTACCCGCACACAATGTGTTAAATTATACAAGAAATATAATGATTGAAATTTGATTGTGTTACCGCGAC
The DNA here is from genome assembly GCA_032207245.1 of Pardosa pseudoannulata. Lineage (NCBI taxonomy): Eukaryota > Metazoa > Arthropoda > Arachnida > Araneae > Lycosidae > Pardosa > Pardosa pseudoannulata. The sequence goes on from CM063510.1 coordinate 155,157,056, forward strand.
GACTGAAAAGAGTATAAAAATAAGTAACATATTATTTAACATGTTTTTCATTTAAAATCTAAATAAAAGAATAAAATAACAACAATTAAAAAATTATTTTTAAATCACACTCTTAAATATTGAACATGACAATTAAAACGATTTTCATTCTAGCTAGCGGGGAATATTGATAATTTTTATGACTAAAAATAGAAGCTTGTGGTTTCCATGAATATTTTGTTCTATAATATGTAAGTATATTCAGTATAGAGGAGTTCCATTCTTTTAGTAATAAACATCAGCGTTCTCCGGTATAGAGAGAAAATTATTTTAATATTTCTTGGTTTGAAATGAAAGCACATTAAGAAATACTTTTTACATAATTTTATTCTTATTAGCTTTTTTAATGAAAGTGTCTGAAAAAACATTCTTATTTGTATTTAATTAAACGAGATCTTGCACTGATGTGTTAATACGACTGAATCATTTCAACCGAAATTTATAAAAATAAAAATCGTTTTTTTTTTTTATGGGGCGTTGAAATTTTTATTGCTTCTTTAGGGGACGGTAGCTTTAAAAAGACCGAGATTCACTGACTTAGATAATAAAAAATGTAATATTTGTGACAGAAATGCCACTGATCAAAAATCATACAAAAAAAACTTGGTTTTCGTATTTTAAAAACATTAAAATTTCTATTTTTGGAGCCAGCACGTTCATATTTTGACATTTGACTCTCGCGACATATTGAGTGTACAGAACATAGACTTTTGTAACGCCATAAAGTGTACAGTGCTACAAAAAACGGCATGAATTATTAATGATATTTACGATCTAAAATAAATTACTTCCTCTTTCGAAAGATCGATTCAAACCAGAAATTAAACTCTTTGTATCCCAACGACCCAGAATTTAAAATATTTAAAATATTTTAGAATTTGTTATAAAACACGTATTTAAAACATAAAGGAAAATTTATTCAATATATATATATTATTTACAAAAAAAATATAATTATTTCTATATATATGTAAATTAGATTTACATAAATTTGAAACTGTATTTAAAAAAAAATTTTACCTTTAAAAGGATAAATAAAGCCTATTTCAGTAAAATCAAGAGCATCCGATCAAACGATAAACGGAAATTAGATGCCAAGATCAAATTTTGTTTGATTGCGAAAGGATCGATGACAGTTGTGTAATAAAATAAAATCTATTTCAGTAATAAAAGACATTTTCATAAACGATAAACAAAATAATAAAATAAATATATTGCCATTAAGGAAAAATTGTTTTTAATCAAATCAACTTTTCATAATATAAGAGCATCCGATCAAACGATAAAAAATATGACAATATCAAATTTTTATTGACTAAAAATTGAAACAATTGTGTTTCTGATATGTTTTGTATCTATAATATGTAAGTATATTCAGACTTTAAAGTGTTCACATTCTTATTGAATAAAAATTTCAGGTTCCTTTTTTCGTTGAAAGAACTATTTCTAAGTTTTTATATAAAGTTAATCAATGAGCTTAAAAATCTTATATTTTTTTATTTTACTTTATTTTTAATGAAATTGAAAAATAATTTTGCTTAGATTTCTGAACATTTACAAAAATTTTGCACATGTGAAAAAAGCATTTCAACCGAAATTATGATAATTTTTTTTCTTTTATTGACTAGATTTTGGAGAGTGCTTTTAAATTTTATGTTATGTATTTAAAAAGTGAATTTCTGACTGAAATAAATAAAATCGACAGATATATACTTTGAAGATAAAAATACAAAAAAAATAATATTTTCGGTGGTATTTTAAAAACATTAAGATATCTTGGACGTTTTTAAGTATTTTTTTTCTATTTTTATTTTCGCGAATGTTTACATCACCTTTTTTTATTCTAAAATTAACGTAATCTATCCACAGAACGGCATCAGACTTTGTAAAAGGGGAGAAAGGATCCTGCTACAAAAGCCGAAGCGATTAATTAATAATTTTTACGGAGGACATTTCGCAAATTGTAGTAGCCGTTTCGCGTAATTTAGTTGTTTAGTTAAATCTCAAAAGATCGAAAAATTATTTCATTTTTTAACAACTTTTCGTATTATAAATATATAAACAAATATATAAATGAAATATATTAACAACCATAAATTTTTTAAACAAAAAATATTTTATGAAAATGTATATTCATAAATATGAAAAATCAAATAGAAATAGTAGTATATTTTTAAATTTTTCCCGTTTGTGGTTCTGCATCCACTTTGTAAAACTAGTTTTTATTTGTCGAAATTTTTCCAGTCTATGTAGTAGACAAGAACATTCGGTTTCGTTTTGCTGTATCAGTTGTTTTTGTATCCACAAACAAACCATGTTGTTACACTAACCCGTACTATACGTACGCGGTAAGTATCAATCGTCAGACAATGTACTAGTACGTGTCCGCGTTCAAGTATCAATCAGTAAAACGTACTAGTAGTATCCCGCATACAATGTGTTAAAATACTGCCAGTCAAATTTCTAATGGCCATTTTGAAATCGACAGACTATACCTTGAAGATTATAAACACAAATATGTTAAAAATAATTTTTCGAATGGATAAATTAGTCAAAAGAAATATTATAGATATTTTTGTGGGCAAAACTGTTAGTTTAAGTATTTTTTTTTTTACTATATTTTTCGCGAACTCTACAATAATCAAATTTTTTATTCTAAAATATAACAGTAAGTAGTTAATAGAAATGACAATAATCTATGTAAAAAGGTGAGCGAATGGATCCTGTTCTATTAAGCTACTTTTGAAACGATAATTAATAATTTTAACACATTGTGTGCCGGTACATTTCGCAGCGGAACTGTATCGCAGCAGGCGTTTGGTACGCAATTTAGTATTTTCAATCTCAATAGATCGAAAATTATTTCAATTTTTAACCAACTTTTCGTATGTTATATTGAAATTTAAACAAATATATAAATAGAAATATATAAATAAAAAACCATAAGATTTTTGTAAACAAAAAATATTATTTTTAGTGGATAAATTTATAATAGTATCGTATATGAAATCAAATAGAAATAGTATATAGATTTTTACGAATTATGTTTTTATAAACATTTTACATTATAATGAAAAGCTAATTAACTAAATGTAAAAACTAGTTTTATTTGTCTAAATTTTTCAGAATTATGTAGTAACAAGAACTTTCGGCTTCGTTTTCCTGTATATACCGTTATTTTTGTACCCACAAAAAAACCCATGTTGTTACACTAACCTGTACTAGTACGTGACCCGCGCTCAAGTATCAATCGTCAGAAAACGTACTAGTATGTGACCCGTGCTCAAGTATCAATCGTCAGAAAACGTACTAGTACGTGTCCCGCATACAATGTGTTAAAATACTGCCAGTGAATTTCTAACTGCAATGCAATTTCTAAACCGACATACTATATACCTTTAGATTATAAAATACAAATATGTTAAACATAATATTTTTTGAATATATTTTGTATAATTTAACATAATATATTTTGTATAATTATTTAAAAGAACTATTATAGATATTTTGTGAGCAAAACCGTTAGTTTAAGTATTTTTTTCTTATATTATTCGCGAATGCGTACATCAGCAACTATATTTTTTTATTCTAAAATCTAACAAGTAATCTATTAATAGAAATGAAAATTATCTATGCAAGAGGTGAGAGAATGGATCCTTTTCTATAAAGCTATTTATAAAACAATAATTAATAATTTTAAAAATTATTAATATTTTAGGTTAAAATTACTTTTACATAAATATATTACTAACTATCCTTGTAATCCTCTTGTGTTGTCGAAATTGGAGTTAAATGTGTTCTCCCTTTTTTGCAATTATTTGGTCTTCGTTTTGTGTGGGAAGTTTAATTGGCGGCAGGTGCACTTTCTTTTTATTTGAAACCAACTCATTTTCCTCCAATTTCGCCGCCATACGCGGATGTACTGGGAAGGAAAACCCGTTGGACGATTTCGTGCGTTTATGAAGTCATAAAAGAATACAATTATGTTTGCTTTTTTGTGAATTATCGAAAATACCTTACATTTTACAGATGAGTTTAAGTTTGGTTAGGTTTGAGTATGTGTGTATGTAATATATCAAAATTATTACACTTAATATTTCTCTAATTTTCTCGTTTTCCCCTTTTCAGTCTTTCATATCTATTTTAACAGCCGTATCCCAGATAGCATGCATACTTGCAGCAAGTTTGATATTTTCTGGATAATATCTCTTCTCAACAAATTTGATGCGACAAACTTACAGTAAAACTCCTACAAATTAGACGGAACATAAAGCGACCCCTACTTTCCAACGTTATTTTGCTGCAAAACTGTGGCAACCTTGTCATGACAACGTTGGAGCAAGCGAAAATTTTTAGACTTGCTGCAGTCTTGTTTCAGACTTGTCATGCTGAGCTTGATGAAAATTTATGGGCTTACAAAGAAAGACTGCAGCAAATTTGCAGGAAACTAAATTTGCTATTTGGGATAATATTTTATTGAAAGGAGTATTTGCTGGTAAAATTCTTTTAAACTAGTCTCCCAAAGCTAACGCTGAAATAAATGCTAATTTTCTGACCATTCGCCGCATTTTCTAGCTGTCCCAAGAAAAATGGTTCACTTTCCTAATGATCTAACTTCCTTTCTGATCGTTAATAAAGCTGACTAAACTGCTCTCTCTTGGGAAAGAACTCGTCTCAACTCTCGCTGTGGAATAGACTTTGTAATAGAAAAGTGCTCTCATGTTTCATTAATTGCTCTGCTCTTTTCAGAGAAACATGTCCCAAAATAAATTCAAAGTTCCACCACGGACATCGCTGCTTCCTTGTAATGGAACCTTGACTGCAAATTCCTTAAAGATATTAAGGCTCCTCATTGCACAGCAAGACAATTATATATATATATATATACATATATATATACATATATATATATATATATATATATATATATATATATATATTTATATACATATATACATATATATACATATATACATATATATATATATATATATATATATATATATATATATATATATATATATATATATATATATATATATATATATATATATATATATATACATACATATATATACATGTATATATATATATACATATATATATATATATATATATATATATATATATATATATATATATATATATATATATATATATATATATATATATATATATATATATATATATGCAATCTGTGAAATTTTTTTACTGATTACACTGAAAATTAGCCCATATTATTAAAATTGCCCGAGCTTACAGGGCAGTAAGAAAATTTTTTAGTAATTGAATTAATTTGAATTAATGGATTTAAATTAATTAATTTGAATTAATTTGAAATAATTAATAAACTAATTTGAAAAAAATTAATGAACTAATTTGAATTAATAAACTAATTTCAATTAATTTGAAATAATTAATAAACTAATTTGAATTAATTTGAAATAACTAATAAACTAAATTGAATTAATCTGAATTAAATTAAGAATTTGAAGTAATTTGCAACCGTGCAGTCATTAAAGAAAGCGAAATCCAACCTTTTGGAACTTACATTAAATTTATATTGAGGAATGAAAAGTGGGGTTCTAAAAGACTGTGTGAACACGGAAATTGCTTTGCATCAAATGTTACAAGGAAAATACACCTTCCGATGATTTTTGCAGTCCAGAGCGAGAGACATGTGATTTTGTTTCCAAGAGACTAGATTAATCAGCGTCTTGGGGAGTCAGGAGTGAACCTTGATCATTAAGGTTAGCTCGAAAACCACAATTTAGTTACTGGAGGAGCGAAACTATTTTCCTTGATCAGCTGAAAAATGTGGTCAGTGGACAGAATATTACCCTTATATAAGCTTTAGTTTTGAGAGACGGGTAAAAATAATTTAAGTCCACGATTTCTCCTTTAAATCTGACATTTCATGGCTGGGAAATTATGAATTAAAAAATGAGACAGGGAAAAAAGAGTATTTTAGATAGATATTTAATATCTCTTCAACACTATGGCCATTCGTTCACCACTGCAGTGATAACCTTGATGGCGAACTTGGACCATGGTTCACGGGTTGCATTCACACATTGAGCCATTAATTCCTTGAGAACCAGCACGTAAATGCTATACTACTCAACCGTTGTAAAAACCGTTGCCGTTTACGCCCTCTAGTAATTAAATCTAGCATTTAGAAATTAAAATAAAACGTTCAGATCTCCTATTATGCATACGTATGGTTTCTCATTATCGCGTGGAGACGACGTTGGACTGATAGGAGTGAAATCACGTTGCGTATACGAGACGTTGGTCGCGAAGGGGTTAATTGAGCAGAGCGCGTAGATGCGTCGATAGTCTACTGCGCAAGTTATCAGCGCATCTGTCTTTGATGTTAGAAGAAATATCGCTTCCGAAGCTATCCTCTGCCAACGTGTCTGCCATCGTCGATCTCGATGAGCCATACCTTCTCCACACAGTGGTAATGACTTGCAGTAAACCATAGTGTGGAAGGGAATTTAGTTGTAGCAATTTAGTCATAGATATATTGTTTGTGAGTGGGTATAATGAGTTTCTTCGGCTGTTTAGATAAAAAGTTTTACTCCCAGACATATATTTTAGAAATCTCCAGAAAATAATAACTTTTCGCGTTATTTTTGAAGATTGAATAAGATGCAGAAATCGATTCATGTTTTAGACAAAACATTATTATTCTCTCGTAACGACCCCTTCTTTGATTCCTTTGTTTTCGGACATCTTTCTGAAAGATTCTACGGTTTTTGGTTATATCATCGCAATCCAAATTGATTTTTAGGTTTTTTGTTTGGAACTGGGACCATTGTGCATTCGTCCGTCAATTTTCTTACCCTTTTTGCATTTTAGGTATTTCTCATCCCCAAAAGCTACTATCGTTAAACGGCCAGCTCTGTTTATTATTATTTCAAAAAACCTGTAAATGAAAAATAGAGTCGAATGGATTTGTTGTTATTGCAAAAAATGATATTTCTGAAATCCTGAATCGCATCTCATTGGTTAACAAAGAATTCTTTGGATATCGTTCTTTTAATGAAGTCTTGTTCTCTTTCCAGAAAAACAAAGTGGCTTGTCTATAAAACTCTCATTCGACTAGTCCTAACACATTTTTCGCAAACTTGGTCATTAACTTAAAATAAAAATTCAAAGGAGTAGTTTTCGAAAGGAAGGTTCTGAGAAGCTTCCTTGGGGATGTGACAGAAAATGGCATTTGGGGACGACATATGAACTCGGAACCTTTAGAGACCCCGAGGCCTGATATAATAAATGATACTAAAGGTAAAATAATGAACTGGGCTGCTCATATCACAATGATGAACGACATTACTAATTTAGTTTAAATTAGTCAGGTAAATAATGTAGCGTAAATTACATATGCTCCAATATTTGCTAGGCAAATTTAAACTTGGTAAAAACTTAGAGAATAAAACAAATGGCACAATGTAATTGCAAATTACTTTTCAAAATATAATAAAGATGCATTCAGCGTTGATGATCCATTTTATACACATGTACTTATGCATATTAAATTATCTTTATATATAAAACTCTCCAGTCCTTGTGTTTGTAATAGAACTCCTCCTAAAAGACTGGACTGATTCTGATGAAATTTTGTGTATGTAATTAAGTTGATTCGAGAATGGTTTAGATTCACAATTGGATCCGATAGAAATTTTTTTTTATTAAAAATCTAGAATACTCACTTATTGAGGTTATTATAATGCCGCTCGAAAGCACTACACAGCCAACGTATCTGTGGCTCAGTGGTCGGCTCAACAGGCTTCAGTACAAGAAGTCCCCGAATCGAATCCCCGTACAGGCGAAGTGGAAATTTTAATTTAATCTAATTATGTTTGTGATGACTATACGCGTGGTGGCGTCGAGTATTATTAAAATAATTTTTCCTTACTTTCCCATCAAAACGGTCCAATTTATAATTTATTTAAAAACATTTTACAATTTTTGATTTACAGCGTTAAACCAGGACAACGTCTGTTGGGTCGTCTAGTAGATGTATAAAACTTATGTATGTAAGTAATGTGCGTGTGTGTGATGAATATTTTTTTAAGATTGAATTTTCACTGTATCTTGGATTTAGACTTTAACCCTCCCCCCTTCCAAACTTAAAAAAAAATCTAATTACGTTATTACCTAGAATAGTTGTGAAAACAGAAGTTTGTGTAAATCTTACTATCCTTTACTAAAATAAAAGTCTTCCTTTAGGATACGATGCAAAATTCCCTTCAATTTAACAACATTTTTATTTCGTGGCTAACTGCTTAGATGAATAATCTTCGTGTACCATTCACAAGTAAAACTAACTTTCGAAGATTTCCCGCAGAAGTAGTACTAGTTTACAAACTAATTAGTAACTAATTAGGACTAATTAACTTGTACTAGTTTAGAAACTAATTAGAAATTTCTTATTAGTTCAGAACCTTAATGGTATTCAAAAACATAGAAATATGACTATTTCATTTATATTACTAATGTGTTACAAAATCTTTAAAAGTTAGTTCTGATTGTATGATCATTAAATAAAGTAAACTGATATTACATAAAAGATTTTTTTAAACTTGAAAGAAATTTGATTTTTTATGCTAATTTTTTTTATAAACTAAGTGCTTTTTGGTAAGATGTTACGATATATAACAAATTTAAAAAGATTTTAGGTGTGTGAATACGTATGGTTTACTTCACAGTTTATTTCTTATTATTGACTGCTTATTATTTTGAGTTTTGTGTACAACGAGTGTGAACTCTTTGCGTCGGGGTCTGTTACTGATGTAAGGAATAGAGAAAAAGTACTTAAGCTGTATGTTCACTTGTTTCGAGGTACTGTCCTTCTTGGATTCATATTCAGAGATGGTTGGGTTTTGGATCGGATTAGACTGAAGCACTACAGTCTACTGTTTTGCTACAGGATTGCTAATGATACTGGAACCTTCTGCTTAAAGCCGATTCTGAGCTGCTACGGTCATCCATACCAATACTCAACAATATTGGAACTTGAAAACTCCTGTACCAAAGAGCAGCTCCCCACTATTCTGCCATCATTTATACTTAGCCTTATCATTTATAATTAGGTCTTGGAGGAAAACTTCCTTGAAAGTGAACATATACAGCCCATGCAATGGCTGGCTTACTGTCCAATCTTAATCCTATCGAGCAGGTGTGAGTTATGATCTGGAGATCACTTGGAGCTTTCCCGTATCCACCAAACTCCGTTCCAGGACTGAAACGAGCTCCCCACAACACTTGGAACTCTTTAAGGCCCTAATTCTTCCACAATGTCATAGAAAATATAAGAAACCACTGTGATGCACGTGTCTATCAGACTCGACTACACACCTTATTAAACTGTCAAACAACTTTATTTCAATTCCTTTAACCTAAGTGTAAACTATTTGTCTTTCAATATTTTCCTTTAGATGATAAAGGGGAATGATATTTTTCTTTTCCATTATTTTTTTTCTGTTGTAACCGTATTATAATCACATGCCACGTTTCCTAATTTAGATTTTCTTAGATATTCCCATAAATTTAAATTACTGTTTAACTTATGGACAATTGGACATATCCCCTGTATAGCTTCAGCCGTGTTAGGATGGGAAATCTCTTGCTTCGTAGTGCTTATTGGTTAGTGTCGTAAGTTTGTCATTTCTTGAAAAACATCCCGCGTTGTCACTCTATAAATGAGTCATATACCATTCGACCTTCACGCAGTGGACCTAGGTGTCCGTGAATGGAATTCATCCGTCAATACCAATAGCCCCTGGTCTTAGCTCGAGAGGGCATTTCTCTCAGTTCTGCCACCGAGCAGTGAATGTGGGCGTTGTTCCTCACGCTCTCCGTTGCCGATTGAACAGATAGGGCACCCTACTCGAGAGCCGAGGGGGAGATTTAAGTGAGCCCTCTCCCTAACGACGCCCTTCGTAATCTGACAACCGGGGAATGTTCGTAAATAGAGGAATGTGGCGGCAAAAGAAAGAAAAGGCGTCAAAGATTCCAGTTGAAAACAAAAACAAAATTAGAACGAAACGATGCCGCGCGTTCAAACTTGAAATCGCCTTGTTCTGGATAAGAATCACCCACCATATTGCAGATCGAACGATTGCAGGAAACGATGAACAAGATGGAAGAGAGAGAACGTAATGATTTCTTGCATATATCTAGGAATTTCTCTTCCTCTCCGATTGCCGTTCGATTGTTTCAAGATTCCTACGTCAGGGGATGTTCTGAGAGAAACATTTACAACAGTGGTTTTTGTACCTCGGTTTTCTCAGTTGTGCCAAAGAGATATGAAAAATTGGAAAAAGATTCTTTTTAAGAATTTACCTTTTATTTTATAAAAGAAAATGGTACTTAATAGAAACCTGAAAAAAACGGGAAAAGAAAATGTTTCATTTTGTTCCAATGATTCCTAATCTGCAAAGAAGCCATTTTCTCTTGAGGTACGGAAATCGTGTTTAAAGAATAAAAATAACAGTTTATCAATTGGTTTGTGAAACTAACAAAATGATAATATCGTTAGATTTGTATGAACCAAGATTCACTGTCTGCAATTACTCCATCTGGATGAACTGCAGTAGGAGAACATAAACTGATTATGTGGTAACAATTCATTAAAATAAAAATTAAGCAACGGGGAAGGAGCTATCCGTAAAAGGGAAACAATCACTTCCAAGGATAAAAGTTACGACAATATCTATTGGATACTGGGTGAATCTTAGTCTTCCGTAAGTGCTGTCATAATATAAAAGTATTGAGCAAAAATAATGCTGAAAATGAATTGAAGGTAGCTGTGTCCAGTCTAACTCCATGATTTCAGAAAATGCATCAGGATCAAGGAATCCATCCATCTTATCGATTGTAAAATCGAGTCTCAACAAATTTGACGCGACAAATTTACAGTAAAACTCTTGCAAATTAGACGGAACATAAAGCGCCCCTACTTTCCAACGTTATTTTGCTGCAAAACAGTGACAACCTTGTCATGACAACCTTGAAGTAAGCGAAAATTTTTAGACTTTTTGCAGTCTCGTTTCAAACTTGCAGACTTGTCATGCTGAACTTGTTGCAAGTTTTCAGGCTTACAAAGCAAGACTGCAGCAAGTTTGCAGCAAACTAAATTTGCTATCGGGGATAATATTTTATTTAAAGGAGTATTTGCTGATAAAATTCTTTTAAACTAATCTCCCAAAGCTAACGCCGAACGATGGCCGAATGGTTAGGGGGCTGGCCTTCGGAACCGGAGTTCGTGGGTTCGAGTCCCACTATGGCATGGATGTTCGTAGCCGTTCGGAATCGGCTTTAAGCAGTAGGTCCCGGTCTCATTAGCCCTCGTGTTGCAAAAAGTAGACCGTAGCGCTCCAAACCAAACCAAAACCCAAAGCTAACGCCGGAATAAATGCTAATTTTCTGACCCCTCTCTGCATTTTCTAGCTGTCCCAAGAAAAACGGTTCACTTTCCTAATGATCTAACTTCCTTTCAGATTGTTAATAAAGCTGACTAAACTGCTCTCTCTTGGGAAAGAATTCGTCTCAACTCTCGTTGTTGAATAGACTTTGTAATAGAAAAGTGTTGTCATGTTTCATTAATTGCTCTGCTCTTTTCTCAATCTTTATATAACCTGAGGAGTGTTTTATTTGTACGTATTATATTTATGTAAAATCAATCACAGTTTTAAAAAGTATTTGGAGGTAATTTTACAAAGGGCACTTTGGAACAGTCTGTATTCGACAAAAGATCTGTTAACTGAAAAAAATTTCGAACAATTCTACTATGGTGAAAAAAGACTATACAGGAAAAAAAACCCTGTTCTCAAAATCGAGTGGACGAACTTAAAATGTTGTTCTTCGACTCAAAAAATTTCTTTGGGGATCGTCTGATGCATTCTCCATCATGTCTGGAATCCCGTTGGTAAACACTAAAGAAGCTTGGAACTAGTGGTCTGATTTAGTCAGTTTTTTTTTTAAACTTAAACATTCCTCACTCTCTTTGAGAAACAAAGGAGTTACGCTGCCTCTTCTTATAGTCTAGGGGTTCTCAAAATTTTACGATTTTCAGCTGTAGTATCACAGATGCTCCTGAATAGTATTTTATTTTAATATGCATATATGCATTTGTTCTTATTGTGTTACATTTATATTAAGATTTTATGCTAAGTTTTGTTATTTTCTGTCCACGCTGAAGTCAACAAAAGAAGAGAGGGGTGTTATGCAATTGCTCTTTGAGTGTCCGGTTTTTTTTCACTCTTAAAAAAAGAAAGAATCTAATATATATATATATATATATATATATATATATATATATATATATAAATATATATATATATATATATATATATATATATATATATATATATATATATATATATATATATATATATATATATATATATATATATATATATATATATATATATATATATATATATATATGAGTGTGTATGTGTGTAGGCATGGTAACCTTGGCAATGCTCAGCGAGGCGAATTTACTCCAAGCGAGCGAAATTTTCCTTTTGCAGTTTGGCAACAACAAATCTCCCCAGTGGAACGCAGATATAGACTGAAGTCGAACACAGACAAGCACGGTCGTTAGGTGCAGACGGCACTTGAGTTTTCTTCTTTTTGTTAATGATTATTATGAGATGTTAATCCAAACGGGATTTGATGTTTAACATACATATATATTTAAATTAAATGTTTGTATTTGTAAATCTAAGTGGTTAATTTTGTGCTCAAGCCATCCAAGACCCCCCATATATATATATATATATATATATATATATATATATATATATATATATATATTGGCGGGGGGCAGGGGATTTATTTGGTGTAGGCCGATATTATAGCTTAGTATATGCCCCCCCCCCGGGTCTCACATTTTGAAAACCCTTATGGCAGTCCAACTTAGTTCCAGTGAATAAAGAAACCTGATCTACCTTACCTTAGCCGGTATTTGTACTTAAAAATCTCGAAAAGATAAAATCGAAGCAATTGGACTACCGATCGACCCCACTAAAATGCATGCGTATACGTCTACTTTTCTGGAACGTGAAAAATTAAGATTACTGAAGTAGCCTATACAGATTCCAACAGAACATCGTTGGAATGTTCGCAAGAGCAGCGGTAAAGTGTCAAAATTATGTGTACAGAAAAGTGTATATTTATTACCTACCTTTTCGAAACCCTGTGGGGGAATTTTTCTAGGTGAAACCCTGTCGGCATGCTAGGGCGGCTCCTACCTATCGTAGAATGTGTCGTCAACTTAATAGCGTCATTTCCGGTACTTGGTGCGGTGTCGAGATGCTTTTCCATTCCCCCCTCCCTTCAGTTCATTTGTCTGAACGGCACACTCCCAGCGGAGGGGGATGCATATGAGAGGGAAAGAGACTGTTAACGAAAGATGTAAAAGAATTTTTTTTCCTCATTAACATGCACACTTGACGATTCGGAGTCAACGACTAAATTCCCCCCTTTACCAAAAGAAAAAAAATGAACCTCGGTGTACTGATTTGGAGAGAGGTCGGCTTATTAACTTTGCCGAATGATCACGTCGAATAGAGCTAATCTCGATGTTTCTATCAGTGACATCCTTATGGAAGAGACGACAAGAAATTTAACAGTAGAACCTTTCGGATTTCGATGGCTATTGGAACAAAAGATCCAGCTCTTTTGTCCATGGACCTAGAACTGTGGCCGAACGGTTAGAGAGCTGATTTTCGGTTCCGGAGTTCGTGAGTTCGAATTCCACTATGGCATGGATGATCGTAACCGTTCGGAATCGGGAAATACAACAGTAGAACCATTCGTATTTCGATGGCTATTGGAACAAAAGATCCAGCTCTTTTATCCATGAACCTAGAACTGTGGCCGAACGGTTAGAGAGCTGATTTTCCGTTCCGGAGTTCGTGAGTTCGAATTCCTCTATGGCATGGATGATCGTAACCGTTCGGAATCTGGAAATATAACAGTAGAACCATTTGGATTTCGATGGCTATTGGAACAAAAGATCCAGCTCTTAGCCCATGGACCTAGAACTGTGGCCGAATGGTTAGAGGGCTGATTTTCGGTCCCAGAGTTCGTGGATTCAAATTCCACTGTGGCATGGATGATCGTAGATGTTCTGAATCGGCTTTAAACAGTAAGTCCCGCTCTCAATTAGCCCTGGTGTTGCAAAAAAATAGACCGTAACGCTCCAAACCAAACCAAACCAAACTTTGTAACTAAACAAGTAACCGATAAATTCAGGTGTTAATTCGTTACCTCGTTGTCTTTATTGTTATTCATAATATAATCTAATATTTTTGACAGTATTTGCTTGCGGCATCGCTAAATGACAGAAATTTGATAGCAAACTGATTAACTCTTAAATTTCTCGAAAAATTTCCGGTAATAAAACTCTAGAATAATTCTAAGTAAACAATTATAATTACTATAACTAAACAAACACAAAACAACTTTTGTAATCCAATGTCACAAGAGAAAAACTAATCGTTTAACTGCATTTGAAAATACGTTAAATAACGTATGTTGGCAGTACACTTCTAATTTTACATGTAAATTTTATTTTGATTGTGAAACTACTATGTACTTGCTCCCCCCCCCCAAAAAAAAATAAATAAATAAATGGAAAATTGCTATTGAAAATCAGACTACAAATTTATAAAATTTATACTTTCCGACAATGCCGAAACCGCGTATCAAAAGGAAAGTTACAGGAAATTGAAATTTCTTTCCACGGTTTGGCAACTTGTCTTGATCGAGCGAGATCTCTCTATAACGGAAAAGAAACTCCATCTACAAATCGTTCGCGTTTCCATCGCAATTAACGTGGAAGAGGTTTTTTTCTCCCTCCCTCGGTACTGATATACAACACATGCACGCAATAAGGGGGAGGGGGAAGGAAAGTTTTGCCATTTTTTTTTTTTTTACTCCCTATCGATTTGCGTGTAGCGATCGCGCGCACAACTTCTCGCGTCGTGGTTCTTTTTCCACGACAGAACTTGGGTTTCCGTATAACGAAGGGAAATTTTGTGTTTCAGAAATGAGAAAAATGGAGAAACTGTGGAATACGCGTAAGAAGTCTTGGTGCTGTGTTGAAAACGCTTCTCTTTTCAAAAGTCACCAGTTTTTAAAACTTAAAACTTTAAACAACTTTTAATGGAAAATTTTTTACTTCTTTTTCGCTTTATCATAGCTTTATTGCATATCTTTAAATAGATGCGATTTTCAACAATTTTTCTCTAATTTTATTTAATTACTTTTGCTGAATTTATTTTGCTTCAAAAGAAAAAAAATAATAACTTTATATAAAAAGTGAAATCTTGTTTCAAAGGTTTTTTTAATTTTTCTGACCCACTGTGCTGCAGACGTGCAATAACTTAAAAGGAATTTTATTTGCCATTTTTCCATGTTTATTAAGGTATCCTTTTCCGAATAAATACTATATTTTTTAAAAAAGTATCAGAAATATTACACCAGGGGATTGAATTTTTAAAACAATGTTTAAAAATTCCATTTCAAATTCTATATATATACTCAATGAAATATACAACATCGAAATAAAGTAGGTTTCATTGTAAGTCTTTAATTTATTTACTGTGAAAATTTGAAATCGATATGTGCCATAGTTTTTTACTTAAGAGTACGTGCGATTAAAAAAAATATCATTTTCAGTAAAATGCATTCAAAGTTTTTATGGTTTCTTAAAATCTATGATGTTAAATGCAAAGACTATATACTTTTACAAGCTCTAAATGAAATATTTCAATGGAGTCTGTTTTAAACGACCCAAAACTGTTCATAGATTTTAAAAATTTAAATATTATGAAAAAAAAGTTGAATTTTTTGTTTTCAAGAGGTACTCCCTTTATAAAATACCACATAAAACAAGTAATATTTGAACCTGTTTAAGTTCTTATAAAATTATAAAAGAACAATTAACACAGAAAAATTTTAAATTATCTATTATACTATCATTAAAAAAATTGTAAATTAAAAAAGATTTAAAAAAAATTCTACTCAATACGTAAATCTAATTTTTTTCCTGAGTGATATTATCCATAGAGTTATTTAATATTATTCAAATAATTAAATATTTAAGTTATTTTTAATGACTATTTTGCTAATATTCTAGAACGACTTAACCAAAAAGAAATGACATCAGCCATTCTTATCTTTGAATTGATATGATATTTAGTAAAAATTGACTTTTTGGTGTTTTATTTTTCCTTTTCTGAAAAAAATGCTCGACAATTAATCTAAGAACAGCCAATAAACCTCAGACATACACCATAGTGGCATAAAATGTATATAATTAAAAAAAAAGTAAGTATCTTTTGATAGAAAGAAAGATCTTAAGTTTATTTCACACGTTGGACAACAATTTGGTATAGTTATTGAACACCATTCATTGTATAGTTACTGAATTAATACTCATACACTTGCAGGGATACGTATCCCTCTGTGAATATGCGCGCGCGCACACACACATATATATATGTAATCCAGGAATTATAAAAATGCTGGACACATTTGAAATTATAGCCCCTATTCTCTTTACTTGCCTGGGCTACTGGGCAAGAAGAAGCCTAAACAGCTAGAAGTAATAAAGATGCAGTCGACCCACATTGAAGAGAACGGTACACAAGTCCAAGTCTAATTAAATCTTTATTTAACAGCTGCTAAAAAAGGACATCTTTACTAGTCAACGATAGACAAGAGAAAGGCACAAAAATCACTTTGCTCGAACAGAGGTGCACCCAAGAGCGAAGACAGACAGAATTTTCCCAAGGGACACGAAACTTAGTCAGAAAATTTAACTGTTAGATTAGGGGAAAAACAGCCTCCATTTGCCGGCGACATCTGAGAAACGTGTTGAATGGACAGAAAATTTACATCTATTGCACAGAAAGCTTTGGGAAATGTGTTGGACGAATTTTAAGTCGAGGACACTTCTTTGATTAAGACATTTTGAGGCTGGGAAAAAGATTTTAAGGAATCAGAATGGGGGCAGGTTTTTTAAAGGAAACATTAAAGTGAAATAATCTTAATATATTACACACACACACACACAGACATATATATATATATATATATATATATATATATATATATATATATATATATATATATATATATATATATATATATATATAATTTAAATAAAGGATAATGGCTAACTGCATTTATTTAAAACATTCTTTTTTTCATTTATTTAGTTTATTACAAAGTAAGATAATTCTCATAAGTTATATATATATTGCATAGTATTATAAAAAATAATTAGGATACATTTTTAATTTTGTTTTTATTTATATTTTTTAATTTTTTCAAAATTACTTGATAATTTATTAAAATACATGCTAGTTTTAATAAATTATCAAGTAATTTTAAAATAATGCTAGTTTTGTTTATAAATTATTCTAAGCATTTCTTATTATTTTACTTACTTTGAAAAATGTTTTTCTTTAATATGATTAATTAAATTCAGATGGTAGTGCTTATTTTGATGCAATATATAGTTGTATTAAATTTATTGTAATATTAGAAGTATGACTTCAATCCTTCTTAACATTTTGATTTTTATGAAGGATCTGTAATTACAAAAAGAATGATTTTATTAATTAAAGTTGTTTATTTTATATTTTTTTGTAGATGATAAATATTTTAGTAATTTAAGTATGGCAACAACTATTTGGTTGGGTGCTATGTATACTATTGGGAAGCCTGTTGGTATTATCATGTTCTCTAATTTAGCTTGCATGCTGAGGTAATTTTTCTTTTCATTTTTTCAAATCTTTAAAAAAAATTGATTGAATTTAGCTACGATTTCTATGTTTGCACCAAGGATGAAGGTTGTGCGCAAATCAAAACGTTTTAAGCCCGAATATCCATTCCTTAAATTTTTTCAGCACTGAAATAAATTACATATTGAAAGAAATTTCTCGTTGTATAGAGTGCTGATTGCAATACAAAAAATTTCACAACTAGGCATTATAATAGTCCAAAATACAAAAATTTAACAGTTTATGGCTAATGATCTTTGAGTTATGTCCTACAGCGTAAATATATGTTATATTTAAATTTTTTGTTTTTTAGAGTGTTGATAGCAAAAGGAGGAATGCACAACTAGTTGTTACAACAGTCCCCTATAAAAATTAGAACCTCCTACTTCTAATTGTTTTTAAGCCATGCGAGATATTTACGTGTGTACGTATATATATATATATATATATATATATATATATATACACTGATGTCTGTACGCATGAAAGTATGGCCATGCGTACAGACTTCATAACAAAGCTAGTCAGAACGGTCTTATTTTTTTTATCCCTACTATCTGCTTTTTTGCTACACGGGGGCTAATGATACCGGGGCCTATTGGTTAAAGCTGATTCCGAACGGCTACAAACATCCATACTACAGTAAAACGAAATGCTCTTAGGAATGGATGAAGCTTAATTTTAAATGTTTAAAATTTCAAAATTAACGCTTCCTTGTACGTGCGTACAGAAGTAACGCTGAAACTAATCGAAATTAATTCTGGCCTGTTTAACTTTTTGAGGACGGGCGTTTCATATATGCAATATCTTTTAAATTGAACCAAATGATTCTCTAGAATTCAGATATCTGTAATAGACAAGTTCACCTATAGCAGACATAGGGCTACGTCTAGTGGCAATAAGAAATACTAATTAAATATGTTCTACTCAAAATATTATTAATAATATACTCATTTCCACAGTCAATTTGAAAGACGTTGCATATATGATGCACTCGTCCTCAAAGGGTTAAATGATTCCTTTGAAACATGAGCCCTGAAATGTTTCACGAAAACAATTCTTCCTTTATACTGTACAAGAAATTAAAAAGAAAATAAAGTGCGTTGTATGAGTCTGCTGGTACAAAATGAATTTTCGAATTACAATTTTCGATATTCAAAAATAGACTAAATTAGTTCTGAAGTTCGAACGTGTTTCAGGTGTTTCACAGTTCGAAGTGAACTTCCGTCCAATGTTAATATAAGGAAGAAAAGTTCTTCCGTTCGGCGTTCTTCATCTCGCTTCATTGGAAATGTCGGAAGAATGCTGTTTCTCCTTCCGCCCCCCCCTGTGTAACAAACAACAGGTTCTTTGTCTTTTCGGCGAACTTTCTTTTGCCGACGTTCACGCCCCACCTACTACAACGGCATCAAAAGTACGGTCCCGAACGAAATACCGACAAAACGAACGACTCTGCGAAGAGAAGGGCGGATAAGCAAATATCTTATAGGGCCTCTCCAGGACCTCCAACTCATGGAGGAAAAAAAATAGCTGTATTCTACCTTATGCTTTCTCATGCGCTCGGCACAAAAGAATGTTTTGTGTTCTGTTAAATCTTGATTGTGGTGATTTAACAATCGTTTTTAACACTTTGCTTCTCCTGTTCATCAGATACAATATACATATTTAACGCTAGTTCTCAACTGACAAATAAGCCCTCTTATTTAGCAGCGACCAAAAGTGTACAGGAAAAGTTTTTTTGGAAATAAAAGGTCGTTTTCGATTTGTAAATTCGCATTGCAGCTTAAAACGTCACGACCCAAGTACCCACTTGGAATACTTTTTGTGCCACAGATTCTTTGTTGTCTTGGAGAAATCTTTGAATCTTTGAAGAATGAAGTTCCTACCAGCTTATTGAAAAGTGATTTTTAGAAAAGATTTTTATTTAGAGTTCATCAACAAAAACAATAACGAAAAAAAAATAGAAATACTAATTTTTTACACAAAATCAATAATATTTCTCTCATCTAGAAAGGAGACAAATTCTTTCCTCTAACCCGACTAAAAAAACATTTTCTCTTTTCTGAAATTCGGTGCCGTTAGATATCTTATTTCTTGGAATAATATTGTACTTCTATGTTTTACGAAAATGTGAAGGGGATAACAGACAATACCGCCGACCTGTCGTGACATCCAACTTTCTCAAGTTATTTTTTCTTTTCTCATAAGGAACAGTCATCTTTGGGCGACTGTAAAATAAAATGTTAGATTTAAGACATCACGGGATATCACTTGACATCGCGTCACGATCGGGATGACATTTTATCCCGTATCCATTTTATCACTATATCTTCTGCGTATGGAACTGAACTATCGATTTCTAGACACAAGAGATGCACCGAAGTTCTTCCGACTTTCATACTCTAGTACAGGGATGGACAAACTTTTTTCGACCGAGGGCCAAAAATCGAGAGAAAATAAGTTTGGCGGACCAAGATAAATTTTTCTAAAATTTTAAAATTAATATACATGTACCTAACGGTTTAAATACGTTAATGAGATGAATGAAATAGCGATTTCATTTTTAGAACTTCCTTACACTGAGGTCCGAAGTGAGATGTACTGATTTTAAGGAACGATGCTAAGTGCTCATCTGTCAGTCTACTTCTGAAATTATTCTTTCTAAGGTTCAAAGTCGAAAACACTTGTTCATATATAAGAAGCAAATATACCGCTGATATTCTGGGCGTGAGATAATAAATTTGGGATATAATATTTAAGCAAAGTAGAAAAGGAGATGGATATATAATGTATAAATATGTATTTCTTTTACTTTGCCTCGGACTGGCAACTTAAAATTCTATCCCCGGCCGGATAAAACCTTCAGGCGGGCCGTAGTTGTCCCGAGGGCCGTAGTTTGCCCATCCCTGCTCTAGAACAAAAATATGTCTATTCGCTTTAAGCCCAAATACACCCCACAGAGTTGAAACCCCTACACTCATACATTTTTAAGAATTACAAATCCACCATAACAAAAATAATTCTTTATTTAGAGTGATTTATTTAAAATGAAAAACCAAGGCTGATATGGATAGTATTAATTTTTTTTTTACTCTACGTAAATAAAGATTTTGAAAATATTCATAAGATTAATGAAAATTTCCTTCTTTTAGCAAGTTTACTGTGCAAGTTTACTGTAAGCATCAAATATTCTTCTGCTTTTCAAACTGTATAAGTTGTTTAAGTAAAGGCAAGTTTTAATTGCATTAATTATGCCTGAATATCCCGTTTGAACGCAGTTTTAAACAAATGCAAGTTCTTAATTTTGCTATAAAAACTCAACAATCAAAGCGTAGAATCTTACTTCAATATTAAATATATAAAGAATAATTTCATTTTTACTCCGAGATATCTGCTTTGTACTCTTTATCATGTTTGAAAGAAGATATGGCAACGGCTCTAACCTTTTACTATCTTTTCTATATTTCCATGATTTTCTTGGTAAAGCACGACTTTTCGTAAGAAATTAAGGTTAAAAACGATAGGGGGGATTCGAGAAATGAAGCAATTTTTTTTCCTCTCACAGATGTGCTGCGCTGCCTCTCATTGTTAGTTTTTCGTAAGTGTATTGGCTCGCATTAAAAGACGCGATGACTGCCAAAGGTAGAAGAAGAAAAACTCTGAAGAGCATCTGCCGTTTGACTCGTCGAGTGGGGGGCATTTTCTAGGAGGGTTTTTGGAAATCATTTGAAAAGGCCCACATCTGCCCCGCGGGGCTCGTGGGAAGACCTCAATCAGAGAGGGTCTTTAGAGATCCCCCTCCTCCCGGTGCCTTACCCTGGAACAAAGATATAGATCTACTTGTGCATTTTCGTCGATACCTGAAGGTTAC
Organism: Pardosa pseudoannulata; assembly: GCA_032207245.1. NCBI lineage: Eukaryota > Metazoa > Arthropoda > Arachnida > Araneae > Lycosidae > Pardosa > Pardosa pseudoannulata. Next base: position 155,178,779 of record CM063510.1, read on the forward strand.
TACAAGTACCTAGTGCATGGTAATTAGGAGAAAAATGGGAAGATCTACAGCTTCAGTCTTGGCTAAGACGGAGAAACGTGGCACTTTACAGCTTGTAGTTTTACACTTGTCACCCCAATAACGAGGATTCTAGTCGTCTCCAAGATGAAAGTTAAGGTTGTTCAATATTCTCAAGAACCAGAAGTTTAAGATTAAATGTAAATTGAAAGATATAAGAGAATTAATAGCTACTAAAATCATCAAAAAGGAGAAGATGCTATCGTAGCCAAGAATAAATGTAATGTTTCCCAAAATATCCAGGAATCAGAAGTTCTCAATAAATGAGTCACCAAAGATATAAAAGTGTTAATCGTCTCTAAAATCACTAAAAATGTGAAGATACTAATCGTAGCCAAGAATAAATGTAAAAGTGTTAATAGTCTCTAAAATCACCAAAAGTTTGGAGATACTAATCGTAGCCAAGAGTAAATGACACGTAGCTGAAATATCGAAAAACCAGAAGTTCTCAATAAATGAGTCACCAAAGATATAAAAGTGTTAATCGTCTCTAAAATCACTAAAAATGTGAAGATACTAATCGTAGCCAAGAATAAATGTAACGTCTCCCAAAATATCCAGAAATCAGAAGTTCTCAATAAATGAGTCATCGAAGATATAAAAGTGTTAATCGTCTCTAAAATCACTAAAAATGTGAAGATACTAATAGCAGCTAAGAATAAATGTAACGTCTCCCAAAATATCCAGGAACTAGAAATTCTCAAGAAAAAATGCAGTCATTAAAGATATAAAAGGTGTTAATCGTCTCTAAATTCACTAAAAATGTGGAGATACTAAACGTAGCCAAGAATAAATGACAAGTCGCCAAAAATATCGAGGAACCAGAAGTTGTCAAGAATAAATGCAAAGTCATCAAAGATATAAAAGTGCTAATCGTCTCTAAAATCACTAAAAATGTGGAGATACTAATCGTCGCCACGGATAAATGACACGTCGCTGAAAACATCGAAAAACCAGAAGTTCTCAAGAATAAATGCAAAGTCATCAAACATATAAAAGGTATTAATCGTCTTTGAAATCACTAAAAATGTGGAGATACTAATCGTAGCCTACAATTAATGTATTGCCGCCCAAAGATTGACGGTGTTAACATTAAGTTATAAATGAAAAAAAAGGGGACTGAATTGCGTTTCGACAATTTCTTAGCAGGTAAAAGAAAAGAAAAGAATACAGAGAAGATAAAAAAATTAAATTCATACAGCAGAAATAAAACGAAAAATATTACATAAATGTAAAATTTAGAAAAATTTGAAATTCACAATTCTTCATGTGTAAAATAATTATAAATGATAGAAATAAAGATTGAAATATAATAGAATATCTTAAACTAAAAAAAGAAACAGTATATCTTTAACGAAGTCTAAATGCAAAATACTTGACAAAGTTTATTTTTTAAAATATATAATGAATAAAGATTTATTTTTTAAAATAGATAACGAATGTATAAATTCAAAATTGTCGAAGTAGTAGACATACGATACATGTATATATATATATATATATATATATATATATATATATATATATATATATCATCACAGTACATACACGTACGGAAGGAAAAACATCACCATAGAAGATTAACAAAAATTTTTCTATCGTACTTGGTCAGGAATGCCATAAAGTGTTATTGTTTTTCAAAATGGTGAGGTTCAACTTAGGATGATTTCAATAATTTTTGACTCTTTGCAAAGGAGTAAGTAAAAACTGCTTTTTGAGTAACAGGTAACTTCTATGAGAAACGTGTAACTACTCTTCTATCCGGCGGATTACGGGTCCGCCAATGACGGGCATATTATGAAAAATCGTGTCTGCCTACCATGTCCGAAATTAGAGGATGACTGCGCATTTCAACTGATACCTAGAAATCTAAAAGCATTCTATTTTTTCTCTTTCATTTGCTGGGGGATTCTTATTTTTGTGCAATATTTGATGTCTAGTTTGATCGTGTAATTATTGGCATTCGTTATTATCCGCATTTGTGTAAGAACTCAATTTTTATTCCCTTTTATGTTGTCATTTCGTTTTTAATGAGAATGAGGTTGAGTTTCGTCCCTTTGTCATCAGAATTTACTTTTTATGTTCGCCCTCCCCCCTCTCCAGTGGAGTGTGCTTCATTTCATGCATTATTCGAAGTCATCCGGGTCATTACCTACGATTTTCGAATCTTAAGGAAAAGGACATAACCGTGATTGATTTTTCATACCCGTTGCCAAACGCTATTTGAAAATAATAAAAAGAAAGGGGGATACACCCTTCAGCCATGGAGAGAGTAAAGAATCGTGCGTCGCTGTAGAAAAGAGAAAATCAGTTACGCGATTCTTCGCCAGATGGGCGATTCTCAGCTCTTCCACTTCGAAGACTTTTCTTCTACACAGTATTTCGTGTTTTATTAATGAATTATCGACGTCATTTTATTTATTTTTGTGGGGAAGGGGAGGGAAATTACGTAAAAATGCAGCGAAATGTGTGGTTTCCATGCGTGTCGTTGTGAATATTTATTAACATGAGACTAAGGATTAGACATTAGAGACTGGCTGACTCAAAATATAACATACCAACGCAGAATTGAGACTACTGAAGTTACGAACAGGAAATTCGAAATACATATTCTTATTACGATGTATGGAACCACTGAAAAAGTATTTTTCCTATTTCTGAGGGAGTTGATACAGGCTAGAATATAAAGGTTGAAGCAACAAAAAGTTGTTTTCTGCAAATTTCTGCTATTGTTGCAACAAAGTTATTTCTACAAAGTCTCCAAATGACTTATTTGAGTCTTGATTCATTGAATAATGCTCGTGTATGAATACTTAAAAAGGAACCATCTTCGTGAGAAAAAAATCTTTATTTAGCTTTCTAAGCGGTAGTGAATATTCTTGAACACTCTATATTTTGTTTTAAATAGGGAATGCTCCATTACCCAGTGATTCTAGTTCACATTACAAAACAGACTTAATCTTCAATAAAAATTACATAGATTTAATAATGTGTCCAAGATAGTGAAAAATCGGTTGTATAATATAAGCATGATTACAAGTATAAATATCATTTAAAGGTTTTTCACTAATATTATTTGAAGACTAAATTCGATAAAATTCTTCTTTTAAAAACTTTATTTTTAATGAATGAAGTAATTATATACATATATATATATATATATATATATATATATATATATATATATATATATATATATATATATATATATATATATATATATATATATATATATATATATATTGAGTTCTTGAGTGAAGAAGTAGCGTGAAGAAGGATCACAGTCATAACAGAATTAGAAATCACTTTCATTTTTTCTGGAGTAAATACTGGTTATGTACAAAGGGATTCTAATTCTCCCAAAACAAGTCGAAATGTAGAGGATTGTTGCTTGCATAAAATTAGCACGACGATCACAGTCGGAAAAAAGATTAAATAATCTCACAAAATGGGGAGGTTTTTCCACGGTGCAATGCAAACCCAATCTATCCCCTATTCGGTGTCCGAGACCCTGCAGTTCCTTATGTGAGCGGACTTTACGAGTCTCCCGAACGTAATCACTAAAAAGCTGTCTCTAGTCAAATGTCACGCAAGCCTCCACGAGGTCAAAGCACCTACGTAAAAAAATGTCGAAAAGCCCCGAGTCGCAAAATTCTAGGCTTTTTATACCTGGGGGTCAGTTACGGTCCCTCCAACCGTTTTTTGATCAGTTACGATTCCAGTTACCTGAGAACTCCAGCTAAGGTTACAGCTAGTTTTTTAGTTGTTCATTCGCTAGCTGTCCCGATCCTGGAATTCTCAAGGCACCCTTTGGGATTATTACCGCAACCGATCAGGGGTGTGACGCCTATTCAACCGAACTGTTAACCTCCCAGACACTGCGTCGCCGCGCTATTGTAGCCGGATCGAAACAGGAGGAATTCAGATCAGCTGATTTTGGTCTTTCATGTTCTGATCAAAGGGGGTCTTCACAGTACACTTTCGTGCTACATTAGTTGCACTGTTTTATGACTATTAGAAAATAATCCATTTAGCCATAATTGATGGGCATACGAAAAAGATAAAACGTGTGCTAGAATAGAATAAATGCAAAGACTTTATAAATAAGAAAGAAATGGGAAGCCAAATCTTTGTTTAGCCTTCGTTTTCAGCCACTGCGTTCGTTTGCATTGATAATGCAACTCCCAGTATATAAAACTGTTGTCTGCGTTCACTCTGCCTTACTAACCTTAGATTTGCATTTATAGCTATTTAATAGGCATCATTATATCTATTTGGTAGTTATATTTGTGTAGTCGAAGGATATATACAATGTTTATCTTTCCATGTGTGTATGGGGTTGGCTGAGGCATGACGATCTATATTTGTAGCATTAGAGCTCTAAATCCTGGGAAATATAATTTCAAGTCAGTTCGTAAGTGCCAAGTATATATTCTCCAACAGGCGGATCAAAATCTGCGGATTCAAGTACTGAAAAATTTCACCCTAATTGTCCGGCCATCATCTAGCTTTCCCTTTTGTTAACCCTTTTGCACTCGAGGGCTCTGGAGCTGGAGCCATTTAAAATTTGTCTTCAAACTCGAGCGCTCCGCTGCGGAGGCAATGCAAATAATTTGCAGTTTTTAACATAAGAACAAAAAAAATTCGTAAAAACTAATTATTTTGCATTGTTTCTGTAGCGGAGCCTTTGAGTTTGAACATAAATTTTAAATGTCTCCTCTCCGAAACCCTCGAGGCAAAGAGTTAATATTATGATCATTCGAATCGAACTAAATTGAACCAAACTGAACCTCTATGAAGTAGATGAATGCTATTGAGTATGTACTTTTGACACCGTAATTTTATACCAAAACTTGGATCTGATCTTTCAATCACAATAGATATTTTAGAATAAGGAATAGCATAATCTTTCGTTTCATAAATTGTTGAAACTCTGGTGGTGGGGAAATCCTGTCTGAAAATTTTCTCTTGCAAGGGGCACAAGCCGGATATCTTTCTATTTAAAGCTTCGGAACTCAAACGATTTTAATTTAAATTTTCCCCAGAGAATAAAAGCACCTTAAATATCATATTGCCCCATAAACTAACTTTGCCAGCGAGCTCAGTGGCCGAATTGTCAAAGCACGAGATCCAGACCCAAAGTTTGTGGGTTCGATGCTTGTCATAGCGGTTGAACCAAAGTATGGATTTTTAATTTAAAAATGTTATTTATTGTTGCCTTATGTTCTCAAACATTCTAGATCTTTCTTTATTATGTAAATTAGTTATTTCTCGAATATTCTGTTTGGGTTTAAAAGCTGATACTCACTAGTTGTAGGCAACTTCTCGATCTTGCAAGGTTGCGAGTTGCTACTTAGTTTCAATAAATTTGTTTGTTAGGTTAAACGGTGTGTTCATTCGAATCTGCGTGTCAATATTTTCAAAGTAATCGTCGCCAACATATTCTTAAAGAAATTCAAGATGGCCTGCAAAATGGAGGCCGAACGATGTGAATTCGAATTTCTGGATGAGTATCCTTGTTGGAAATTCTTTTCAATATTCAGCCAATTTAGAAATATTTAGATATTTGGCAAATTTAAAAGTAGTACAGAAGCTACAAGGTAAAAAGTTTTAAAATTGGGGACTACGAATGTGTACATGGTATCTACAGCATTTTTAAACTTAACTCTGACAAGACAAGCTCTTACTCTCAGTTTCGTCTACACAATATTTCATCTGCAGTCAACGCTTGTAGAGCTGTCATCGTCTGGGTGTTTTCCGAGCACCCTTTGTCAGCTTTCTTAAATTAGGGGGAAGACCGTCATTAGTTCTGTAGGCACCCGAGATACTTAACAATCATTCTGCCACGGGTACAGCTCATTTCTGCTTTTAATCCTGTTAGAAGAAGGAAAAAAAGATAATACTCTGGAGTTTCCCCTCCCCAAGTTAGCTCCCTATCTTCACGCCGTAATTGCGTTTGTGTACGCATGATGAGACACCCTCCACTAGGGACGACAAATTTTGGTTTCTTTAAGAATTCGGGGTAAACGAGCTGCTAGACTAATGTTTCTAAACAACGGGATCCCCTCCCCCTTTCACTATGTTGACATACATGTGTGTCATGTGTGTTCATCTGTATTTTATATAATCACAACTTCCGAGTTTTAAACAGTGATTACAACTGTGTTGAAACATGTACGTCAATTTCTAACGTTTATTGTCTAGATCTCGATAACCTCTTATCGTTGGCACTCATTTATTATATAAGAATTAGATTCATTTTGTAAATTGTTCTGTTTTAAGTGGTATTTTATATTATAGAATAAAAATACGTTGTTTAGTCCAATCCTATTAACACATTGTGTGCGGGTACATTTCGCAGCGGAATTGTACCGGGAGCGGGCATTTTGTGCGTAAATTTAGTTATTCAGTTAATCTCAAAAGATAAAAAATTATTTAATTTTTAACCAACTTTTCGTACTTTATATTGAAATATATGAACAAATATATAAATATAAATATATAAATAACAACCATAAGATTTTTGTAAACAAAAAATATATTTTTTAGTGGATAAATTTATAATAGTATCGTAAATATGAAAAATCAAATAGAAATAGTAGTGTATCGTTTTAATTTTTTTGAATTATGTTATATATAAACATTTTTACATTATAAAAAAATGAAAAGAGCAATCATAAAACTAATAATGTTTTACAGTTTGGTAATGTTCAAAGCATTTTCCTCTATGAAGAGGTACACGGCAAAACTTGCATATGTAAGATGTTTCACTCCGCACTTTTTTCACAGCACACACACGACTTTATCTTTGCGGATTTTTCTTCTTCCCAGCAGTAACAGTTTTCTCTAAAATATGTTTCCGCATATCCAATGATAATCTTCCAGGAAGATTGTATTTAGGTCATATTTAGGGTTTTAATCAATCTTCCCGTTCTGTAGTTCCTCAGCGACTGATGTAAAAACTAGTTTTTATTTCTCTAAATTTTTCCAGAATCTATGTAGTAGACAAGAACATTCGGATTCGTTTTCCTGTATATACCGTTATTTTTGTACCCACAAACAAACCATGTTGTTACACTAACCCGTACTAGTACGTGACTCGCGCTCAAGTATCAATCGTCAGAAAACGTACTAGTACGTGTCCCGCATACAGTGTGTTAAGAAAAATGTGACGGACCTCATGAGACGATGAAAAGAATTGGAGAAAGGTGCTGCAAATGCATGTAAATTTTAAAAATCCAATCAAATTTACAATGACATAGCGAGGGAGACAAAAGAGGTCTATAGTGCCCCCTGCACAACTCTCAGAGGAGCGACAAATGGTATATTCTATATATTAATATTATATTACTATATGGTTTTCGGATGAGGAAGCGGTGCTAAAAATGAATCGTATCCGATAGCCAATTATATTCATTACGCCCCTGTACATTTAAGTGATTAATTTTGTACAATATTTTATATCGCCATAAATGGAATTATAAAATATATTAGAACCAAATAGAGAAAAATGCAACACAAACAAAATGCTTTGTTTTTGGATTCACATCTTCGACAAATCCCAGACATAGAATTCTCGATCTCATGCTAACTGTTGTCGACTATTCAATTCTACAGGGTGTTTCATATTGAATGGGACAAAAATAATAGCGTATTGTGACTGCCGTAACGGATATATTCAGCTGAAACAAATTTATTCTGCAACTACAATTATACAAGTTTTATTTGGCAACAGGAAAATATTATCGGATGACGAACTCGCCGCTGGAGGCTCTGTTAAAAAAAATGTCTTCCATGCAGGAGAAAGCGTACTGCTTTTTCGAATATGCCAAAACCTCTTCGGTAACTGTTGTGCAAAGACATTTTCGCACTAAATTTCGTAAAGAACCACCGCATCGGCATAACATAAGCAAGTGGGTGGAGCAGTTCCAGGATACCGGCTGCTTAAGCAAGAACAAAAGCCCAGGACGAAAAGAAACAAAACCCGAAGTGGTTGAAAGAATTCGTGATTCGTTTTTACGGAGTCCCTCAAAATCAACGCGACGTGCAGGTGCAGAACTGGCTGTCCCTCACACAATCACCCTCTTCGCTGGATTGGCCGTGCTGGGCCACAGGATTTGACATGTCTTCATTGGCCGCCGAGATCACCAGATCTAACTCCCTGTGATTTTTTCTCTGGGGTTTCGTTAAAGACAAGGTGTTTATGTGTCCGCTTCTTCAGAACTTAGAGGAACTTAATCAGCGGATAACTGCAGTGTTGAACTCCATCACAGGGGATATGATATCACGAGTGAGGCAGAAGCTTGATTACCGAGTAGACATTTATCGTGTCACCGGAGGGGCACATATTGAACACCTGTAGAAACTTGAATAAATGTAGTTTTGAGCTAAATTTGAATTTTCTGAATATATTAATTACAACGTTCACAATCATGTTTTCTTCTTGTCCCATTCAATAGGAAACACCCTGTATTTGAACACACGAGAGGCTCTGGAGTTTTAAACAATGTAACCAAAAATATAAATTTGTCAACAAATTATTTTAAAGTTTTCTTATTACTTAAATTGGGAGCCTTAAACGAGTTTGAAGTGAGCGAAAGGATTATTATGAATGCGACGCTTCCAGATCTGCCATCGTCTCGGCGTAGCCCGACCACCCTTTACTCAATTTAGGGGGAAGATCGCAGTCATCCGCCTCAGATCTCCCTCGAGATTCTCGACAGTCGCTTTGTCACAGCTCATTTCTGGCTTTTAATTATGCTGCAGAGGAAAGAAATGAATATTACCCTCGAGTACTCCTACCCGAGTCGCATAACTCTATTTTCGCGCCGTAATTGCGTTTGTGTACGGACGAAGGAGCACCAGCAAATATCAGTTCCTAAGGCTAGAGAAGAAGGGAGACGGGTTGCTCGATTATTGTACCCTAACACTGCGATTTTCTCCCCTTTTGACTCCCCGAAGTTTTTTTTGGTCTCTGCCGTAAGAATTATTCCTAGTATTTAAATAGTAATATTTCATTTTCGTCTGGAAAAAAAAATGAAGGTTACTGTAACGGAGCTATCTAAGTTATAAATGCAATTTTAACACATTATATGCGGGACATGTACTGGTACGTTTCCTTACGATTGATACTTCAGCGCGGTTCACGTAATAGTACGGGTTAGTGTAACAACATGGAACCGAATATCCTTGTCTACTACACAGATTCTGGAATAATTTAGACAAATAAAAACTAGTTTTTTCATCAGTCGACGTGGAAC
>CM063510.1:155193095-155213095 GCA_032207245.1 Pardosa pseudoannulata
CCATGTCGAAAAGATTGAAACAGAAGGTATCTTGCACCCCAGTAGTGGGAGTAAATACAATACTTTTTCAAACCAGGACAAGACAAAAGCTCTTCTGGTCCCCTCAACACAATCTGAAGTGATAAAGACGTCCATATCTGATAACATGTAAACAGTAGCAAGTCTTATTTCTGGTGCAATCTAGAATCTAGAGCTTTGTAAGATTCGGATGACCCACAATCTCACAATAAGTGTTTGTCTGGTGTACGAGCACCAGGTTTGCTTATCTGGATTTAAACCCACAGATGTTCATCCATAAACTGTCTTTACACACTTGTCTGCGACATTTGGAAATTGGAAAAGAGTGAGAACACTGGAGGAAGGGGGGGGGGACCTCTTACATCTAGTCCCGTAAACTGTACTAAATAATATCTGTGATTACAGAACTCGTAAAATCTCCGAATTCGATATTTTCAGAGAGTTTGAGGGCATAAATATCGCTTGGAGATGGGCGAAACGACGGCCGAATCGGCAGACCTCTCCTTTTTGGATTCGGCCCACAAAATTAAAAAAATTGTTTTTTAAAATAATTTTTCAATGTTTCATAATTTCTTTTTAATCTCAAAATGTTGAATGTTTTTTTTTATATTTGTCTAATAATATGGGAGGGGTTTCCTCCCTCAAAAATAAAAAAATATAATATTTTTAATCTTTCAGAAAATGCCATTTCTGCCGCCATTTTTTTATACAGGTTTCTTAAAAGCCATGTTTTTTTTTTGGTTTATCTTCAGAAAGCGCCATTTTCTGCCGCCATTTTTGTTTGGCGATTTCAAATGAGTTTTATTTGCCAAGATCGCCAAGAAAAAAACATGACGGCCGAAAAAGCGTAGAAATCACATCTGTTCCCTAATATTATGTAGGGATTCCTTAGATACTTGCAGTCACAGTTTTTTACTGTTTGTCTAGTACATCCCACGGCATTCTAGGAACAGAACTAGCTAAGCCTCGTCACAGAGTCAACACTCCACCCAAACAGGAGGACAAAAGAGACTAGAGTGATACTCAACAACAACAACAGCCGGGATCTCCAATGATTTTGACTCAACAGTCGAGTCATCTGTTGTCGACATCCTTGAATGACGGGCGCGTGGACAGCATGAAAAGATATCCCATCCAGGGGGTCCATGGTTGAAAAGATACGACTACAGGGGATGGCAGATGTATTGACGTGGTGCGCATGCGGGAGTTGTGTACAAAGTGAGGATCGCACAATCACTTCTATATAAGTGTTTATGCTATAGAAATCATGACCATTATATTTATTCACCAAGAATGAAAAGCGTGGGTTTTCGTAAAATGCCAATATCTCTAATTAGTGTTAATGGCTGAAAAGTAAATTTTTTAATGAAATTTAGTTCATGCAATATATTTTTAACCCATTGCCTGTACATCACATATGGTATACGCATCTAACGGTTTTATCACACGAGGGTACGAGCTGACAACAATTTCGTGCTAAAGACAAGAGAAAATCTACGTGGGGTTACATAAATTCAAAAAATTTTAAGTACATTTTCCATACCAATGTCGACAGAATCTTAGCTGATATCCAAATATTTTGTTTCTTCTGAATATTTTTAAAAATTATTTGAATGTGTAGTTTGATATTAAACCTTATCACTAGACAACTTAAAAGTGCTTAGGCAACTACTTCATGCTGCAACTTCGACCACTTTTGCAGGATATAAGGTTACTATTCTGTCAAAATAGTCGATCCAAATTTACCTTGCCTCCCACCCTGGCGTTGGCAGTTATACGAATACTACCTGAAAGAAAAGGCGGGGGAGGGGGGCTGGCATTTACGGCTTTTATATCTATGGGAATATTATCAACCCAACATTTGTGTCTCTGACATTGCATATGTCATTTTTTAATTACTCTTGCAATAAAAATTATCCCCAACCCACAGAATCACTCCATTATATAGTGTTTATCTTGAAATCTACAATCTCACAGTTCTTTTCTCTGATTGGCTAATTTGGTTCGACTAGTTTGACTTTTTCCATAAAGGATAGGAAAAATCGAACTTGAAGAGTAACCTTGTTGCGGCGAATGCAAAAACTGTTGTTCAAAAGAGTCGCGTGAAATGCTTGTCAATGCGTACGCGCCAGTGTGATAAAACCTTAATAAGTGACAAAAATGAAAAATAAATTAGTAATTTATTACGAAATATTTTAAACTTCTAAAAGTTTGCGATTAGTTTATCTTGGGAAAACAAAATTCTTATTGGAAGACGTGTAATACCATCAAATAAGCATGAAACAAGCTTCAAATGATCCTGTTTGCTTTACCTGTATGGCCTATATCATACGTGACAAAGATAGGCATTAACAACTGTTTAACGTGACTGTCTCGTGCTGGAAAAATCTACGTGTGATAAAGTATTTTAACACGACTGCAAAACGAAACAGTCTCTTGAAAGACTTGTCAGAATCTTCGTCTTGTGAGATAAAGCCATAATTCTTTATGAGCTTATATATCATATGTGATATTTTAAGCGAAATGTAATTTGGTGTAGCGTCTTGAATTTAGTTAGATTCATCATTAGACGTATTAAATTTAGAGCTTTATACCTGATGTACATCATATGAGTCTCTCCTATGGTTACTACGAAAGGCTTTACTAGGGCTGTAACTAGATCCTTTAGCGCCCGTGGTAAAAAAACTGGTCTGCGCCCCTACCACCATATATAGTGAGAAAATAAACAAACCTGATTTTTTTTCTATATTCTTTTTCTATATTCAGAATAAACTAGCAAAATATTTTGTTAATTCTTAAAATGTTCCTAGTACATTAATTTTACTTCTATTCTTACCTTATTAATACAAATATATTTCAAATAAATTTTCCTAGTAAAAACATTAAAAGCATGCATGTTCATAACATAAAGACATTTGACTCATGTGGTAAAGAAAGTCTTCGAATATTTAGCATCTTTACGTTGTGGTTCCCTGGCAAAAGAGTGAACATAATATGTATAACAGGGTTTGTGTGTTGTTAATAAACTATCATATTTTAATGAATATTCTCCAGCACACGAGGTTTATTTGACATTTTTATGAATAAGTTTATCTACAGTAGTGGTTCTAAAATTTAATTTGAAATATTTACTGCCCAGACCGAAGGCTGGGTGCGAAGCAGCTAGTACTGAAAAATATTTTTAAACTCTTTGTAGGTATTATTTTGCTAATAAACTGAATAGTTTTTTTAGGGGAATATTTTTTATTTAAACGTTGAATTTTTATAAAAATTGGTGAATTTCTAAATTTAAATTGAGTTTTAATAACTTTAAAATTTAAAACGAATACCCGGATTTGTATTAAGGCATATTAGGAGCGTTTGGTAAACACTTTGTCAGTATACATAACAAGTTCATCATAGTCTCTAGAAACATTTTAAAAATTAAGAAAATTCATTAAAAAAATCATTTATAAACACATTGGATTGTTAATAAAAAAAACTATTTTTCAACTTTTCCTTATTTCTACTCGCCGAACGATGGCCGATTGGTTGGGGTGCTGTCCTTCGGTACTGGAGTTCGTGGGTTCGAATCCCACTATGGCATGGATGTTTGTAGCTGTTCGGAATCGACTTTAAGCTGTAGGTCCCGGTCTCATTAGCCCTCGTGTTGCAAAAAGTAGACCGTAGCACTCCAAACCAAACCAAACCTTATTTCTACTCCGGGCAAATCATTCTCTTTCAGACATTTTCTTCATGGTGCGGCGTCCCTAAGACTGATGCGCCCATGGCAGATGCCAATCTAGCCACGCCCTAGTTACGGCCCTGGCTTTACGGCTGCCATTAGAGAATATATCAGGGGAAAACTATCCTCTTAATAACTCTAATATATAAATCAGCCAGTATCAAACACATTGTATCAAAGTAAAATCCAAATAGCTTTTATACCCCTCGATGGTTGAGACAGAAAGACGTGACGTAGAGTCAAACTAAATAAGACGTACCTCAAATGTCTTTAAGTTAAATATTATGTATATTTCGCCCATTTATTTATTTCCTCAACTCTTTTGGAAGCGGATGTAAATGAAAAATAAATTTTTCACACTGCATACTTATTTTGAGATCACTTTTAGGCTGCAGGCACTCACCTTTCAGATTTTATCCCAATCCTCACTTCAGATATGTTGGACATTTGAAGATGGGAGCATCTTAAAAGAGAATCCTCCCCTCTCTACGTTGAGATGCCTCAAACACCATCGAGCCGAGTTTGCAAATCAAAACGGAACCTCCTTGGTGAAAATATACAATATATAATGACTCTCTCTATAATCTGGACATGTAGATAATAGGGCACATTTTCTACTCGGAACTTATAAGGGATGGTTTAAATACATATCATGAACTGTACAGACCAAAAATTCTCGCCCACAGTTCATAAAATGGGACCTTACAATCCTATTTCATTATCGAGAAACAAGAGATTAAAACCTATGAAGTCATGGCCGGTGGACCGAAAATAAGCGTTTCATATCGAAAATAATGCGTGTGATCGCCAAGATCCAATCGATTTCTATCTATGGGGACAAGTAAAGAAATGGGTCTATCGAATACCGGTTAATGCAAAAAAGAGACTTATTGGCTTCTATCCATGCTGTATCCACAAAAGTAAAAAAACATAAAAAAGGCTTAGCTAGTCCTCGTACGCATGCCTCGATAGGTGCCATGATCTTTTATAACACTTTTCGATATAGACGCATTATGTCGTGTGAAATTAGCGCTGTTACTCTTTCTGATTAAACGTATATTCGATTCACCGTAAGTGCTTCCACATTTTTTTTTAGGTGCCACACTCAACATAGATGTATTTTATAATTTATCGGTTTATATTTATGATCGGAATATATTTCGATTCTTGAGGAATCGAGAATCGGTTCAGCTGTCGTGATCTTGACCAAATATCCCGTATAAATAAACATACGAACAAATGATTACGTTGACTCGCTCTTTTGGGCATTAGCTACTTATTTTCCGTCTCAGTCGTTTCTTGGACTGAATTTGTTTACCATTTTTTCAAGTCCTCGGTTCTATCATCGGAACGAACATACTACAGTTTGTTCCATAACAGCGTGTCTCTCATAACTTCGCCAATAGATAGTGTGCAGATACCGGCTTAATTGCACTGACTGTAATGTAATAAATTATATAAAATTATTATGTTCTAAGAATTTTTTTTATTATTACTAAGTTTTTTTTCATACTTCTAATGTATTTTCTATGCTTTTGTGAGAAGTACTGTACTTATAAATGTAATTATTTTTTATCCTTAAAATGATCCGGTTTTGCACATTTTTATTAGATTCTTATATATGTAATAGTTTATTGTGCCTGTTAAAATAATCAAAGTAGTTATACTTTGATTATGAGACTTAATAGTACTGTGCAAAGTGTTTAAATAAAAAAATATATATGGTTTTGTAAGTTCTAAAAAAAATCTATTTTGAAATACTTGAGTAGTTTCTGATGTTTTCTTTCATTTCGCTTAAATAAAAGTTAGTTTTATTGTATACGTGATCCGTATCGAAGCAATAAGATGCAATGAAAACAAACAATGTTTTGCACATGTTTTATTAGATTATGTATGTAATAGTTTATTGTGCTTGTTAATATAATCAGAGTAGTTATACTTTGATTATGAGACATAATAGTAGAGTGTAAATTTTTTAATTAAAATATATATACATATATTATACATATATTATATATATATATATATATATATATATATATATATATATATATATATATATATACACATATATATATATATATATATATATATATATATATATATATATATATATACACACATACATACATATATATATACATATATATATATATATATACATATACATATATATATATATACATATATATATACATATATATATATATATACATACATATATACATACATATATATATACATATATATATATATATACATATATATATATATATATATATATATATACATATATATATATATATATATATATATATACATATATATATAAATATATATATACATATATATACAATATATATATATATATATACATATATATATATGTATACATATATATACACATATATATACATATATATATGTATACATATATATATATATATATATATATATATACATATATACATATATATATACACATATATATATATACATATATACATATATATATATACATATATATATATATACATATATATACATATACATATATATACATATATATATATATATATATATATATATATATATATACATATATATACATATAATTTTGTAAGTGCTAAAAAAATCTATTTTGAATTACTTGGCCAGTTTCCGATGTTTTCTTTCAATACGTTTCGATAAAATTTAGTTTTATGATATACGTGATCCGTATCTCAGCTCATAAGATGCAATGAAGACAAGCAATGTTTTGCCAACGAAAAGTTCAGTTGTAGACAGCAGTGGCATTTGTTTACAAACATGCACTTCCTCTTCCTCTCATTATTTTACCCTCTGTTCTCTCGTACGCATTCGTAGTCTCACTTATCCGAAAATATAACATTGAATGGACCTACAATTCAAGTGCACGCGAACTGAAAATATCATTAAGCACTGTAACTTTCCTAACGCATCTCTAGGTGTAATCACTACCTATATAAAAAAAGTCCGTTCTTGTTCGCCAGACAGATTTTTTTATTCTCGTTTTCCCTGCAATCTGTCCATTTCGGTTGAACGTACAAAGTAAGCCGGAGTGAGAGGGAGGGAAGCTGTAAAATCGATCTTTGCTGGTAAAGATAGGGTTACTTGGCTGTAATGTGCCTCGGTGCGATGGGCGAGACGGTAGATGACCCTCTCCCGTCTCCGGCTATTTGTCGGGAAGCAGATGAAGGGAGTGAAAGAAAAAAAAAATCTTTCTCCTTTTTTTTTTCCCTCCCTATCTCTCTCGCTTGGTCACAAAAATCCTATGACACCTGTAGGACTTCAGGCGTGACTGATGTGGTGTCGGGTACACTTTAGCCCGCTAGGCAGCGATAGTATTGTATCTCATTTTAAAACGGACAAATATATGACAAATAGGAGTAATATACACACTTAGAGGTAATAACTCACTTCGGCCAGGGCCTGATTAACCCCTTACCTGTTTTGCACGCGCACCGTACGGGCGCTGTTAGAGTGTCTTTAATGATTTGCCCGTACGCCGTACGGGCAATCAGATTTCTTTGTCATTCTCCCTGTTTTAGCAGTAAATTTTGTATTTTTAATGTCAAATTAGCCGTATAGGTGTCCAGAAGATGTTAGTTTCCGAAGTGTATTCAATTTGGTTTAAAAGCGTGGGATTTCTTATAGGTATCTGAGGTTTTTGGAGACTGACCTAAAGAGATTTTTTTTGCAGCAATTCTGCCTACAGATAAAAAACTAAGGCCTGCTAATTAGTGCTATGTGTGTTCACTGAAGGAAAACGACAGTTACAAAAGAATTCTGAATTCCCGTGAATTCTAGTACCGAAGATCTTACCATTCGTTCGGCACTGCTAAATTTGGTTTGGAGTGCTATGGTCTATTTTTTGAAACACGGGAGCTAATGAGACCGGGACCTACAGTTTAAAGCCGATTCCGGACGGCTACGAAATTCTATGCCACAGTGGTATTCGAACCCATGAACTCCGGTACCGAAGGACAGCATTCTAACCGTTCGGCCATCGTTCGGCATGGCACTGCTATAAAGAAAATCTGTTCGGCGAAAATTTAAGTGGTAACCTTGATCAGAACGACAAATCAGAGCTTAGAACAATGGACTTCTCAAGCATAAATATTACTCGTACCATAAGATCTTACATTTTATGTCTGTACAAGCTGAAGTCAGGAATTTATATGTCCTTTTTATTAATTTCTTCTTTCGTCGTTGTCATCATTGTTTACATGCGAAACGATCCGAGTGAAAAAAAATAACTATGATAGCCTATTTATAAAATGAGAATTCTGACAGCTGCTTCGAATATTAAGGTAAAAAATATTACGAAAACTAAACTGTTTATCCCTTTAGAGATATTTTAATACCTACTTTTAATATATTTGTTTACAGGAAAAAAATGTTTTCGTAGCGAATATAGAACGGGCGGTCGAAATCCTAGCCATCTATTAAAAAGATTCGAAATTGATCCCGAGTTGCTTTTAGGTACAAAGATACGTAATGTGTGGGTATTAAAATAAAATCCTCATGTCTTCCCTCCCTTTTTTTAATCCAGAAAGGAGAAATGGGCAAACAAGTTTCTCGAAACGGGAGCATGAACCCTTCATGGAAAACGCTTTATTTAAAATTATATATCATTATATCATTGTGCGGGAGGAGCGCGGTATGTTTTTCTCCTGGTTCTAAGACAAGCAGGAAAATTTGCTTCAAGTTAATGAAAAATGACCTAAACCGTTCACGAAGAAAGTACGAAGAGGAATGTCTAAAACGCTTCCAAGTTTGAAGTAGAGCGAGTTAAACGAACGACTGCCGAATCTCGATTGCTGGAATTCGTAGGACGTTGGTTTGCGGAGGTTGGACGAGTTTCAGCTATTTCATCAAACGGATTTTGAAATTTAGTTTTGGATTTCAAAATATAAGAAATAAATTTGTCCGGAGAAAAAAAAGATAGAGAGAAATATAACTCTAGTATGAGAATAGATTTAATGAAGATAAAGAGTATTTCTCTAGAAAATACTCGTAGCCGTCTGGAATCGGCTTTAAGCAGTAGGTCCTGGTCTCATTAGTCCTTGTGTGTGCAAGAAAGTAGATCATAGCGCTTCAAACCAAACCAAACCTCAATTTGTATTGATTAATGGATCCTATCGTTTTACATACATTTTATGTGAAAAAACGTGTCTCATAAGAAAAAATCCTTTTCTCACAGGATCACAGAATGCTGGTACTACAAATCTGCCTAGGCAAAGTCCTCAAGTTCTGCATTACATGGGATTTGGGCAAACAAAACTAAATGAAATGATTTGGCTCTAACATGAAAAATAGGTATAAGAAATGGGGAGGAATGCTTGAGTTTGGGCTGAGAAAATACAGTAGAACCTCTTTTTAACGACCCCTTCGTTAGAACGACCATCTTAAAAAGTCCCAATTATTTTACCATAGGAATAATGTTAATTTTGAATCATTACAACGACCCCAAGCGTATTATTTTTCATTAGAACGACCGCCAATTTTAGTCCGCAGAACTCATGAGCAAGTGGGCTATTTCAAAATTATTGTACTGTGGTGGAACTTCAAGAAACCTGTACTCCTCTCTTTGTGTCTGCTTAAAGGAGGGGAGGGGGAATGACGGAAATGAGAGTACTAAATCTTCAATTATCTTTTGATGAGTTTGTTGACGATGGAGAAGAAATCGTCCAAGCTTTTGAAAAAGTGAATGAAAAAGAAGCCTTCAATGCAATCAATGCCTTGCGTCAATATTTTGTAGGACAATTTAATTCTGAAGATTTCCTTCAAAATCTAACGGATATGAAATCGGTGATAATGAAAAATTCCCAAATGAACATGAAACGGGCTTTAATCAAAGACTTTTTTTTTCAAAAATTCAGTAGTGTTCTCTAGATATGTACTGTTGCATCATTTCTTTGCTCATTTTTTTTATTATGTTTTCAATTTGTTACAACGACCATATGATGTTGGTCTCACAGGGGGTCGTTATACCTACTGTACGTTATATTCTACTGTACTTTCTACTGCTTTGTGTAAATAGAATAAGTCAATTGCAATTTTGAGAAGGAAAGTAATCTAGACAAAGGTAATCTGCTACTAGGCTTCGATTTTATTCTATACATTAGCCCGAAGATGGACGAATGGGTAAGACGTCGCACTTCGGAATCGGATTTCGTGTGTTTCCGAATCCCACTGCTGGCTTGGGTATTTGTAACCATTCGGAATCCGCTTTAAGTAGAAAGTCCTGGTCTCGTTAATCCTCGTGTAGTAAAGTAGTAAACCCTACTACTCCAAACCAACCAATCACTCTATACATTAAGATTCCTTCATAAACCTGCAAATGCACTTTCGCCTTTACAGGTGTTTTGTTCTTTCTGTGCATGTACCGAACGATAGCCGAATGGTTAGGGTGTTGGCATTCGGAACCGGAGTTCGTGGTTTCGAATTCCACTGTGGCATGGATGTTCGTAGCCGTTCGGACCTACTGCTTAAAGCGGAATCGGCTTTAAGCAGTAGGTCCCGGTCTCATTAGCCCTCGTGTTGCAAAAAGTAGACTGTAGCACTCCAATCCAAACCAAACCAAACCTTTCTGTGCACGAAATTGTAATATTTTAACCTCTTAACTGCCTCGAGCGTATACATACACGCTTTGCGCTTGGATGCATTAACTGTCCCGTATGAATATACCTTGTTTATCCCAAATAGTTTATAAGTGAGTGTACTTAATGGCAACCAGGAAAGTACTAAGAAATGTATTACAGGAAGACATATATAAACCCAAAATAATTAAAGCAATGACTGAGCAAGACGTATATATACGCCCACGGCAGTTAAGGTGTTAAAAACGCATGATATCATGTATATATATGGTGAAATTTAAAGTAAGAAAATGTTCTTTTACCTGTAGTGGCTAACTTCAGCACAAATCACGAGCATGAGAGATCGAGGGACATCAAAGCTTAACCACAATTTTCAATTTATTTTCTTTCTTATAATTTTCATAATAAAATAACTGATAATTTGTAATATTTTATAAGTTAAATACACTTATAAATAACGCCGTCTGTAACAGATGTTTCGCGTTGAGCCTAGGGATCCTGTTTTCAAATTTTATGCAATAGGATACTATTGGATCTAAATGACATCATTTTCATAAACACTACTGATTATAAATTTCGAGTGATTTAAATCAATTTAATATTGCCAGACTTATACCAATTATTGTCAATATGTGAAAGTTGAACTTTAGGAACAATGTTCATTGCTATGATTATATTCTTAAATATTTTTAATATTAGATAAACAGACTAACATCTTTTTTTTTCTTATTCAAATATTGCATGATATAGACGGTTTCATGAAAATACGACAAGAAGTACCATAAGATTTCTTTTGTTAATTTTATATATATGCTTTCCGTTATCTTATGTAGCCTCCACACTATGGCCAATTGTTCACCACTTTCTGATGGTGGTTTTGAACGATGGTTCACGGGTTGCATCCACACGCTGGGCCTCTAAATGATAAGAGCGCATAGATTCGTCCATAGATTCTACTGCTCACTTTAGTTGCGCTTCTGGCTGCCTTTTATCTTAGTAGAAAAGCAGCCTCCGAAGCCATTCTCCGCCAAGGCTATTTTATTGTCTGCCACCATAGACCACGATAAGCCATACCCCTTCCAGGCGGTGGTAATAGCTCGCAGAGGACCATAGTGTGGAGGTGCCTTTACAATACTCCAATAAGACAATTTGTCTCAACGTCACGAACTACTCTAATGCCCTTCCCATTCATTTTCATGTTTACAACAGCCAATAGACAAACAATAAACTGCCCTTCCATTTGAAACTAAAGCCAGAATTGTCACAATTTGAGAATTTTCCTTACTGCGTGAAATCGCCTTATTCAATCAGAAGAACTTATTCTTTCTTTTCAAAAGTTGCCACACCACAAAAGAAAACTCAAAATAAAGTTAGTGACAAACGATATTTTTAAAACAAATATTAAAAGCATTGATGTACGCAACAACATCGTTGCATTTTATATTAATAAATTCTATATTTTGTTATTGCTTTTTGCTAATAATCTAGATTATTTACAACGATAAGAACACAGTCATCAAATTCATCTTATAAGGGTACTGAAAATATTTAGGGGGAGTGAGTGAATGAAATTGGAATAGAATTTAAGGTCAAAGCTGGTTATCAGAGTTTTAGCAACAAAATGTGCGTCTTTCAACAACGAATATCAGAACGCGACCCGCTAACAGCTTTTCGTTTTTACGAGCCATTTCTTACTTAACTATATTAATGTGGCATTTAACACGAGGCCTTTGCAAAATGTTCCAACTTCTCCGCATCTTTCGTCGTTAATCCTTTCTAGGTTAACGAGGTACTCAATAAACAGTTTTTTCAATTCTTCCTAATTTTTCCCGTTTTTATGATCACAGGCGAGGGTCATTTCGAAAAAAGACGAAATTCCGCAAAGTGTTCCTCGCAGCGCTCAAATAAGCCGTTTGTCTTCGTTTTCTCGCAGTGTGCCAGCGTTTGAACTTCGCGTAATGGGTACCGGGGGTTAAACTGTCCCTCTTGCGTTGGCGGATAGTACGTGATTCGATACATCAACCAATTAAGCGGTCTACAAAACAACGCTGCCTTGACACGCCGTTGCACCTTTTCAATTGAAGACACCATCGTGTCGGGATGCCTTCCGTGTCGTAAACGAGCGGGAACGAGGTTATTATTATTCAAAATGGAATAATCTGGTGCCTCTAGCACCATTTGCGTGCAGCGACATTAGATAACAGAAATTTGACAAAGAAATAAAACATAAAAAATATTCTACCTTGACACCTCATTGCATATTAAAAATCTAGCAAATTGAAACTCCTGTATAGGAAATGTAACGCGGTCGTGGTTATTCACATTTAAAATTTAACGATCTGCGGTAACATTTGGAGATAATGACCTTGGATTACAAAAGTTGTTTTGTATTTGTTTAGTTTTAATAATTATAATTGTTTAGTTAGAGTTATTCTAGAGTTTTATTACCGGAAAGCTATCGAGAAATTTAAGAGTTAAAGAGTATACTGTCAAATTTCATTTAACGACGCCTCATGCAAACACTGTCAAAAACATTAGATTACATCCCCATTAGATTACATAGATTTTGTTTTGGCACGACTACATTGTGTATATATTATTAATTGTTCTCTATTGTACTAGACCAAATTATAATAAAGGGAGGCTATTGCCAAGAAATATAAAAAAAATCCCCTATATAAAAATAGTCTAAGTTATCTGTCCGCCTGTCCTTGAATTAATGAATCGGTTGGACCTGGAATGGATAAAGGCATCCATATTGGATTCTTGATGAGTTAGGGTTAGCAAAATTCAAAGCGAGTAAAGTTTATCTTCTTCTAAACTATCTATCCGTTTCTAAAATAAATTGGTATAAATATGCTTCATATCACAGCAAAAAATATTGTCGTCTTTAAAACGTTCGAAATCCACTCCTTCCCCTCTTTTCGAGCGTTTAATGCCATTATTTCGAGCCATATTTTCCCCGGTTAAGAGAAAACGATTAAATTTATCAATTTATCACACAATAAATAGGTAAAAATAACTTTTTCTAACATTATAAAGTCATTTATTTTATCATTTCTTATTTTAAATTATTTAATTATAGTCTGCATTATTTTCATACGTTTTATCACTGAACTGAGATATTACGTAAATAATGTTCTTTTATATTTGGCTTAAATCATAGATTAGGTACATATGTGATAATTTTAAATTTAATCATCGATTATTTTTTGTTTCGATGAAAATTTTATCACCGGTATTAACAACAATTTCTATCTATCTCCATGGTGTAGTGGAAATGCTAGTTCATTCCCTTACTTCCATTAATTACTATGGCGAAAAAATTGGGAAGAACTCAAGGATAATTTCGATGTAGTTAAGAAAACTTTGAATTATCTTTCCAAATGAATTCTACGTGATTATAAACTGCATTCACAGTATCGGGTGACTTTAGAGGAATATGAAGATAAGCAAATTACTAAGCGTGTACCAGATAATTCTCAGCCAAAAAACAAACGATTTTTTTACCTGCCTGATAGAGTACTTTACAATTTTCGTTAATTATATATTTTACTGATCCCGTCATATGACGGGCTATAGGCTAATTATGAATAACAACAAAGACAATGAAGCAACTAATTAACACCTGAATTTGTCGGATAGATGTTTAGTCACTAAGTACTAGAAAAAAGTTACTTTGATGCGCTATTAAACCTTTTTAGTAAAATGCTGTTATGCCGGCACATATTCTATTCTTCAAAACAACGAGAAAGAAGTTACTGTTATTCAGAACTTTATATCTGGTTTACCAGGATTATTAACGTTAACGTTATAAGTAAAACTATTTGACAGCAGAAAAAAACTCTGAAATCATTACAGTTTTTCGGTGTAAATAATTAGAGAAAATAAGTTTATAAAGCTGCATTACACTAGTGAACTAGGTCCAGAAAAGTGGTATATTCCTTCTTTCCTAAAAAGATAATTAATAATTTTATTTATGATTTGACTACTGCATTGGTCAAATCATAAATAAAATTATTAATTATCTTTCTAGGAAACTTGTTTGGTTTGGAACACTACAGTCAATTTTTGCATCATTGGCTGAATTCTGGTAACGCTAGAATTTCAAAGGCTAAATTTAATTATAATTTAGGAAAGAAATTATTTTTCGAGCTGTTCTATATTGGGTTATTTAAAAAGGAGATAAAATACTTGGCTATCCACATAGCATTAAAGTTGTACAAATGGAGTAATAAATAACGTGAATGCACTTCTAGTAGAAAACAACAGAATATCTTTTAAAAGTGAAACGCCTTAACAGGTGCAGCAATATTATTTTCCAGGAAAAATGCGCAGTTTAGCTAACTGTTAAATAATTACAAAAACATACCCCACCTTTCATACGAGTAAAAACTTTAATAACCCATTCATAAGTGAGCCACCCGTTCTGTATCTAAATGTTTCTCTACATTTTTGCTTTCTGGGATATGCAGTCTCGGTAAATTGAACAATCAGTCAGTTTAGCATAATAACATAGAAAATGTATTTATAGGAAATACAGGAGGTCTGGGCCCTTCCTGAAAATTTCCAATACATACAAGGTTTTTTTAACATCACTAGTATTTACTGCAAGTGTTGAACGATCGTTTCCAACTATAAAGAAAGTAACCAACATTTCTTCGTAATACAACTGGACAAAAGAGGTTAACAAACTTAGTATTACTATCATTGTATAAAGACGTAAATGAAGTTTAGAGGTTTAATCAAAGTAGCCTTAAAAGCCAAAAGATTTAAATTGTTATTATAAAAAGGTTGTATATAAATTAATGATTATGAGCATCATTTAAATCGGTAGAAGAAAAAAATACATATGCTTTAAAATGTAAAAGAAAGTAAGTTTCCATGCTCTATACAACCCGTAACTGTAAAGTACGTAAGACGCTTGGTTGCATAACTTTAATAAAATATTCTTTATATTCTTTATTTCCCGCCGACCGATGGTCGAATGGTAGAGCGCTGCTCTTCGGAACCGGAGTTCGCGGGTTCGAATCCCGCCGCGGGCATGGATGTTTGTAGCCGTTCGGAATCGGCTTTAAGCTGTAGGTCCCGGTCTCATTAGCCCTCGTGTACAAAACTGTAGACCGTAGCGCTCCAAACCAAACTTTTATTTCTTTATATTCTTATACTCTTTTATTTGTTTTAACTAAGTCAAAAGTTACAATGAAAGCCATGATCAAAAATCCGTCAATTTGACAAGTGCGGTAAAACTAGGTATATATTTAACATCGGTAGTTCTAATTTTAGCTTGGACGTTATAGGCTATAAATGTCGCAGGGTAGCCTGTCAGTCAACTATAGGTTACGCCCGTCTTGACTAATCTATCTTCTAATCTATTGGTCGACTGCCCAGCGTATTGAAATTAAGTTATTATTGATGTTACACGCTAATATGTTAATATATCTGAGAGACTCTAATGGATCCTATCTAAGAGTTTTTGTGCCTTCCACTTATTGAACCATTAACGATACTTCTGAACCCACGCGTTTTGGGATCTTCGCGAAAACAAATTGATCTTTACAACAGGAAAAAAGAACAGGCTAACAGCTCTTTCACTTCCTAGTTTCGCAATCGTTTCGCAGACTAACATCCATTACTACTCCACTCGTTCATCTACTTATCCAACTTGACGCAACCAGTGTCTTCCTCGACCCGCGCACCAACCTTGACTCTATGACGGTCGAGATTCAATTTTGCGCAGAATCTCTATTACCCGATTAGTTAAGGCAATAGCTAAGACGTGTTCCTGTTTTAGTTTCTCTTCTCTCCGATGGATATGACTACCCACGCCCTGCTAGCGATGTCCACCCACGCTTATTGGAATGCGAACGGTTTTTATTGAATGAATAAGCGATGTCCATCGCGAGATGGCGGGAGGTTCTTTCTCCAGTGATGCGTCGAGGTCGCGAGCGCCGCTTAAACCCCCCTGTGTCGGCTGGAAAGCGGATCGCATTAGTTTAATGACTGCATTAGCAGGGCTTCGCCGGGTTTCGTCGAATCTAGTGACGTAGTCAATGTGTAGTCCGATTCTGAGAATCTGGGTTAGGGATCTTATAAATATCGAACTATTTTTTTTCTATATTTCATTGGTTAAAGTAAGGCAAAGAATCGTCGTGGATATCGTCCTGCTATTCGAGTAGCCGGGAATATCTTTATTTACATTTAGTGCAGTGACGTACAGTTTAGTTAGCTCTGGCAGCGACGTAGTCAGAATTTGTTTTCTGGGAGAAGGGTCCCAAGATTTAATCCAAAGTGCAATAAATTTTCAATCTATTTTTTTTAATTATTAAACACACGTGCAAAACACATACGTACATGCGTAAGTCTTACACATACATTCATACTTTAGCATGCATACATATATAACTACTTCATAAAATGGATCAAGCAATACTGTAATTTCATTCCTTTTTTTTTTTAAATTATATTTGTAATCACATTGCGATTTTCAATTAAAACTCTCCACGTTTTTACCAGGTTTAAATTTGTCTGGTCAGAGCGGGAGTCTTTTTAATTGACGCAGGGCCCAACTAAGATACTTTTGTACCCAGGGCACAATCCAATTTTTGTGCCCTCCACCCCCATGCAAATTTATAGCGACAAGTTATTATCATACTTACAGTCATATAAAAATTATAACATTGAATTAGCAAACGGATTTAAGAAATTAGCATTAAAGTAATATTCAAAATCAAAAACACCAAATTTTCATTTTACGTAATCATTATTATCTCTGTTTAGCCATGCTAAAAATTAAGGACTTTTAAAGACCTAGAGTGACCCACTTTTTTTTATTTTTACCTTGTCACACTCACAAGCTCTGTGGTGCAGAAAATAAATAATAATAAAATTAAAAATAATTTAAATTGATGAGATGATTTAATGGTTTATAGTGGTACGTTGCTAATAATTTGTCTTATAAATATGCAATAACCCATAGGATAAAAAGAGCACCAGGTTCGTTGAGGGAATTAATTATCAGGTAAATAACAGTAAAATTAAAGTAAATAGGAAACAATAGAGTTCATGACAAACACAATTACCTCGTACAATAATTTATTAAAACTTAACGATGGTAGCGTAAGTTTGCAATTTGTCCCCACTTAATATGTGTTTCAAGCACTCGACTAAATTTTCGTGCCCTAAGTGCCCGCGCGATAATCAGGCCCTGAATTGACGCTCAATATTTACCATTATTAAGTTAAACTAAAATCATTTTATGAATAACTAGGAAAATTAAAGGAAAAGAAATATTGAGAAATAAATTATGACATTCTCATTCATTTCTATGATCATTTCTCTTTTCTAAAAATTTTATACTTTGTATGCCAACAAAATTCGACGTAGAAAATTGAATATTTAGTAATTTATAATCTAACTTTTTATAGTGGTAAATTAATTCATCTAGGTTTTAAGGCCAGCTTTCTCAAACCTTCATCCTTATTCATAGCCATGCTTAGATGCACTGAAAATAATACAAAATTTGTTTTGTGAGTATTTCTAATGACATGCTCACTTTACGATGAAATCTTATTTCGCCTTTCATGGTGGAGAACTATCTTTCAACACTTTCAGTAGAAACCAGCAATGTACACAAATTTTAATAAGTTTAAAATAAACTTGCATACTCTGGAAATATTTCGGGTGAGTCCATCCTCCCCTACAAACACGTTCATGGCCGTAGGAAGATATTAAGGTTAAGTACCTCCAAAATCCAAACAGACCAACATAACGTGAAAACTCGAGCCAGGTATAATATTGATTTTAACACTTGAATGAATTTCTGTTCTTAGTACTTCCCTGAGAAGGTTTTCTAAATGTTTTACTGACCAGCTGTTCATCTTTTTACGTGTGTAAATGACTTATAACATCCTGAAATGGCTGCAAATTCATGAAAATTAATAAAAATTAAGCATACCAGTGCCCTTAGATGATACATTTTATACTTATATCAACATTCTGAATTGTTGTAAATTGTATTCCAAAGAATTACTTTTAGTAATGAGACAAAAATGAGACATCCAACCCGAAGAATTTCCATATTCGATCATTCGTCAAATCTGACACTTTTCAATCTCGTGTAACCAAATGCTATCG
Organism: Pardosa pseudoannulata; assembly: GCA_032207245.1. Lineage (NCBI taxonomy): Eukaryota > Metazoa > Arthropoda > Arachnida > Araneae > Lycosidae > Pardosa > Pardosa pseudoannulata. Next base: position 155,211,597 of record CM063510.1, read on the forward strand.
AGAACTTCTGAACGTTGTCCGAATGGTTAGGGCACTGATCATCAGTCCCGGAGTTCGTGGATTCGAATCCTACTGTACCATAAATGTTCGTAGCCATTTGGAATCTACTTTAATCGGTAGGTCCCTGTCTCATTAGCTCTCGTGTTACAAAAAAGTAGATCGAAGCGCTCCAAACAAAACCAAACTAAGCTATCTAGAACTAGACCAGTTTGGAAGCTCCATATGAGATCCAGGACTATACTTCTGGGGTTGGCAAGCCAAGCCTGGGGGGGGGAGTCTTCTGCTTGGTCGCTTCTTCTAAATTACGAGGACCCAGGTGGGGTAACATTACTCTCGGTCGTAGCATACCTTAAGCTACACGTGCTTCTCTGGTGATTCTAAAGGAGTAACAGGTTCTCAGCCTTGTTAAGGCGTTAGGATAATGTCTGTATCGCCTGTTGCGTTGCAAAAAAAATGAGATCTAGGGTACTGCCATATTGAGGTTGACGTATGTTATAGGGGACTTCTGCATTATAATGAAATCAGAGAGGTAAACTTGTACAAAATTCCTATCTCCGGGACTTCTGACGTCATTATGACGCGGGAGTAAACTATAACATATGTCGAGTACAATATGGTAGCAGTCCCCAATGTACAACAGGTGTTAGTAAAAATCAGAATTAATTAAAAAAATATTTAAAACTGTTTTTTACTACTTGTGTTAAAGGAACTGTATAAGGCTCAGGTCTTCGACAGGATTAAAATCACCGAAAACCAATCGAATTAAATGTATTAAAGAATGTTTATACAAAATTCAGACATGCCACTGTTATAAGCCGAACGGTCGCGCTGTCTCTATGTCCGGTAGTCAGTCACACCCTAGTCGTTTTATATATGACTACGCATGGGTCTCGTACAATGAAGCAGGATGGAGACGAAATGACCAGAACCGTAACCTATCATCCAGAGAGGAGATCACTCTAGATCAACCTGCTCTCTTAGAAGTTCAGTCGGGAGTCTCTCTCGCTTCTTTCTTTCCCAAACAGGAAACCTAGGTTTTAAAGGAGGTTGACACCCCCCCTTTTTACCCTTGTCCTTGAGGTAGCCGAAACGCCCTTTGGCGCCTGGCCGACTCGGTCACCATTCCTTTTTTCTGTCGGAGTGTTGATAAACGGCCCGCTTGACGCCTCCAAAAGTCCGTGCCTCAGGAAGACCCTTTACTAGTACAATACTGCCGTTTCCAATTGTTAAAATGAATAAAAGTTTGCTTGACCACTGATAGAGACGGACTCCACTCTTACAGCCACTTCGACAGAACCTGAGGCATATCATTTTGAAGTTTACAATATTTTGGTAAATATCAAGGCAGATAAGCAAATTTCAACTCACATTAGTGTGTATAGCCTGCACATTTAGTGTAAGTTAATCCAGTAGTATTATGTGCTAATAGATCACCGTAAAAACGTATGGAATGAATTGGGGGACATGAATAGAGTTTAAAAATTTTGTAATATTTATGC
>CM063510.1:155218095-155225595 GCA_032207245.1 Pardosa pseudoannulata
AAGCTTTCGCCTTTTTACTACAGAGCTTGATAGTTCGGGAGATTCGTAAAGTCCGCTCATATAGGGAGCGGCAGAATCTCGATACCGAACGGGGGATAAATTGGGTTCGATTGCACCCTGAAAAGCCTCCCCATTTGTAAGAGATTATTAAATCTCTCGTTTTTCTTTCGAATGTGATCATCGTGAGGAAGTTTTATCGGCAACCATCCTTTGCAGTTCTACATGATTTAGTAATTAACGTTCCTTTGTAAATAGCCGTATTTAATCCAGAATTAAAGTAAATTTCCAATTTTATTCTTTGACTGTGATCCATTATTCACGTTACCTCTCATTTGAGAACATTGACACACTGCTGTGAGATATTTACTGCTTCAGATATTTTTACTTATAACGTTAACGCTAATAATCCTGGTAAACCATACATAAAGTTCTGAATAACAGCAACTTCTTTCTCGTTGTTTTGAAGAATAGAATATGTGCCGGCATAACAGCATTTTACTGAAAAGGTGTAATAGAATACGAATGTAACTTTTTTCTAGTACTTAGTGACTAAACATCTATCCGAAAATTCAAGTGTTAATTAGTTGCTGCATTGTTTTTGTTATTCATAATTAGCCTATAGCCCGTCATATGACGGGATCAGTAAAATTTTTAATTTTCCAGGATTCTAAAGCACCCTATGAGGCAGATAAAAAATGGTTTGTTTTTTGGCTGAGAATTATCTGGTACAAGCTCAATAATTTGTTTATTTTCATACTCCTCTAAAGTCTCCCGATACTGTGAATGCAGTTTAGAATCACGTTGAATTTATTTAGAAATATAATCTAAAGTTTTCTTAGCTACGTCGAAATTATCGTTCAGTTCTTCCCAATTTTTTTCCACAGTAATTAATGGAAGTAAAGGAATGAAAATATCATTTCTACTACACCCTTATGGCGTACCCATTCTCTAACTCGACGATGATAAATGTAGTAACTGCAGGGATCACCATATATATATATATATATATATATATATATATATATATATATATATATATATATATATATCCATTATCAGAAGGGATTTGTATGGTGCAGTCAAAATCACACTACTCACTTCAGGCGTACGCATTTTATTTAAGAAACAATAAATAAACAAATAAACATCATCACCCTCGATACAACCGAGCTCTCGGGCTACTGGCACGCTGACTCTTATGTAGTCAGGCAGCATACAAGATAATTTGCATATTTACAATGGTGTGCTGCCACAAATACTACAATAATCAAACTGTACAAACGTGAATAAATATCAATTTATATTACAAAATGTCAGGATACATTACATAAAATACTTTATAAAGAATAAAAATATAAAAGACATTGATATGTGACGTATGACGTCAATCGTAACCAAAATTGCGTAATCACCACACCCTGGAGGTATATAGAATTGGCTGCTAATACCTGGGATAAAATTTACATTGCAACAAGAAATAATCGATGATTAAATTTAAAATTATCACATATGTACCTAATCTATTATTTAAGTCAAATATAAGAGAAAATTATTAAGTCATATCTAAGTTCTGTAATAAAACGTATGAAAATAATGCAGACGATATTTAAATAATTTAAAATAAGAAAGGATTAAATGAGATGGTTAAAGGAATGACATCATAATACTAGAAAAAATTTATCACATAATAGATAGGTAAAAATAACATTTTTACCTATTTATTATGTGATTTTTTTTATCACATAAATAAATAATAAATAGGTAATAAATAGGTAATATAGGTAAATAATAAATAGGTAATATACATAATCAATAGCTAAAAATGTTATTTTTACCTATTTATTATCTGATATATTGATAAATTTAATCATCTATTCTTAACCGGGGAATATATGGCTTGAAATAATAGGATTAAATGCTAGAAAAGGAGGGAAGTGTTGAACGTTGTTAACCCTAACTCATCAAGAATCCAATATGGATGCCTCTATCCATCCCAGGTACTATTGCTTCATAAATTCGAGGACACACAGGCAGATAACTTAAGCTATTATTATTATATAGGGGATGAAAACAGAAACTTACATTTTATTTTACCGTCAAACATAAAGCAGTATACATATCTTATCTAAATAATTTTAAACTCGAGTAAATATTTAGGAAACGTCAAGAAAAATTTCCTGATTACAACGATTTAAAAAAAATGTCAAAAGCAGGATGCAAAAGGATTTGTGTGGAAAAAAAAACTTTTTTTTTTTTGGAACTTGTGTGCCATCTGAAACGAAGCGTTCAGAGTCTGACCTTAGACAGGAAACTCGTTTTTTGGTATGCAAAACGTATAAACTTTCACATATAGGCACGTCTTCATGAGCAACGGGAGGGAGGTGTGGAAACGCACTTTTAGAGCTTAAAAAAGAGAAACGACCGTGGCTGTTCTCTAATGGTGTTGTTAACCCATTAACGCTTAGAATCCTTATTTGAGAACAGTTAAAAGTAGTTTGTTGCATTTTACATTTGCTTGGACGAATATATATATATTTTTTTTTGAATGAAGGTAGATGGAAATATCCTAAATTTCCGAGTGTCTACTATTATTTATAATTTTGTCACTTGGATCGACATTTTAGGGTTTACGATCCTGATAGATGATAATAATAAATTGGTTTAGTTTGGTTTGGGGTGCTACGGTTTACTTTTTGCAACATGAGGGCTATTGAGACCGGGACCTACAGCTTAAAGCCGATTCCGAACGGCTACGAACATCCATGCCACAGTGGGATTCAAACCCACGAACTCCGGTACTGAAGGCCAGCACCCTAACCAATCGGCCAGCGTTCGGCTAATAATAAATTGAGATAAATAAATAAATTTACTTTTTAAACAGGTACGCAGTCCGAAATTCTGAAAAATAGCTACAGCTAGTATTAAGCTTCGCTTCACAGTACTGTGTTTACATATGACAGCAAATAATTTCCGTATGATAAATTTCTCTAAATTAAAAATTTCTTTAAAATAGTTGGTTGAGTCTCTCTGGTCTACTGTTTTGCTACATGAAAGCCCATGAGGCCGGGATCTATTATTTAAAACCGATTCCGAACGGCTACGAACATCCAAGCCAGAAGGGGGATTCAAACCCACGAACTCCGGTACTCCAGCAGCGCTTTATCCGTTCGGCCATCGTTCGACAAAATTGGGATAATAATTGCTAAACGGAAGCTCATGAGGCTGGGATCTACTGTTTTAATCCGATTCCAAATGGTTACGAACATTTAAACCAGCAGGGATATTAGAACCTACGAACTGCGGTACTCTAGCAGCGCTTTAACTATTCGGACATACTTTGGCAAAAATGGGATAATAATTGCTAAACGAAAGCTCATGAGGCTGAGATATACTGCTCAAAACTGATTCCGAACGGTTACGAACATCCAAGCCAGAAGAGAGCTTCGAACCCAAGATCTCCAGTACCGAAAAGCAGCGCTTTATCCATTCGGCCATCGTTCGGCAAAAATGGGATAATAATTGCTACACGAAAGTTCATGAGGCTGGGATCTACTGCATAAAACCGATTCCGAACAGCTATGAACATCCATAGTTTAACACTGGGGGAGAGAAGTCGAATTTAGTAGCTACAGACCCACCTTAATGTGTTTAGTTTGGTTTGGAATGCTACGGTCTATTTTTAGCAACAAGAGCTAACGAGACCGGGACCTACTGCTTAAAGCCGACTCCGAACGGTTACAAACATCGATTCGAACCCACGAAGTCCGGTACCGAAAAGCAGCGCGCTAACTATTCGGTCATCGTTCGGCCCCCCATTAATGGATTAGTAGGGAAAACAAAATGGGTGTATCTTACTATGCATAAACGCATTTTTCATTTTTCTGCATCAACGTGATCTCGAATTTGAAAGTTAACTAACCCCCGCATAGCCGGATGAACCAGCGGCTTTCAAATTTAAAAAGTCATTTCAAAAAGTAAAAAAAGAAATCTATCCATCTTCGCGAATGATTATCGGCATTACAGGAAGTTTATGTGACTCTTTTTTCCTCCTTATTGAAGCGTTATCTCGGCACAGAATCGATCGTCGCCATTAAAGAAGCCATCCATATCATTTTTGAGGGTTCCTGGGATTTTAGGGGTCAAGAGCATGTTTGTGACACAGGATTTTTCTTTTCTTTTTCGCTTTGTTGTTATTGTTACATTATACTTCATTAGTCATGCTAGCCTAGATTTCTCTCACACACAACTGGAGCTTCCAATCTCGCCTTCTTTTTCTCAGCTTCTTAAGTTTTTTTCAGGTGTATTTAAGAAGCGATTACTCGAGACAAAAAAAAAAAGGTAAAAGATCCCTTTAAAGCCGTAATCGCTCAGATTGCTTCAATTTTGGGGATTTTTATTCTTCGTTATTATCTCTCAACGCTTCTATCTGCGGGAATGAAGTGTATTGCTTTCCACGCTTTGGTCCTAATGTGATTAAATCAAAACGGATCATGAACTTCAATTTTAAAGGCATGTATAGTGATAATATAATCCCTTATATAATAATAGCCTAAGTTATCTGTCTGTCAGTCCTGGAATTTATGAAGCGGTTGGATCTGGAATGAAAAGAGGCATCCATATTGGATTATTGATGAGTTAGGGTTAACAAAATTCAAAGCGAGTAAAGTTTATCTTCTACTAAACTATCGATCAGATTCTAAAATAAATTGGTATAAATATGCTTCATATCATAGCGAAATATACTGCCGTCTTTAAAACGTTCGAAATCCATCCCCTCCCCCCTTTTCGGTAAATGCATTATTTCTAGCCCTATTTTTCTCGGTTAAGAGCAGACGATTTAATTTATCAATTTATCACATAATAGATAGGTAAAAATAACATTTTTTTCTAGCATTATATAGTCATTCCTTTAACCATCTCATTTAATCATTTCTTATTTAAACCGAACGATGGCCAATAGGTTAGGGTGCTGGCTTTCGGTACCGGAGTTCGTGAGTTCGAATCCCACTGCGTCATGGATGTTCGTAGCCGTTCGGAATCGGCTTTAAGCTGTAGGTCCCGGTCTCATTAGCCCTCGTGTTGTAAAAAGTAGACCGTAACACTCCAAACCAAACCTTATTTAAAATTATTTAAATATTGCCTGCATTCATACGTTTTATCACTGAACTTAGATATTACGTAAAGAATTTTCTTTTATATTTGGCTTGAATAATAGATTTGGTACATAAGTGATAGTTTTCAATTTAATCATCGATTATTTTTGGTTGCAATGAAAATTTTATCACCGTTATTAACAACAAATTCTTTTCATCAAAGTCTAGGAGTCTATTTCACGGACTAATAAATGTTTAGCGTTTAAGTTATATATCTTTGAAAATTAAGAAATTTGTTCGCCTGTGTGTTAGTTTTTTATACATAACCACATGGTTTAACTACATGAATTCAACGTGATTCTAAACTGCATTCACAGTATCGGGAGATTTTAGTGGAGTATGAAGATAAACAAATTATTTAGCGTGCGCCAGATAATTATCAGCCAAAAAACAAAAATTGTTTTACCTGCATCATGCCAATTTTGGAAAATTACAAAATTTGCTAAGCCCCGTCATATGACGGGCTATATGCTAGTTATAAATAGTTAAGAAAATGATGTTTAGGAATTAAACCATTCATCCATCTCGTACTTACTGAATTCAGAGATAAACTTTGCTTTTTTTATAATTAAAATGGAAAAATAAACTTAACTATCATTCGCAGAGTAAAAATATACTGAGCGGTTTCAAATAATTTGCGAAATTAAATAGGTTTCAAATTGGATGGTTTTAACACACAAAAAAAGTTTATTTACATTCTCTTTACGGTCAGTGGTTCAGATAATAGTTACCAATTTCACGGGCACATCTCTAAGAAAAGAAACAATGATCAAAAAGGAACTTAACTGTTCCAGTTTGAAAAAGGAATCAAAACTGATATATCTATTAGAGAAATGCAATGGGGAGCCTGTGGAATTTCAAATGAGTGCAATATCTAATGTTCTTTATCTAATCAAAATAATTTTCATAACAGCAGGTTACCTCTGGTTTGAATGATATTAACAAAAGTCCCTAGCAGTTATAACTAAACATGTTTATTGTAGTTCTTCACCAACCGCTGTAAAGACTTCAATATTCTCGAGTGGTTTGGTTTGGTTTGGAGCGCTACGGTCTACAGTTTTGCACACGAGGCCTAATGAGACCGGCACCTACTGCTTAAAGACGATTCCGAACGGCTACGAACATCCATGCCATAGAGGGATTCGAACCCACGAACACCGGTACCGACGATCAGCGCCCTAACCAATCAGCAGCGTTGAATGCCCATAATCAGTCACTAGCAGTTATAACTAAACACATTTATTGTAGTTCTTCACCAACCGCTGTAACGACTTCAATATTCTCGAGTAGATGTAACGTGAATAATGGATCACAGTCAAAGATAAAATTAGAAATTACTTTTATTCTTGATTAAATACGGCTATATACAAGGCGATTCTAATTCCCAAATCATGTAGAACTGCAAAGGATGGTTGCCAGTATAACTTCCTCACGACGATCACAGTCGAAAGAAAAACAAGAGATATAATAATCTCTTACAAGTGGGGAGGCTTTTCAGGGTGCTATCAAACCCAGTTTATCCCCCGTTCGGTATCCGAGACTCTGCGGCTCCCTATATGAGCGGACTTTACGAATCTCCCGAACTAGAAAGCTGGCTCCGGTAAAAACGCAAAAGTCTCCACGAGGTCAAAGCACCTCCGTAAAAAAAATGTCGAAAAGCCCTGAGTCGCAAAATTGTAGGCTTTTTATACCTGGGGGTTAGTTAAGGTCCCGTCAGCTGTTTTTGGGGTCAGTTAAGATCCCAGTTACTTGAAAACTCCAGCTAAAGTTACTAGATACTTTAGCTGAATTCTCATTCGCTGGCTGTCCCGATTCCGGAATTCCCGAGGATTCATTAACGTGATCCATCAGGGGCGTAAAGTCTATTCAATCCGATTGTTAAGATCCCAGACGCTATTGTGCTGGTAAATAGGTGGGATCCGATCAGCTGTTTTGGCGCGTGCTCTGAACAAAGGGGAGTCTTCACACCGCTTACAACACAAAATATGTGCAGTATACATACCCACAAAAAAGCCAGCCAGACAATTCGTGAAGGAGTAAACAGTTAACTAATAAAATCATGGATAATTGATAGAATGGAGAATATTAACACTGATAATCGATTAACATTAACCATGAGTAAGTCTGCATACGGTACTGACGGGTAGGTACAGGAGAATCAAATAGAGTGAAAAACATTCCAATGCCATTGATGTCTTACAGAAACCCAATAACTGTTGTAGAAGCATACTTTCCCATATTATAATATAGGAAAAGACAAGTAGAACTAAATAAACAATATCGACAGGATGAAAAATTCCAAAAAATACCCTAAAGTAATACAGAACTTTTTGTTTATTTTGTAGAG
>CM063510.1:155230595-155265595 GCA_032207245.1 Pardosa pseudoannulata
AAAAAAAAAAAAAAATATAAAATAAATTAAAAAAAAATTTAATAAAATTTATTTATTATAATTCTTAGTAATATTTCAAAATTAAATAATTCTAAATTTTTTTCTTCAAATAGTTCAAAATATTTTAAATAACTATCCGTTTAAAATATAAAATATTAGATAGAGGAAAAAAAAATAAAATAAAATAAATAAAAAAAAAATACATAAAATAAAAAAAAAAAAATAAAAAAAAAAAAAAAAATAAGAATATAATAAAAAAGTTTGTAAAAACATAATTACATTCACTGATTAATTTACTTATTTAAAAAATTATAAAAATCTACAAATAAATTAAAATAAAAATTTTTTTTAAATTAAAAGAAAAATAAAAAAAAAAAAAATTCAAAAAAAAAAAATATTCAAAAAAAATAAATTAAAAAAAACAATTCTGGAAAATTAAAAAGTTGAAAAAATTAAAAAGAAAAAAATATTTGAAATATATATAAATGTCATAATGAAAAAAAAATATGAGACAAAAAATTAAAAAAATTCAGAAAAAAAATATTATAAAGATATGAAAAAAACAATAATTAAAAACAATCAATCAATTCTAAAAAAAAACTAAAATACAAGAATAAAAACAATCACAATAATAATAAAAAAATAAAAATAAAAAAAATGTATCTTATGTATGTATAAAAAACAAAGAAAATATATACAATATGAAGATGAAAAAAAAAAAAAATACAAAAAATAAATCAAAAATAAAATATTAAAAAAAATTAGTTTAAAAAATAAAATTATAAAAAAATCTATTAACAACAAAAAATATAATGTTATATAATTGAAAAAACAAATAGAAAAAAGAACATAAAATTATATATAAAAAAAGTTTGTTACTTACATAAAATAAAACGAAAAAAAAACTTCAAAAAGTTAAAATGAAAAATAAAGATTTATACATAAAAGTATAAAGACAACTGTTCTTTTTAAAATAAAATATTTTAACATTCACTATAGTCTTTTCATTAAAAGTTTCAAAAGAAATTTTAAATTTTCAAGCCCCTAAGAACGTTAATTATTATTTATCACAAATAAATAGTAAAAATAACATTTTATTCTAAGCATTACGTCGCATTTCTTAAATCTCATTTTAAATCATTTATATTTTTTATTTAAATAACACTAATTTTTCATACGTTTTATCACTGAACTGAGATATTACGTAAATAATTTTCTTTTATATTTGACTTAAATAATAGATTACGTACACATGTGATAATTTTAAATTTAATCATCGATTATTTTTTGTTACAAGATAATTCTCAGCCAAAACACAAATAATTTTTTTACCTGTCTCATAGGGTACTTTGCAATTCTAAAAAATTAAAAATTTTACTGATCCCGGCATATGACCAACTATATGCTAGTTCTAGAATAAACGCTAATTTTCTGTCCACTGGCAACATTTTCGATTAAATGATCCTAAATGTTCATTTCTGACAGTTAAAAAAGCTGACTAAGCTGTCAGTCTCGTGGGAAAGAATCCGCGTGGTCACTCACTGTCGTGAGAAATATATAATAGAAATGTGATTTCGTCATCATTCGATTCTTTGCTCTTGTCGAGTAAAGACGTCTATTTTCAGTCTTAAATAAACTTCCACCACGGACTTCACTGTTGTTTTAATGGAACAATTGCAATCAATTTAAGTTTCTCTCATTGCCAGTAAGCCCTGGCAATTCAAAATAATGGGGGCTAAAAACTTCTTTAAGACGACAAGAATAAAATTCGTACAATACACACACACACGCATTTACATACATATATGTATGTATGTATGTATGTATGTATGTATGTATATATATATATATATATATATATATATATATATATATATATATATATATATATATATATATATATATATATATATATATATATATATATATATATATATATATTGAAGGATGTTTTAGATCCATTACAAAAGAAAATTGCTTCCATGTTGTAGAGGTTCATTGGTTTAGAAAGAAAACATCAAAATTTTATATAATATAAAAAATCTATTGAGACAACAAGACTTCGGTTGTGCCACCTAAACGTGTAACATGTGGTTATATAATGGTGTGGGGCGCTAGGAAGCCAGTGGAAACCTAAGAATTAGTCTCATCGGGCACATGAGGATCGAAACTAAGTTACTTAAATAAGTTATATAAAAATAGTTGAGACAAGCAGGGACTGATTTTCGTGTTTGCAAAGTCACCAAAGGTTACCACAATAAGAAAACAAACAAAGGTGTCTCGCCAAAGGTTGTCCCCTTACTTACATCCAAAACTCAATACGAAAAAATTCTGAAACATGAGTGTAATAGTAGTGTAGTATATGGATGAATGAATGCCTTCCATGAAAAGATGGTTTTAAAACAACTTCACTTAAAACACTCACTTTTTAATTATAATATAAATAAATTATATACTTACTGCAGCATTTGACAGTATAAAGTAAAGACTATTATATGTGACAATGCCAGTCATACAAAAAGTGTAATCAGACTCTTAAATATTACAAATAGCTGTTAAATTTTTATACACCATTCGGTTAACAGTTAAAGAACAATATATCCGGGATTAAAGTTAACACAATGGATGAATTCAATTGTAAAACGACACTGATTTGCAATGACGTCAGAAAGATGTTGTTGGGAAGAATTTTAAATTTTAGTTTCCCAACAGGAACGAGTAAACGACGAGGGCTGGTCGAAACGCAGACGAACTTTCGGTGCAGATGGACCGATAGTGAGCTTGCGGTTTAATGGTCATTTCACGCGCGCACTCTTTTTCATATTCGCTGAATGACGATGTCTGGGTGCTATTGAAAAGGTTAATACTGGTGCGAACAGGAATCACGGTTTTATAATTAAAGTTTGGTCACGTAAGTGGAGCAAGGCGTGTACCTAGATCGGGACTGAGAGAGGGTTTATGAAATATCCGAGCGTGAAACTCGAAATCTTCGGGAATCTTCCAGATTGTCTGCTTTTAATTTTCTTTCGTCCATCGATGCCTTTCCTGATATTCTTTTGGTTTTTTGTTGTAAAAATGTTTCGATAATGGTTTAGTTAGGAGTGCTGTGGTCTACTTTTTTTGCGATAAAAGGGCAATTGAGACCGGGACCTACTGGTTAAAGCTGATTTCGAAGGACTACGAACATCCACAATGTGGCTGCGACATGGTTGTATTTTTTCATTTTTATTTTTTAATGAATATTTTGGAAAAATCCTTGAAGCACTGAAGCCGAGAAACATGAAGCGCGAAGCTGCGAGGGAACACTATATACTCTTCAACTCGTGACCTCTAACCACCCAAGGTGTTATGCCCTGCTGGGAAAGATGGGATGAGGCCGTCCATTAACAATGCTCTCTCTGTTGAAGTAACAAGCACGCGTGGCCCTAAAAGGTAACTACCTATAGACAAAAGGTTATTTTAAAAGTAATCTAAGTATGAAAAGTTATAATTGGAGACTAAACAGTTACATTCAGAAACAGAGTATCGATTGTTTTCATAACCCAGTCTCTCGGCCGCGCATCATGACCTGGCCGTATACATAGGTTTGTTCTCTAGGATAAATGGTGCTTAAGCTATCCATTGGGGCTCATGCCGTTATACAGCGTTTTTAAACATCACTCGTGTGTTGTCACCGCCTATGATTGAACAGTGTTTGTTTTGTATTACGAATTTAAACAGAATTGGAAACGGATTATTCTCATCACGTATAATTTAACACATTGCAGACGGGTCACGAGTTTCTTCGTGTTTCGGGAGAACACGTGGAAAAATCATTTGAAAAAACAATGTTTTTAATAAGTATTATTTTAATTTTTTGGCATTAATTAAATATATATTATTTTTCAAATAAATAGTCATTGTATCCATGTAATGTAAATTATCCTTTCATAATCCCCTGTATAATAATACCCTAAGTTATCTGTCCGTCTGTCCTCGAATTTATGAAGCGGTTTGACCTGGAATAGATAGAGGCATCCATATTGGATTCTTCATGAATTAGGGTTAGCAGCGTTCGAAATACACCCTTTCCTCCCTTTTCTAACATTTAATGTCCTTATTTCCAGGCCCTTCTTTCCCCTTTTAAGAGTAGCTGGCCTTCTTAAATTCGTGGGTTCGAATTTGTCACATGATAAATAGGTAGCCTTTTTTCTAGCATTATAACGATATTCCTTTGCAAAAAAAGTAGACCGTAGCACTCCCAAACCAAACCTTATTTCCAGCCCTTCTTAAATTATTTAAGAGTATCGTCCTGATTAAATTTATCGTAAGTTTTATCACATGAACTTAGATATTACGAAAAAAAAAATTTTCTTTCTAGCATTATAACGTCATTCGCGGGTTTAATCCATCTCATTTAATCATGGATGTTCTTATTTTAAATCGGCTTTAAACTGTATCGTCTCATTAGCCCTCGTGTGCAAAACAGTAGACCGTAGCGCTCCAAACCAAACCAAACCTTTTATATTTCGCTTAAATAATAGATTAGGTACATACGTGATAATTTTAAATTGAATCATCGATTACTTTTGTTGCAATGAAAATTTTATCACAGGTAATAACAATAAATTTTTTTTCATAAAAGTCTAGGAATCCATTTCACGGACTATTAAATATCTAACGTTTAAGTTACATATATTTGAAAATGAAGAATTTTTTTATATGAAGAAATGAAGAAGAACCAAATGCTAAATTTGTCAATCTACTGAATCTAAAGCGAACATATGTGTTTACATTTTTCATAGCTGAAAATTATTTTTAACACTTGCAGTATAAACTAATAATGTACAAATTTTAATAAGTATAAAAAAAATCTTGTGATGCATACATTAAAAAAAATTTTTGGAGGTGGGTGTTAGTTCCACCCCTTATAAATACATTCTTGTCTTTTATGCATAAAATTCCATCATTAGAATAAGATTTTTGCTAAACTAATAAATTAATGGTCTTTCTCGGTTCATTTAATTTGGCCTCATTACATCTCTATCGATTTCGACTTCGCTTTCACTTTTTAATTATCGCGTAAAGGCGAGAATTAGCAAATGACCCCCCTCCACACTTCCTTTGGACTTCAAAAGCCCGTAGGCTGCCCGAGAGAGTGCGGACTCGGCAAAATGTGACGCACTTGGAGTGGAGCATCAGCAGAAATTACGGCGTGATTCATGGTGGCGGGCGGCTGCGTCACGGCTCCGGTGTGAAGTAAGAACAGGTGAACCATTCGAAAGCAAAACACACGTTTCGTGGGGGCAGGCGAAGTAGACACGGCCGTTGCCAATCAGAGAGTACACTCCGGCCGGATCCAGTAGCGTCTCACTACAGGAAAAGAACTTCAGGAACTCGTGCGGTGGAAATGGACAACTTATCGTTTTGCATTGAATTAATATAAGGCATGGGTACCACCTTCCAACCCCCAGGGGGTGCCTAAACTTTAAGAGTTCAGATGACGTATTACAGACAGAGGCTGAATTAAATCTATAGCGTGTCTGGAGGGAAAAATCAGAATTACCGCGCAAACCTCATCTTAATTACATACATATATATATATATATATATATATATATATATATATATATATATATATATATACATATATATATATACAGTATTACATATACATATTACAGTATTACATATTCATATTAATTATATATATATATATGAATCCTATCTCACTCCTTCACAAAGAAATCAACAGTATAATAATGAGAATGCAGTCGGGCTTCATATTTGAGAACTCAGAAGTCTATTTTAAACTTTATTTCAGACCAACACGACACATCTGTGTTCTCAATACACAATCAAAACACAGAGTTCACTCTGCTTTACACAAGTACTACCAAAACGCTGCATACAAGAATTTTTCCTGCATCAAAAACATTAATAATTATGCATATCAGCAAAACCATACATGTTACACCTGAAATTTCTGTATATACAAAATTTCAGCTTTATACAGAAAGGAATGTTAAGTATATTCGTTGATTAAACCATTTAGAGGCTGATAAAGATATTTAGATGAATTAAAATGGAAGAGAGGAGGTTTTTGAAGAAATATTAAAGTTAAATAATTTTGATATATTACATATATATATATATATATATATATATATATATATATATATATACAGTATTACAGTGTAGCTGAAAGGTTACTAAATAGCCGATGGTAATTTAAAAAAATTACAGTAACAAAATTAGATCATTACTAGGCATCATGTAGAATTCAAAATTTACAAAATTTACCGGTACAATTCAGTTGCGAAATGGACCCGCACACAATAGGTTAACTGAAATAGTACCTATCACCTCGAGAGAAAAGAAATCAGGAATTTCCAACTGATTGTAGGCCAAAGTATTTAATTGTAAATGAAGGAACCAGCATTTCAAACTGTATATATAGCTACTTAGTCTCGATTGTGCAGACAGTTTTTTTCTCCATGGCACCTGAGATACTACTTACCATTATCATATGACAATATAAACATAGATTTATTTTTACTATGTACATATATTCTGGGTGCATAAAATTCATGCTATGCAGAAACCTAGCAACTGTTAAAAATCTCATACTTCACGACACCATGTAGGATTTTATGTACTACGTAGTGCAATGTACATATATTCTAGTTTCAGAAAATGAGTGTTATGCAAAACTTGTCCACAGTCATAACCTCCTACTACATGACAGTTATTTAGGAATAATTCGCATATTTTCTCCCCCGTTCAAGTAGTCCAGTGTCATATAAAGGTCGGAAATGGAACAGAAACGAATCCTTACGAAGCTTTTTCTCCCAGAATCAGAATAATGTAATCAGCGACCTATTAACCCTTTCTACAACCATAACAAAAGATTTCTATAGACTTAAGTGTGAAAAAGAAGACCAAAAAAACAATCTGCGTTTGTAAGGCATCCTTGAAAGTGTGTCAGTCATAAATTCCGACGCGCTGACTCGGGGGGCGTAAATATAGCAACACTTTCTCGAAAGGGGAAAACATTTTTTTGGACTCGAAACGCCTCGCCCAGAATAGATTTTTATGAATAACGAAAACCGAGTTAAACAACAAAAAATGGCAACGAGGTGTGAGAACACCGGGAGAAAAGATCGGCTAGATCTATAACAGTCACTCTTTAAAATATTATTTTTCCCACTGCAGCTGGAAATATAGACATAACTTTATGCCAAGCTGTGAAGCTGTTACTCATTTAGCCCAAGGAGCATGTGTAGCTTAAGAAATGCTACGGAGGCGAGTAACATTGTCCCGCAAGATTCTAATGTAACCTCCAAACTATAACCAATTATTTACCACTTCCTGAGGGTGACCTTGGACGAGGGTTTACGGGTTGCATCCATACACTGGCCGACTAAATGAGCCGAGCGCGTGGATTCATCCGCAGGGTTTACTGCGCACTTTAGTTGCGCATCTGGCTGCCTTTGATCTTTGGAGAAAAACCGCTTCCGAAGCCATCCTTAGCCAAGGCCATTTTATTGTCTGCCATCGTCGACCTCGATAAGCCATACCCGTCCAAACGGTGATAATGGCTTGGAGTGGACCATACTGTGAGGGGGCCTTAATAGAAATCTTTTTGCCAACTTCCATCTAGTGGCAACACAGACAGTTATAACCAGTTGAGCTCAGTCTTAGTGTAATTTTTTTATGTTTCTGTGTTTAAATGTTGTTTTGTAACTGTTCTGTACTCATTTTAGTATTATTGGTATAATAAATCAGTCAACAGCTATCTGGTATTAGTGTTTATTAAATACGGGCGAGATTCATCCAAAAACACAACACATTTTATTTCTGGTGACGATACATCAAATCAATACAACAGGCCAAAAACTTCTAGAACATCGTGCACACACGCTTCTCAGGTAAAAAAGACCACGAATAATCCCTCAGCACATTTGATCACGTGATAAAAAAAATACACATGTATAAAGAGAACTCGTTTATTTTTGGATAAAGAAGTACAGACACAGGCTGAACTAAATCTATAGCGTGTCTGGAGAGCAAAATCAGAATTACCACGCAAATACCATCTTAATTTATGAACAGAAGTTAATAAATTAATAGTAAAATATATAGATAAGGGATTTTAATATTGCATATATATATATATATATATATATATATATATATATATATATATATATATATATATATATATATGTATATATATATATATATATATATATATATATATATATATATATATATATATGTGTGTGTGTGTGTGTGTGTGTGTGTGTGTGTGTGTGTATGACAACTTAGAATGAGATATTCTTTAGTCTTACCTTTAAAAAAGAATATTTTATCTACCTTCTTCAAAAATGTTCAAAAATATTTTCTTCAACAGTTTCGGTTTAATATTACAATAAAAAAAATTTTTTGGATAATATTTTTTTTTACTAGATGATCCATAAATATATGTATATACATATCGAGTGGCAACCTCGCTATCATTTTCAAAACGTCCCACCACATTTCGGACTTGACAGAGAGATAACACGAAAATGTCTTTACCATCACGGTTATCGCAGAGCTGTATTTTAGCAGGTAAGTGAGAACCGTTTCGCAAAAGTTCCCCGGAATCGATACGCGAGACGATCCTTATCGGCTTCTATCATTGGACTGCCGTCAGGTGGCCATAAGAACGATCGGGATGGCAGAGAAAAACCAAAACTGGCTTTTGAAGTGCCATCTTCATGTGTGCCTCCGCTTCATCGCAGTAGGTGACGACGGGCAGAAACGGGCTTGGGAAGCGCGATTCGACAAATAGACTGGTCATTAAGAACCGATCATTTTTGGGGTGTGTGGTGAGGTAGGGAATCCATAATTAAGGACGCGTGCCGACGCAGGAGAAGCCGAAGAACCATTAAAGAATCCATATATATATGACTAAAGATACTGATATATATATATATATATATATATATATATATATATATATATATATATATATATATGACCGTCGTTTTTACGTTTACCTCCGTTAGCAAAATTGAAATAGAAAATGTGTAATGAAAGTGATAGTCTCGTGACCTAGAATAGAGGCAAATAATTTTTGATTATTTTTTGATTTTTGAAACTCTCTATAGGGTATTTTACTCTGTGTGTGTGTGTGTATGTATGTATATATATATATATATATATATATATATATATATATATATGTAATATAGGAAGGGAATATTATTGTAATATGGGAATAGTGTGATATATTTAATAGCATATCTAGGAATTAGTCCCTAGAAAACAAAAACTAATAAGGGAAAAAACCCTATAAAGACCCTAAGCGTGGAAAACTAATAAGATCTCCAGCTAACACACAGATGTGAATTACCTGTGGGCTGTGAAGACGCAATTTTAATCCCATTTTGACGTTACAGAAGTCGTAAAATCAAACGGGTAAGTTCCCCGTGACACTATAGAGTCACATAACTTTCGGGAGTTAATTCCCCTCGCCAGTCACCAGTAGCCGCACAAGATAGCATCCCACGCTATCTGTTCGGCTAGATTAAAAACAAAAAGGAAAAGTGCAATATCAAATGAAGAGGTCCAAGTATGTCCCAAACAAGGCCTCGCAAATTCTAAGTGGTCAGCCACAAAAACACCCCCCGAAACCTAATAGTGTAAGATTTATATTTTCGATAAAGAGTTCCTACTTTGTATCCAGCCGTCAGTTAGAAAAGGAGATATTCTCTCATTTCAGCAATAATATATATCTCTCCCCAGCCGTCCTCTCTCGTCATTAGAGTTCTCATTGCCAGTTAAACTAGTCAATCAGACTAGTCATGTTTTTGAGATCCGTAGCTCTGATGTCAGACTTTGTGTCGCCACAGTACTTTGTGTGAAGCATGATCATGTCTTGGATAAATAAAGAAGGAAACAGAAGAAAACGGAGGCCCCGACTGCTTATCTAAAGACGGGCAATCTAGGACATGCCATATATATATATATATATATATATATATATATATATATATATATAATATATATATATATATAATATAACTTAAAATTGTTCTTACCGATCATAAGAAGAAAATATACATACATATTTTTAGTCTTAATACTTTCTGGTACGTAAATATTACTACATCATGTTGTGGAATATACTGATTGGAGCACTAAAATATAAAATACTTAACAAAAATCCTTTATTTTCATATTATAAACTCTGAGAACAGTATATATGGAACAGGCAATATAACCGTATATCTATTAATTTCTGGTTATATATTGTTTTGAACGTTAACCTACTGTTTATACACGATAATTAAATATATACACAACTATATTAAAACTGATTCCTAATGGCAACTAACAAACATGCCAACAGTGGGATTGAAATCCCTGAAACCTGGAAGTGAAGAGCAGTGCCCTACCCATTTGGTCATCGTTCCGATCTGTTGATTTGGAAAAATAACATCTTGAGTAGAACGAGAGGCGAAACCACGTAGATAATTTCTCGTTAGAAACAATTTTGAACTGCAGCTTTGCTGTGGCTTGTTAAAACATCCAGGACTACATAATTGCGTACAATGGCCTAAAGAAGGCAAAATTCTACAGCTTTTACGGGTAAAATTGACATCTGGTTTGAAAAAATGAAAGAGAGGGCCACACATAGCTCTTCTAAATTCAGGCTTTGATTTTTAGAAATATACAAGAAATGCAATCTCCATGATTGATATTCTTGAATTCATTTGGGTGGGTGGAAAGGATAAGTTAGGAAAATAGAACTAGAAATGGTAGAATTTTGAAGAATTTTAGGGGCAATAATTTTTTATATATTACATTCCATACATTATATATATATATATATATATATATATATATAATATATATGTATACATATATATATATATATTATATATATATATATGTATATATATATATGTGTATATATATATATATTATATATAATATATATATATACAATATATAATATATATATATAAATATTTCTCTATAAAAAATAGCCAACGTAATTATTTCTGTCTTCAATTAATTGGTTTCGAATATAGCATCTATATACTATAATTTTAGCAATTGTCTTCATTTTCCCTGTGGATTCCTGCCGGTTTCATATGAAACTAAAAATAAATTCTGACGCTTAAACTACGTCATTGGCGTCACCCACCTAACTTCTAAATAATTTTTGATTGTTGCCACATACAACTATTTAACCACGATGCAACTTTAACAGTCGTTCTTGAGAGTTCATGTCTGAATAAACTATGCAAATTCAATCAAAGAATTACATTTTGTTTTCACTCATCTACATTTCCACGACGGCAGGATGACTTATCAGTTCGGAATTCCATTTAAAATGAGGCAAAAACCTCGTCTCTCTCTCTCTTTCTCTCTCTCTATATATATATATATATATATATATATGGGAAGCGTGTGTGTGGGGGGGGCGGTATTAGTAAATGTTCATAGCCTGAAAGCTTACAGGCAACTAAATATGTAGGATGACGGACGGAATAATCAATATTAATATATTGAAACGAAAGCGAAAATAAAATAAACACAGGATTTTAACGAAAATAATTAGTGAGAAAATATATTTAAGTTTTCTGGGTTCTTTTCGCGTCTAGGCTTAATAACTGTCATAAATTTTAGTTAGTGTTTAACGAATACTTCTCATTACTTCTTTCGGAAAGAAATGGTTTCATTTACCTGAGAAGGCGATTCATTCTGAAATATATGGATGGGTACTGATTCATAGAGCCGCACATACTACTTTCTACTTTCTGTATCACTTTCATAGTCAATATATAGCTCTGATCTAATTTTTTCATGTGGTGTATATTTTTTCTGTTATTTTTTTGAAAAATATACTATTTATAATGATAAAACCTTTTAAAAGTTAAAGCATTATAAAAGAACTCAACTATAAAATAATTCAATATAAAAGGCATTATTACACGTCAACACGTACGTGTTGAGAAAGCTACAGATACAATTTAAGATTCCTTTTCCCATTGAAGAATACGCGGATTTCTAGAGTGAGAGAGGAAATTTTTCTAGCCATTAAAGGTCCTTTCACAAGTTAATTTGAACAAAAATAAATCGGCTGAAAATTTTTCGCTGCAACACAAGAAATCTGTACATTCTTCACCATTAAAAGGAATCAAACTAACATGTACATGCTTACGGCCTTTTAAGAAGCAGAAATTATACATACTTCATGTTGAATCAAAACAAAACTATATTCACTTAAACATCAAGTTGTACTACTATATCCTCACATCGAAGTTGTAAATGTTCCAATAATGGACACTGTCCCAATATTGGGACACTAGCCATACTAAGAAGCAGAAATTTTCATTTCATGTTGAATCAAAACAAAGCTTTTTGATGAAAATTTTGAGTATAAAAAGTTACTACTATACCCCCTTAAACAATCAAGTTGTAAGTAACTCTCCTAAGATGACTGTCCCAATATTGGGACACTAGGTACACTTAAGAAGCAGAAATTTTCCTTTCATGTTGAATCAAAACAAAGCTGTTTTGATGAAAATTTTAAGAATGGAAAGTTACTACTATATCCCCTTAAACATCAAGTTGTAAATATCTCACCCAAGATGACTGTCCCAATATTGGGACACCAGGCATAAATAGGTTAGACTGCAACATCCTTTGGCAATGTTTTTCAGCAATGTTTTCTTAATAAACATTTGCCTCGAACGTCAACAGTTGCTATCAAAACAATGCGCTCAGACTCCCTTTAAAACCAGCTCTTTTTGGGCGAAAGGACGGCTTTCTTTAGAGTCAAGGACGTATTTGTATGACGGGTCCGGGAGGTCCGGATTCGAAATATTTTCAATGCATGCCTTGCAAAGATGTTTTTAAAACTTATTAAAATTTGTGCCCATTACTGGCTTCCCTTACAAGTGTTGAAAGATCGTTTACAATCATGAAAAGAGTGATATCATTTATTCACAATATAACTGGTCACTGGAGGTTCACAAATTTACTTTTACTTTCGGTGCAAATATGCATGACTATATAAGCAGACGGAGCCGCGGTAGCTTAGTCGGCAAAGGCAGTGATCTCGTAACTGAAAGGTTGTGGGTTCGGGGCTGGACCCGGCCTAAGATACGCCGTGTTCACTAAAGGCGACTGGGGCACGTAAAATAGGATCTTAGTCACAATGTTCTCCAAGTTCTCAAACGATACCTCTGGGGTGACATGCTAAGCATGGGAGGCTGTTCTGTCGCACTGGACGTCGCACTGGAGCTCGTTGTCTGACCTGCCTGGGCCAAGCCCTCTAGGCCAGAAGTTCTATTTGCATGGATGGTATTGAAATATCAGACATTTAATTGCGAAATTGAGGACTGAAAAATGCTAAATTAAATATTTATGGGAGTCTAGAAAATTAACGAAAACTAATAAGTCAAGTAGGAAGGATACACGAGTTCGGTGAATGGGACACTAAGTAACAATTGGGTAGAAAAGTATCTACTAGATAATAAACACTTAAAGGTTAACTAATAGGTTACACACAATAATACTTTTTTTTTCATAATGCTAAGAGAAATTAGCTAAGGAAGTTAGAGTGCAGATCAAGAACACTAACAGCGTCAGTGCATCAAGATCGGATTGAGAAATCCTCTAGGAGAAATTTCATTGGTTCCTGAGAGCCAATGGAATTTATTCTGGAAGTTGAAGATTTCTAAGATACTAAGTAAAAGTACAAGACTTTTCCGACGGTTCGGATTCAGCTTGCATCGGGGAGAAATTTCATTGGCTCCTGAGAGCCAATAGAATTTATGCTTTACTGGGCTAGATTCTACATGGGAGCAGAGGTTACGAACTAGGTCCAGACTTTAAGAAAGTGAGGAATGCAAGTGAGAAAAGAGATTGGTTACTGAGAGCCAATAGAATTTATTCTAGCACTCTGTTAAGAATGGCCATAATAGTGTCTTGTATATATTATAAATATTGTAATGTATTTTCACATATTATTGTAACATGAATTCATTGATCTGTATTGATATTTGTTATGAGTAAAGTTTTATAATTATCGTATTTTTATTTGTGGCAACACAGCATCTTTTTAAATATGCAAATATCTGTAATGTATGTATATGTTGTCTGCCTATATAAGAGTCAGTGTGACAGTAGCAGATGGCTCGGTTGCATCGAAGGTGCTGATGTTTGTTTATGTAACTTGTATGCACTTTCAGTATTTTAAACTTCTGTAACGTTAGTTCAGTTTGATATCCAGAGCTCTACGTCATTCATTATACTATCTTAAATAAATGCCTGTGTCTAGATCTAGTTGTTTTATTTAACTGCACAGTGTGAATCCCTTCTGAGCATGGTTTTATATATGATGTGATCCCTGCGGATATTTCTTTAAGAATCGTCGAGCCATAGCAGGGGTGTCCATAAGTACGAGGACCCAGAGGGGAGTAATGTTACTCACGTCCTTAACATACCTTACGTTACACACATGCTCCTCGGGTTATACTAAATGGATAACAGATTAACAGCCTTGTTAAGGCGTTAGAATAATGTCTAAATCACTGCTTCATTGAAAAAATAAATAAATAAATGCAGGTGTTGGTTTCAACAAGTTGGCCATAAAAATTAGGAGAATTAGTTTGCTGCTAAATAGTTTATAAATTGTTTATTACACCATACGGTTTTCGAATTTTGTTGTCACACAAGATATGTAATTTTGTAAAAGAAAAATTTTAATTTGCCATAATTTCTTTTTATTATTATTTGATTTTCCTTGTTATTCATAAAACTACTTTACTTTAAATAATGAAGCTTAAATTAACTGTCCTTCAGTATTTGTCACGCAAATTAAAAACCGGTAAAACTCACATTGTAGATTCGAATATAATTTTCAAAATATAATGAAATATGTACAGCGTTGCTCATCTTTTTGATGACGTATTTATATATGCACGGAAAAATATGGATGAATGAATAAGACTTGTGAATATACTTTCTATGTGTGTATGGATGTAATGATTTTTTATGAGATATAAAATTTACTGTAGTTGACCCTCCTTGAAAATAAATTCTGGATAAACCGCTAATTTATAATACTGGATATACTAATACTGTACTTAAGACAGCCCATCACAATACATATATATTTGATAGGCATAAACTACAACATCCTACGGCAGTGTTTTTCCGCACTGTTTTCTAAAAAAACATTCGTATCGAACGTCAACAGCTGAGCTATCAAAACAATGCGCACAGTCAATTTAATACTCGATCTTCTTGAGCGAAAGGACGGCTTTCTTCAGAAGCAATAATAGAAGTTGTGCGTGTTCCGATCGTTTCCGTTGTCAGCCCATTGACAACAATGGAGAGGAGGAGAACGACTTCGCCTACACACCCCCGTTCACCACTCTCTTCGTGACCCGCGGGATGATCCGGAAGATGCGCCACACCACTCACACAAAACAGCAAAAAAATAAACAAAAGCAAAAGCGAAGACGGCACAGAACTCGTTTTCGAAATTTCTCCTCGTTCATAGGCCTTGCCGAAGGACACTGTCCCCGCCACGGCCAACACTGGAGAGTGAAAAAAGCAGAGCGAGCAACAGAACAAAAAAGCCGAAGGGGTTAAAAAAAAAAGGGCCGAAGGAAAGAATGTTTCCGACTTTCACGACCGATGAGCTGGCAAAGGGAAGGTCCCATATTCTCTTTTTGTATTCGTCTTGCTTCCAGTAGATAATATTTAAAAAAGATAAAATCCGTAATTAAAAAAATTATTTACTGAAGAGATTCTCGAAGAGGATGCCGTTATGTTGGAAAAATTAGTAAATAAAGCGATAGACCCAGATATTGACGTACACTGATAAGTCAATTTAATAAAGGTACATCATCAATCGAAGGTACAAGGATTAAAAATTATTCATGGAATTTTTTACGTATATATTTTTCTCTCTTTTATAATCTTCTTTATGAATTAACTAAAATCCATAACGGATTCGCTATTGGCAATAAATTCCACAAAGCGTCACTGACAAATTTACAACTTATCGTACTCCTAGTCCGCTCTCACGTACAAAACTTTTAAAACCTCCTATTGATGACACTGCAAATTTCATTTTTAACTGCACCACATATGTAAACTTCAAGTAAAGCACAAATGATAAAAAGCATTCGTTTTTTTAAGTTATGTCTATCCCCCCCACACAAAAAAAAATCTTAAAAGAAAGATGACTTTGCATTGAAGAATTAATCTCGCTAATTTTCTGACTGACTCACACTCTCTATCACGCACACGTGTATGCTCCACTCTATATTACATATACATTTAAATGTTCTATTTCACCACAATCTTTTAACCCTTTAACGGGCTCTTTATTACTAGTAATTATTTATTAAAATATTCTTTATCGAAGTTTAAAATTAAGTCTCAGGCTGTCTAGAGGTTAGGTTAGGTTTGGTTTGGTTTGAAGCGCTATTTAACTGAAGTTTTCTTCACGAGAGCTAATGAGACCGGGACCTACTGCTAAAAGCCGATTCGAAACGGCTACGAAACATCCAAGCCAGTAATGGAAATACGAATAAATAGAAGTGTTTTCTAGGTATGTACTGTTGCATCATTTCTTTACTCGTTTTGTTAATGATTTTTTCAATTCGGTACAACGACCTTTCGTTACAACGATCATATGATTTTGGTTCCACAGGGGGTCGTTATACCGAGGTTCTACTGCAATAAAAAAAAACCCATAAAAATAAAATTGAGAGAGACTAAAATTCCAAGTCGGAATTTAATGAGAAGAAATGAATTTAAGTTCAATTAATGAGTTTAAAGCACAAGTATAGAATAAAGATAACAATAAAAGTTTTTTTCCAAATGATGAAAATGAGGAGATTGAGCATAAAATGAAAGTAGATGATAAGTGAGAATCAAGCTGGCAAAAATCCTTCCTGCAGAATTTGCTATCTGTGAAGTTTACCTTATTACTGACACTCAATACATTTTCTCTGATTTTCATTAAAGCACTACGATTTATTTATAACAAAAGAAAAGTTCATTAGACCACCAGCTTTAACAAACAACTATAAAACTCTATGCTGTCATACCTATAAACCCCTGAACTGTAAAGCAATGTCCTACTTATTCTACCGCTTCTTTTAAAAACAAAGGAGTGCTACTGATTAAATATAATGCCTAATTGCTTACGAATAATATAAACATTATATCGCTTAACCTCTTTAGTTTACGGTCTCTAACTACCCAGCGAGTTGCACCATACTGGTAAAAATAAGATGAGGCTGTTTTAAACAATGACAATGCATTAAACTAACAATCAGTTGCGAACTGAAAAGGTATCTATTTGTAAACAAAGGGTTGTTTTTAAAACATCCTAATAGTGAGAGATTAGAATTGAGGCTACTGAGTTACCTTCACAGAGTGCATGGATAACCTCAAATATCTGGTCAAACAGCAGAATATCGTAACCTTCTAGAATACACCTGTCTGTTCTTTGGAATAAATGGTGCGTAAGGATTCCATTAGAGGTACCTGCTTTTAGCGAACATATTTGAAGATCCCTTTGACGGCCGTCACTGTCGAATGATTTGAGTGGATTTCGTTTGAAGCGCTACACCAAACAGCAAATTTTGTTTGCATCAAACTTTCAGCAGTCTTGCTTTGCAAGCCTCCAAACTTGCAGCAATTCAGCATGACAAGTCTGCAAGTTTGAAACAAGACTGCAACAAGTCCAAGAATTTTCGCTTGCTTCAAGGTTGGCATGACAAGGTTGAAACAGTTTTGCAGCAAAATAGCGTCACAAAGGAGTGGTCGCTTTATGTTCCGCCTTTGCAGGAGTTTTACTGTAAGTTTGTCGTGTCAAATTTGATATGACAAGATATTATCCAGAAAAATCCAACTTGCTGCAAGTATGCATGCCATCTGGGACAGACCAATTTTTGCAACACCAGAGTTCGTAAGAGGACGACCAAGAACATGTTTATAAAAAGGGGGATTGACCTACAATATTTTCTATGTACGCATTACAACATTCGTAACTAGCATATAGCCCGTCATATGACGGGTATTTACCAGGCAAATTATGATCAAATAAAAACTTAAAAGATGAATTAAAACTGTCACAGTGTGACTGCAAATACATTTTTACAGTACAATAAAGTTAAGTACTGCATTCCTGATCCGTTTTATGGCGTATTTACTTATGCAAAGCAAGGAATGCATGTATAAGACTTATGTATGTATATGTATATGTAATAAGATGGAATTCCCGATGGGTGGTTGCAATCCTGGCCCTTAAAAATGACACCGTTTTTGCAAAGACCTTTATTAGCCTAACTTTGAAGGATGGTTTCCACTTCATTATAAGGACAGGACAAACTGAGGGTCAGCTAATATGAAGTTATAACTAAAAGGCCTGTAACACCTTGGTCAACATGTCATTCAAAATCTCTGTGAAAATCTCGAAGCAAATCTGCCTCCCATAGCATGCATCTCCTTTTTGTTAGCGAATTTCCTACATTGGCCACTTGGGCAATTTAGAGTTAAAATTGGTTAGACCCCTTAATCTGAGGGCGTGCACTGTAGCCCCAGTGGTTAATTTAGGTTAGGGGTGAAAAAAAGGAAAGCAAAGGGACAGGGAGTTTTTTACCTTTGACTCACGATTTAAAAACCCCTGAGAATTTTCTCGGGCCGTCTTTGGGGTTTTATACAAAATACCTACACTAGCTTCCTGATCTAGTTTTATTTTTCCTTATATATATACTTTGTGTATGTGTGTATAATACATTTTTTATGAGATGGAAAAATCCCTGTACTTTGGACATTCTCCCCCTCCAAAAAAATCGGTAATTTATTAACGATGACCTAGTTTATCATGTCTACTAACGTACAAGTCTACACGTATATACGTATTACGTATTACAAGTACTAATAATAATAATAGTAATATATAATAGTACTAACGTTCTAGTCTAGATGGATTCAAATCTGTAGTTTCTGGTTTCTGGATTCCGGCTGAAAACTGAGGTCAACAGCAGAATAATATCAGCTAATAAATGCTTCTACGGACTGAAAAAACAGTTAAGATCCAAACTTATCAGTCGAATAACCAGAGACTTTACAAGACTCTTATACTTCCTGTGCTACTATATGCCAGCGAAACATAGGTATTAAACCTGTACACCCAGCGTGCCCTAGATACCTTTGAAATAAAAGTTCTAAGAGCTATCTTTGGACCTGTAAACGATCAGGGGTGCTGGCGAACCAGATTTAATTTGGAACTATATAGGCTTTACAAAGAGCTTTGGGTTACGCAAGTCATTCGTAGTAATAGACTGGGATAGCTTGGACATATCTGGAGAACCCCTGATAACAACCCTACTAAACTGTATACTTTTAAAAACCCTGATGGATCCCGTACCCGAGGACGACCACCTAAAAGATGGCTAGACGATGTTGAAATTGACCTCAAATCCTTGAAGATTAAGAACTGGAAAAGAGTTGCTCTAGACCGTTTGAGTTGGAGGAAGCGTGCTGTCGAGGCAGCTAGGACCTATAATAGGTTGTTATGCTCATGAAGAAGAACAGTGCTAACGTACTAGTCTAGATGGATTCAAACCTGTAGAGTCTGGTAACGAAATGTAGCACTCTGCCTGTTGGATCTTGTTTCTTATGAAAAGAAATGCCTGCTATCTATTCAATAGAGTACTTGAAAAGTTTAAAATATAAAAAACGCTATCTCTAGAAAATTTTCCAACCCACTGCTTCTAAGCTTCTACGCAAACAAATCACCTTTTAATGGGTAAATAAAAATAGCATTGCTCATTAACAACGCTAGGTAACGTTCTTGTGCAAAAATAACCCCTTACGATTGAAAGGGTAACTATTTCTAAATAAACAAAGGAAACAAACAGCTCATTTTAAAGCACCTTAATCGTGCAAATTGACGCTCCAGGCAATATGCTTACGTTCGTAGGGTATCCATTACCATAGTTACCCCATCTGCAGTCGGGCATCCCAGAAACCTTCCGTCTACGGTTTAGAATGAATAGTGTTCCACTGGGACACACGCCGAGAGATTGTGAAGATAACCCGAAAACCATAATCATATGGAAACATAATGACCACTTTTGCATATTCATTTTCTAACGCAACGCTACGCAACTCCTGGGGGCCGTTTAAGCGAGCCAACCATGCGTCGCCCCCCATCGCGTGACATCGAATGATTTCGCAAACACTTTTCTATTAGTATTTTTACACAGAAAAGTCAAATAGTAGCTTAAATTCTATTTACACAGAAAAGCTTCGGTGGATACAAATAGGCTCGGGCGTCCCGATGTGTAAAAAGAAATATCGTTCAATGGCTGCGGTTTCAAAATCGGATCACGTGGGATCTGGAGAAGAAACTGCTGGAGCCCCTCGAGGGGGTTCCAGAATCACTCGGATGAATCGGGGGAAAGCTATCGAAAACATCTGAAGAAGATGTGACACAGAAATCGTTTGAATCCGGACCAGAAAGGTAGAAAAAAACCCCGTTAAATCCAGGTTGTGCAGTTGTTGTTCGATTATTCTTTTTCGTGTTTCGGATAACACTTATGATTTCGTTTCGGGTTTCTGTAATCATACCTCAGAAATTTGATCCAGAAAAAAATTACTTAGCTTTAGCTGGTTATTGAATATTCATCTCTTAATTACAGTTTATATAATAAAAATGATTTCTTAATGATATCTTTCCTTTCTGCCTATTTTTGAAAGTTGTACAGAATTATCAAAGGTTGTAAAGAATCATCATTTTCTAAGATAAAAACGATATTTTTACTGCTATTTGTTTTTTTAAATTTCATTTGCATGATAATTATGTTATCAAGTTAGTTTCATTTCGAGGTATATAATAAGCATTCTTTCAATAGAAAAAGCCATAATTTATTCAAGAATTATTTGGAATGGAACATTTTCGACCAAGCTAATTTCGACTATTCCTAATAAATGATTTTCGCTATAACTGATATTTTAGTTTAAAATTCTAAACTCATTCCATGCATTGCTATAATATGTTAAATTTGTTTAATTGAAATTTTCTCCCATACAACACCGATGTATACGTATATATTTCATTACATCCGATGAGATTCATAATATCATCATATCGGATGAATATAATAAAATAGTAACATGTTATATTAACCATTACGGTTACGTTTGAGGTCTCCACCAATATAATTGTAATGGTTAGTAGCATGGAAATTATTCTACAGAAAATGAGCATTTAAGCTCAAATTTTTGTAGTTTTGCCAACGTCAGTTCACAAAAGATGACCGATCTCGTTTAGTTTAAGTACGCATATTTTACTGCAGATTGTTACAGCTAGGTTACTAATTACATATTTTCTTTCAGATTTTAATAAAATCAGTTAAAATTATAAAAGTTTATATAAAGTTGTTTGTCTTAACCATCTTTAAGGAAAACAATTTTTTTTCACCAACCACTGACTGCTTTTCTATTAGAAAGGGATTATATCAGTTTTCATATTGTGACGTGGTGACCATCAGTTTTCAACGCACAATTGACACTCGAACTGGTAGGGCAACAGAGGTGACTAAGTTGTACGGGAAAGTGACACATCTGGAAAAAAAGAATTTGTTCCGGTCCCACCCTGTACAGACCGTCCTTAATGATTAAAGATAGTAGACTGGAGGCAGGTCAAAACGTAGGCTAGCAGCAAAATTCAAATTAGCTGAGAGTCGTTACATAGACGGAATGATAAACCAGGGAGAGGTGACTACTAACGTCAGGGGATACAAAAATTAACAGAGTAAAGAAAAAGAATTTTGGTCGGAAATAGGGGAGAGAGGACATGGAAGAGGTGAGAGTTGTTTTAAATGAGATGTTCTCATCTCCTTGTGGTCGGCATGTATAACTTGTTTCTCAGAGACCTCACCTCCGATCTGATATATTGTCACGTAGGGGCTTAATGTGGAATACAGTAACACACACAGGAAGTAGAGCTAATCCAACTCAAAAAGCAAAGTACAGTTGCAAGCTCTGCACAGCTCTAAACTCAGAATTCTCTGTGACTGAGAGATCTTTGGCTTTTATAGCAGCAGTGAAAGTTCCAGAAAACAGTCCGGAAAGGCGATGAAAGTTTTACTACGCAAAGCAGAGAAATGGCGAATATGCCAGAATACTTTTCTAGGCAAACTAATGAAAGTTTCAGAATCTCCTGGAACACTAAATAAAGGAATTAAATAAATATTTACAAGGATTTTAAATCCTATCGTCGCTACCGGAGTTCGAACTCACGACTTCTTCATTACTAGTGTGATGTTCGGCTATGAAGACTAATGTTTTTTTTTTCAATGCTGCAATATTTAGGCTTTCCAGGAGTCCTTTTGATATACTCGTTAGGAATCTTTTCTTACTCTACTAGTTTCCACCCGTCTGAAATCATCGTGTCTCTCCAGCAACTGTTTTGAAATTTTATTCCAAGCATTAAATAAATGTTTTGGTTACAAAAGTTGCTATCATCTTTGAGGTTCTGTGACACCCTCGCGCTACTAAGAATAAGGATCCCTCCGAGTTTCGTTTTGGTTTGGTTTGGAGTGCTACGGTCTACATTTTGCAACACGAGGTCTAATGAGACCGGGACCTACAGCTTAAAGCCGATTCCGAACGGCTACTAACATCCATGCCACTGTGGGATTCGAACCCACGAAGCTCGGTACCGAAGGCCAGCACCCTAACCAATAGGCCATCGTTCGGCAGGAACACTCCGAGAAGACACACTATCAAAATTTTCCAATCAATGAATTAAAAATTTTTATTTTTGAAAGTGCACCTTAATCTTCACTGTTTAGGAAATGGATGGAACGAAACGTAGACGCGCCAACGAGCACGTCTCTGATATATCTCGCTAATATATTCTACTCGTGATATCGCAATGATCGGCAGTATCGTGTATTCTTTTCCCCTGTGGAGCATGGGATCGTAGTCTCCGTTTGATCTCGATTTCGCGTCGGCGGCCATGCGAAAAAGATGAGGCGTTCATCTTCACAATGGATTCCGGGAGATGACCTTCATCTGCCAAGCGCTTACCTTTCAATTAAACGAGTCACTTCATTCTGGCCTCAGATCTGACTTACTTTCAACAGATTACAGATTACCCAGAACTTGTACAGTTCAAACACACATTGTAAATGGATGTAAATGGATCTTTTACTCACTATAAATGTCCATGCTGGATACAGCAGAGTCGTTAGCTTATGAAAAATAAAACAAAGTTTGAAGATAATAAAGGTTCAGCTTATTTAGATAATCTATCTTTTTGGCTCTGCCGGCAAAACTTTTTATATAAGCTTACATAGTGCTTGAGGTCGCGAGAGAGCCATCCAATCATAGTATTAGGATTGATCACGTGATGACACTAAGGAGCGTAACTAAGTTAAGAGTATATCAGATGGAGGACGCTAATAAGAGACACATTAAGGGGTGTAACTTCGTTAAGAGAAAATCACATGGACGCTAATAAGAAAAACACTAAGGAGTGTAACTAAGTTAAGAGTATATCCCATGGAAGACGCTAATAAGAAAAACTAAGTTACATAAATGAGTTATACATACGATTAGTTCAGCTAAGCCGAAATTAATTTGGTGTTCTGGAAGTCATCCAAAGGTCATCCCAAAGTCATTTTACCAAAGACAAGCCATTTTATGAATAAAATCATCAGAAATTTATTTCAGAATATAGTTATAATTAAGCTGGTTAGTTATGTTCAAAATATCATTACTGCTGTATACATGTCACGATGCTAAAACTGCATTTGATAGTAGACAAATCAAAAATTAGATATTGAGTATCTTATGTATAATATAGATCTAAGTAAATATGCAGTAAATCCAGAAAGAACTATAATAATTAAATATGAACAGTCGAGGTCACATATTCTTTATTCCAGGAAATAAAAAAAATCCTTTTTCACGTTTCGTCTAAAACACAATCATGTCAAAAGAAGAAAATAATCTTCTCACGGCCTAATATAGACTTTCAAAAAGTGATGATTCGGTGTAATATATCTTACAGTATTGCCTGTGATGCCTCTTCGGTTACGGCGAACAATGTTTAGCAATGTCCGCTTTCCTCTGGAATCAGAGCTCTGTGGACGACATACCGCTGGCCACAGACTTATCTTCTTTCCATCCATATACCACTTTTAATATGTGCTCTCAACAACTGCACGTGAACAGAACATTGAATGCGCCGTTTCTGATATTGATGTTCCCATTTCCTGAGCCATACCGATTTTACCTTTATCGAAGCGTGATAAATCAGCTGCTTTTCCCATTACCCCTTCGTTGCTAATCGCGGTATGTTTGGAAAGATAATGCATAGCCGCTTTATATACCCCAAAATTAGCCACGCTTGCGCAGTGGTTTTGTTCCTGAGCGAGCCCATTGTTATAAATCGTGGGGAGGGTCATAATGTAATGGTTCTTCGGTATATATACATATATACATATACATACACATGTACATGCATATAAACACACACATCCATAAGCATATACATACATACACGCATACATATAATTTCGTATACACACATTGCCATATACACACATATGTATGTATATGTGTAAAGTAAGAGATGTCTGCTGTTCTCTCTCTGTTAATGCATTCTGCTGGAGGTATCGTCGCGATCGATATCAGTGAAGTTTTGTTTTGTTCTCTCCCCTGGGAAAGGGAACCAGGATGAGATACCGGTCTCCGTTTGATCTCGTTTGTTGATCTCGATTCCGCCTTCGACGATTTTAACGTTTTTAAACGATGTGAGAGGTGTGCGCATCCTCTCTCTCTTTCGCGCACACAATGGATATTTGCCGCCCACTTCATCTTTCGAGAGCCAACCTTTCAATCACCACGGAAATTCCCACTTTTCACTTCGAGATCGGGGTTGTTATCTGCCATACTCCGCGCTGGTTCCGGTATAAGGACTTTATATACGTTTCTTCAACGATAGAAGTTCGCCAAAGAAAGAATTTAGGTGTGTATAAGTTACAATGAGCAAACCCCTTTCCCCCCGGGCAGTCAGGGGGAACACGATGGAATCGCAATGATCAACGAATTATCCAGATGCAAGAGTTTCCAGCAATGTAGCTAGATATTTTTCTAGGTAAGTCTTAACCAAAATACGGAGATTTTTCAATCTCATAAAAAAGTATGCACTAAACACAAAAAGTACATACATACATAAGTCTAATACATCCATAGTTTACATACATACGTCCTAAAAAGGATTAAAAACGCTGTGCGTAATTTCATTGTAACTTGAATAATATATATACAACCACTTGTGTCGTATTTTACTCTTCAAGTTTTTATCAGGTTTAAATTTTCCTGGTGAATACTAAAGCATGTTTAACACATTGACGGACAATAGGAACAAGTGAAGTTCGAAAATGAACACTATATGTTTTTGTAATTTTTAGAATATTAGAAGTATAATTTTACTCTTTCTGCTTAAATAAACTTAATTCTGATTAATTCAGCAGTTTTATTATGTTGCGGCTATAACCGCTATAGCGCCAGCGGACTCTAGACACTTAAGGTATCCGTCTACGTTCGGAGAACTTTTTTTTCTTTAAACGTAGAAACTAGTTCATGTTTTTACATTTTTAGATTTATCTTTTATAATATCACAGAGAATTGCACTTAAAAAATTTATTCCTATAGAAGTTTTTATAAAATTTCTAATAATTGAAGAAAATTTAGTAAAAATCGGGTCCTTTAAAAGGTCTAACTTTTTAATAAATTAAATTATTTCAATATTTTTTGACGCAACACATTTCTTATACACAGGACAAGTGAATCATCTAAAATCTTTGCTTAATTTACATTCGGTAAAAAATGTTGGTCCTTCAAAATCATACACATTGAATTTTTAACGAATTTTAATTACCTTTATATCTAACTATGAGTGTAACATCATTAAATATTATCCAAATTTAAAGCTTTTAGGTCATCACTAGTAAATACTATCAAAAGCATTCATAATAATTTTCAACAAAATATTTTAAGAATTTTTCGAGAAATCACATTTCAAGTTTCAACATTTTATTAAAAATACCATTCCGAGAAAAACACATTTGAAGTTTATGAAAGCAATTTTAACTATTAAAAAATTAAAATACATG
The DNA here is from genome assembly GCA_032207245.1 of Pardosa pseudoannulata. Taxonomy (NCBI): domain Eukaryota; kingdom Metazoa; phylum Arthropoda; class Arachnida; order Araneae; family Lycosidae; genus Pardosa; species Pardosa pseudoannulata. The sequence continues at coordinate 155,256,806 of CM063510.1, forward strand.
TTTAAAATTCCCCACACTTTATTGCTTCAAAATTTTCTAATTGCCAAGTTGCTAATTATTAAAAATACTAGGAAAATGTTTAACCTAATCTTCATGAAAATTTAAAAAGTTTTGTCCAAAAACTGTTCTTTAAAAGGCTTTAAATTCAAAAATTTCTGTTGGTTTTGACAGCTGTCACTGATGTTTAAACACCTGTAAATTTTCTTTAAAATGCCGTAGACACAAAACAAAAACAGATTTAGAGGCCTAAAAGTTGAAATTTTACAATAGAGAAATAAAAAAAAAAATTGTGACTGGCACCTACTGCTTAAAGCCGATTCCTAGCGGCTACGAACATCCATGCCACTGTGGAATTCGAACCCAATAACTCCGGTTTCGAAGGCCAGCACCCTAACCATTCTGCCATCGTTCGGCTCACAACGCCGTACGAATTATCTCGAGTGTGCACAGTTTGTGTGCACAGTGCTCACTCGAGTTCACTCGAGCGTGCCCGTTAAGGGGTTAATGTTACAAGGAGACGGAGGTCAAAAAAGTATTCATCTACGTAATACAGTCTACAGAAAGACTGCATCTCTCCCTACCAAATCAATCGCAATCCATCCTCCGAATTCCGGGAGCGTGTCTATCTCTCCCTATCAGTCTGGGGATCTCTCCTATCCTATTTCCCCAGTCATTTGTTGGATAAACACCTCGATTATTGGTTTTTCGTTTTTTCTTCAACCTCCGTGATGGAATAACACTACTCTGTTCGCACAGGTAAATGAAAGAATAGGAAACTACGGAAACTTCCTAGCAAAATCGTGCGAAGGAAGTATGTGGAAGCTATTTCTGTTCCAAAAGTCCTCGCGGAATCATGTGATGGGTAAATATGACACGATAGCTATAAGAGATCTGAAGAGACTAAATAGTTAAAATCACTTCGGTATAGCAAATCCTTTAAAAATATTCATTTTCTCTTTTTGTTTTTACTACCACTGCTCCGTTAACAGACCAATTAAAGTAACATTTTATCTAGTAAGGACATATTAACCAGGTAGTTTACAGTTATGTACTGGTTAACACATTTATGGCCAATGTGGCTTCAAACACAAACAATTACCACTAACTTAAATGTTAACAACAAACTCAGGTAGCACAAAAATATCGATCAATATCAAAGTTATAATATCGTTCTACATCAAATGCATTCCCCCCTAAATGATAGCTCTGAATATCATTTTTTTTTATATCCAGTATTCTTGGTCAACATTTCCCCGATGTCCCTGAATATCATTTTTTAATATTTAACATTCTTGGTTAACATTTCCCCGATAATCCTTAATATCATATTTTGTTATTTAGTATTGTTGGTCAACATTTCCCCGATATCCCTGAATATGATTTTTTAATATTTAACATCGTTGGTCAACATTTCCCCAATAATCCTGAATATAATTTTTTGTTATTTAATATTGTTGGTCTACATTCCCCCGATATCCCTGAATATCATTTTTTGATATTTCACATCGTTGGTCAACATTTCCCCAATAATACTGAATATCATTTTTTGTTATTCAGAATTGTTGGTTAACAATTAACCAATATCCGTAAATATCATTTTTTTATATTTAGCATTGTTGGTAACATTCCCCCAATATCCCTGAATATCATTTTTTGTTATTTAGTACTGTTGGTCAACATTTCTCCGATATCCCTGAATATCATTTTTTAATATTTAACATCGTTGGTCAACATTTCCCCAATAACCCTGAATATCATTTTTTGTTATTTAATATTGTTAGTCAACATTCCCCCGATATCCCTGACTATCATTTTTTGATATTTAGCATTGTTGATCCACATTTCCCCAATATCCCTGAATATCATTTTTTGATATTTAGCATTGTTGATCCACATTTCCTCAATATCCCTGAATATCATTTTTTGATATTTAGCATTGCTGATCCACATTTCCCCAATATCCCTGAACATCATTTATTATTTAGCATTGTTGATCCACATTTCCCCAATATACCTGAATATCATTTTTTGATATTTAGCATTCTTGATGCACATTTCCCCAATATCCCTGAATATCAATGTTTGATACTTACATTAGTGCATGTAACTTAAAGAATGTTACGGAAGCAAGAAACATTACCCAAGTTGGATCCTCAAAATTTAGAAGCCTGACCAAACGGAAGATGTCTTTAAATATTGACCGTAAAATTTAAAGCTGTCCATCACTTAGCAGAGATATTATCTCAAGCAGATGAACTCCCCGAATTTTTCTGATGGGGTACTGTAGTATCCATTCTTTTCTTATTCCATAACAATGAATTTAACTTCCGCTTATGCCTCGTTATATCACCTGCTTTACCTCTCAAAGAAGCATCTTGCAAGCCAATAAACGATTCGGAAGTTGTAAACCGCAGCACGCAGTCGACTATCAACCGCCCGAATCTCGCTCGACAAGTGTTCTGCGGTGTCAATCAAGTCCCCAGCTTCACTCGCTGTAACGGGACACCGTCCACACTTCATCGATTTCGGTCTCTCTTGTGCGCAGCTGTTGTTGCTCAAGCCAATTGTCTAGCTTAAGGGGTCATGCGACTGTTAAATCGACAAAAAATTCGATTTTTCAGAAAAAAAAATACATGTGAAAAGGAATTTAGTTCTGAATATTTTAAAACAAGTTAAGCAAAAAATCGAATATTGAGAGGAGTTACGAATAAAAACTTGTCAGCTGTTTACTGTAAAAAAGTTAAATGTACCAAATCTTGGTAAATTTGGTCCCATTGGACAGGGAAATTAACCCCTTCCAGTAAAATGACGAGTCTAGCTAGTCATTAGTCTTTTATTCCATACCGCACAATGACGAGCTACACTCGTCATGCGATTAAAGTTACTGTTAAATATGATAATTAATTTAGTTTAAAATTTCTAGTGTACTAAATTTGGCAACACTTTTATCACTTGTGAAAATCACAAGTCCCTATTGCATATTGTTTACTTGGTACAAGTCATTGCCAAATTGATGAGTCAGAATAAAAGAAAACCTACTAAGAAATGCCGTGTGTGTGTTACAAGAATCAAATTAAAAGTGAGACTACTTGGCGGTGTAAACAATTAAGAATTCCTTTGCACTTTGTTTTGAAAAGTACCACTAGCTTGAAGACTATTATCTGTATACCTTATTAATGTTTTGCTTTGATATTTTCTTAATTTTACTGTTTCTGATATTATTTAACACTATGTAAAAAGTGGATTTTAATTAAGAATATGTAAGAATTGTAAAATGAAACAAGTTTTTTAAATAAAAATTAAATGGTTATTTCATGCACAGTTTTTCATTATTAAATCATACCGGAAGGGGTTAAAATAATATTCTCTATTTAAAAAAAAATAATTACATTTATTTCTAATAAAATTGTAAAGAAAAAGAATTCAAGAAAGATGTTCGGAGGGATCTAACTTGGGACTAAAATCATGATTAATAATTATTAACAAAACAATAGAGAATTTGATAATCATTCAATATAAGCCTCCGCAGATGATATTTGTGTTTTAGCTAAGTATTTTGTCGCGTGACACAGGCTGGAACGGAATAAAATAAGCAGATAAATTATAAAATCCTTGCACAATTTGTTGTTTTTAATGTAAATGGTATTTAACTTAAGTGAAAATCAGTACCCAGCTTTATTTTTCTATAAATGCTGAATATACATTACAAAAAAAAATGTCTAATATGGCAATGCACCAAGGAAATTTTTAATAAATGTTGTTTGAGTACTAATTTTTTACGCAAGTATTTTGTACTAGCATATAGCCCGTCATATAACGGGATCAGTAAAAATTTTAATTTTCCAGAATTGTAAAGTACCCTATAAAGCAGATAAAAAAATGGTTTGGTTTTTGGCTGAGAATTATCTGGTACACGCACAATAATTTATCTTTACTGACCGCATGTTCGTTGCCAAGTTTAATTTATCCTATCATATTACGTGATAGGATGAACAGCAGAGGTTTTAATATTGACAGTGATTATTTGGCGTTATATATGATGTCCAAAATTGAGCGAATCGATTTCAAAGCGTGTGGTTATGTATAAAAAACAAACACACAAAAGTACAAACTTCTTAATTTTCAAATTTCTTAATTTTCTTAAACATTAGATATTTATTAGTCCGTGAAATAGACTCCTAAACTTTTATGAAAAGAATTTGTTGTTAATACCGGTGATAAAATTTTCATATGCAACAAAAAAATAATCGATGATTCAATTTAAAATTATCACATTTGTTTATCTTCATACTTCTCTAAAGTCTCCCAATACTGTGAATGCAGTTTAGAATCAGGTTGAATTCATTTTGAAAGATAATTGAAAATTTTCTTAGCTAAGTCAAAATTATCGTTAATTTCTTCCTTTTTTTGCCACAATAATTAAAGGAAGTAAAGGAAGGAAACTATCATTTCCACTACACTCTGGAAATAGATAGAATTCGTAGTTAATACCAGTGATAAAATTTTCATTACAACAAAAAATAATCGATGATTAAATTTAAAAATATTACATATGTACTTAATCTATTATTTAAGCCAAATATAAAAGAAAATTGTTTACGTCATATCTAAGTTCTGTGATAAAACGTACGAAAACAATGCAGACGATATTTAAATAATTTAAAATAAGAAATGATTCAATGAGATGGTTAAAGAAATAACGTCATAATGCTAGAGAAAAATGTTATTTTTACCTATTCATTGTGGGATAAATTGATAAATTTAATCACCTGCTCCTAACCGAGGAAAATAGGGCTTGAAATAATGACATTAAAGGCTAGAAAAGTGGGGAAGGGGTGGATTTCGAACGTTGATAACCCTAACTCAACAAAAATCCAATATGAATGCCTCTATCCATTCCAGGTACAATCGCTTCCTAATTTCGAGGACAGATGGGGAGATAACTTAGGCTATTATTATACAGGGGATTTTAATAAAAAATTATTTTTTGTAGATTTATCTGTATTCCTTTTGTATGCTACGACATTGAGATAGTGGTCCAATTAAGAATATAGCTGAAATCTGAATACCTTAAAAATTGAGGTTTAATATTGCTTGTCTTCTTTAAGTTTCCATTATTATGATTTCTATTGTTTATCGTGGTGTTTATTTATATTCATTTCAAAACGTGAGATATTGAACGAACTTATTTTGATTGTTCTTCATACATTTCGTCATTGAATTTTCAGTGGTATTATTTATCCCAAAATAATGAAGTCGGCCATCACCTTGAAAAAAAAAGTTCCCAGGCCTCGTCTTTTAATGGTTACACAATCTGAAGTAATTTCCTCAAAGTAAGACATTTATTTGTTTGAAAACTTCTTCCTCCGTTAATGAAGCCGTTGAGGACACGTTCCGTGTGAATATTCCCCGTGGAATGAGGAAACGCGAAATGACCTTTCTCTTCGTTTTTCGAGAGATACGGTTACGAGTCTTCCATTTTTTTCATTGTTCCCATTCGTCCAGTTTTCGAAACCATTTAAATGAAGAATAAAAACAGAAGAATTCGTCATCGTTGAATGAAGGATGAAATTTCATATATTGCGGGGCTCCGCAGACAGGTTTTTCTTACGGTCCCAGACAAAATGTCGCTTCCAGCTTTGCCTCAAAATGATTATTCCTCATAGAATGAATTGAAGTGTGTACAATTTTCTTTTGAGAGATTTTCTTTAGAGACGTGGTAGTCCAGTCGGCAAAGACGTCGATTTCATAACTGGAAGGTTGTGAGGTCGAGACTCCAATCGGCGAAAGAACCGGCTGGTACATTCATCCTGGATGGGGCAAGGGAAACAGGTCGCAATGTTCTCAAAGTTCAAATGATATCTCTGGAGGGGATAGACCAAGCTTAGTAATGGTAGTGGAGGGGGAAGGTCTTTTGGTTCGTTATTGCTTCTAAACTAAATAGACCTACTGTAAAGATCCCCCTTTGCCCAAAACTAACGGACGAAATCAGCTAATCGGGAGCCTCCTGTTTCGACCCTGTCGACAATAGCGTGACGAAGCCATGTCTGGGATGTTGACAGTTCGGTTGAATAGGCGTCACGCCCCTGATCGGTTGGGGGTAATGAGCCCAGAGGATTGCAGCGAGATTCCAGAATCGGGACAGCCAACGAATGAGAATTCAGCTAAAAAAACTAGCTGTAACCTTAGCTGGAGTTCTCAGGTAACTGGAATCGTAACTGACCAAAAAACGGTTGGCGGGACCGTAACTGACCCCCAGGTATAAAAAGCCTAGAATTTTTCGACTCGGGGCTTTTCGAGATTTTTTACGGAGGTGCTTTGACCTCGTGGAGGCTTCCGCGATTTTTGACCGGAGCCAGCTTTTTAGTGATTGCGTTCGGGAGACTCGTAAAGTCCGCTCATATAAGGAACGGCAGGGTCTCGGATACCGAACGGGGGATAGATTGGGTTTGCATTGCACCCTGGAAGAGCCTCCCCATTTGTGAGATTATTTAATCTTTTTTTTCGACTGTGATCGTCGTGGTAATTTTATGCAAGCAACAATCCTCTACATTTCGACTTGTTTTGGGAGAATTAGAATCCCTTTGTATATACTGTATCCAGTATTTACTCCAGGAAAAATAAGTGATTTCCAATTCTATTGTGACTGTGATCCTTCTTCACGCTATTTCTCACTCAAGAACATTGCAATCGTCCCACTATCGTGTGCAATGTTACACGCGTTCGTAGCATTCGTTAACTCTAAAACACAAGGTCATTTACCCAAATCTATTTACCAATTTTCTGTGGTATAAAATAGGATTTTTTTCCATTTTATATTGCAACGACAATACTACATATTTGTATATTAGAAAACTCAAATTTTTTGCTTTGAAGAAATCCAATCATGAATCACTGAAAAATTATTTTTTTTATATTCTTTTTTTCAAATTTTTGTATACACATGATTTGAGAAGAACTCGTATGTCAAAGGAACATTTTCTGAAATTTTTGCACACAGGAAGTTTTTAATGATATTTAAATATTCTTAAAGTTAAAACAATCAATATGAGGGTGGCAGAAGATTATTCTTTATTTCCTAGAATTAGAAACAATTTTTTTCCAGACATTCTCATTCTTGTGTAAATATGAACATTGCAAATCAAAAATATGTTTTATTACACTGCTTAAAAAAAAATATTAAAACGAACAACATTACAAAGCAGGATTATAAAATTTTACAAAAATCTAATGTTTATTTCATTGTAAAAATAAATCTCTTCAAGAGTAATTTTCTCATTTTATAATTCTTGTGCATTTTAAAAGTTTTACAGACGCACCGCATATGTTTTGGGTCTTTTCATTATTTCTATAGCATAAACTATAAATACTATTCCATAAGAGTGGTTATCACTTCAGAGTCCATTATAGTCTACCATAGCAGAGGTTCTAGTCTAATTATCCGTGCTAGCAAGATCATTACGCCAGAAAAGTATCTTTTTCAAGTGACAGAAAATGAATCTGGATGATCCGCTAGAATAGAAAAGAAGAAAATCATGAGTAAATTGCATTAATATTTTTTTTTTTAAAGATCAACTATGATTAAAGTCAAGAGAAAATATAGTTTTTATGATTCTTCGAAATAGGAAACACCTGTATGTCTTACGAAAGGTTTTTATGGATCTATCTACTGTCACATGCTAATGAGATCAGATTGCAAAGTTCGATTATGGTTAACATTCATGCCACAATGGGATTCACAATCCGTCGAAGAGCATGGCCTCAGATGGCCATCGTCAAAGCTAGCTCCGAGACAATTCCAAATACTCTGGTGGGTAAGCAATCTGTAAGCCGGGTCTTCTGCTTAGTCCCTACTTTTAAACATACCAGGGGAAATGTTACTCCCCCGTAGCCGTCCGTAACAAAATGAGGGAATCTCCAGCATGACATTATGGATGTTTTCCATCCGTCAGCATATGAACTACCCACCCACTGCAAATTGTCAAGATAGTTTTTGATGGAAAAAAAAAACAGTACAGTGATCCTAAATATTAATCTAATTTGACACCAAATTCAAATAGGTGCACCGACTTAGAACAGCTACAAAAGTGAACGCTTGTTAAATAACTCGTTGGTGAGCAATACCTCACTAAGAAATCCACGAAAGATGCGGTGAACGAACTGTAAAGGAGAAACAAATCACGTCGGAACAAGTGATTTCGCACTCCCACCTCTTCGCGATGCACAATGCTTATAAATCCGTCTGGTATTGTTCCCCTCCCTTCGCCAAAGGGCGCCACCCTGAAATGATCGAAGTGACCGGACCCCTCCACTTGAAAAGGATTGAAATGCCGTCTTTGAAATGACGACCGGTTTGTTTTCAAATACAGAGCATACAGATACTGGGAGGGCCCGTGTTTAATATGAGAGGAAGGTGTGGTCACCAAATGAAACATTGTACTTGACAACTCCATTTTCTTGTCTAGTCTAACGAACGAGTTCTTTTTTTTTTACCTCTCCCAACGAGTCACACTAGACGTTACAAATATTGAAAACACTTTCATAGATTTAGACTGATGGTTCTAAACAATTACAGAATCTGTAAACCCTTACGAAAGTGTAAAATTTATGCGAAGCTTACGCCTAAAAGTATTCTAGATACAATTTTTAATACTACAGATCATCGCTCCCAACATTTCCCATATTAGTGAATAGCACATAACTTTTTGTGACACTTCTGAAATTACGAACACCCGTGTAGTCGCTGACACACCGGTGAAGAATGCATTAGATCACAATCTGATATCAAGC
>CM063510.1:155268095-155285595 GCA_032207245.1 Pardosa pseudoannulata
TAGCGAAATTTATGTAGTATTCCATATTACCCCCCCCCTATTCCATAATCACCACAATAAATAGTTAGACTTTTCTTTGGGGATTATTTACAAATTCAAATTGTATCTTCTGAGCAAGTTACTAAAAAATCTCTATTAAGTAAAAACATAAAATTACAATATTGTTACATCAAATATGATGGAAATAAAACATGGTATACCATATTACTACAACTATATACTCCACTGCGCGATGTCACACGAGGTGCACACCGTACACTCCTCGTCAGGTTCGGCACTTTACTTCCCGTCACGTCCTGTATTTTCGGAAGTAGCAGAACAAAAACCCAATCATTCTTGGCTGCCACAGCACCTGGGAGCGGAAGAGGATTGCCTCCCCATCTCTTACCACACCTTCTTCCCCCTGGATTTCGATTCCCCCCCCCCATCCACAGAAAGTGTTGCCTGTACTGAATTCGAAACCGTCTCGATGACTGAGCTTCACAGTTTGGGGATTCTGTTTAACTGGGTATGGCATATTTGTCTTCCACCTCGCTGCAAAATTTTATAGGTCCAGAAAGAGAATGTATATTGGAACAACTTTCGAAATCAGCCTGAAATCTCTCGATCGAAACCCGACGATAACGTCACACTGACGTCAAGGATTGTTCTATGGGGATTAAGGGCCCTAATGTACTCCATAAAAACATTGCTTATGGCATAATATACCAGTCACCAACTTGTCTCCATTCAACTATGCATCCGGGAGCTACGGTTTCCTATGGAAATCGGCATATTCGCACACTTCCGTCGATGTAATGGACCAGAAAACGTGATTTTCCAAGCCATGCAACTTTTTTCCATTCTTCTAATGTCCAATTCTGATGTTTCTTGGTTCATTACAGACGCAGGTAGAGATGAAGCCGTCAGTGCCAGGACATGCTTCGGCCTCCGGGTGCTAACGCCTACAAACAGCAATGTACGCTGAACAGTGTATTGAGAAACTCTTCTGAGTCGCCACTTTTGTAGCTAGTGGTGATTTCGACTGTTGTAGCTCTTTGGTCATGGCGAACAAAGCATAGCAATCTCAGCTCCTCTCTGGAATCAATGCTCCGTGGACGACAAACCGTTGCCGGCGACTTGTCGTTCCAATATCCATTAACCACTTTCCTTACTTAGTGACAATGATCGTACGAGAACAGCACAACCTAAACACGCCGTTTCTGATATTGATGTTCTCATTCGCCGAGAAATGACGATTAAACCTTTATCGAAGTGTGATAAATCAACAGCTTTTCCCATTATGTCGCCAATGGAAATAATTTGGAAAGGCAATACACAGCCGCTCCAACATCAGCCGGGCACACTCAATGATTTTGTTTCTGGACGAGCCCATTGTTATAAACGGAGGATGGTCATAATATAATGTCTCTTTGGTTTATATATATATATATATATATATATATATATATATATATATATATATATATACATATATATATATATATATATATGTATATATATATATATATATATATATATATATATATATATATTTATATATATATCTATGTATATATATGTATATATATGTATATATATATGTATATATATGTATATATATGTATATATATATATATATGTATATATATATATATGTATGTATATATATATAATATATATATATATATATATATATATAATATGTATATAATATATATATATGTATGTATATATATAATGTATATAAATATATATATATATATATATATATATATATATGTGTGTGTTTGTGTTAAATGGTGTGTGTTCATATATTTTATATAATTGGTGTATATTTATAATTTGGCTAGGTTTTAGATACATTATATAGTAGACAATTTAAGAAATTTATATATTTATAGACATATATATGTAGATATATATATGTATGTATGTATGTTTCATGTTCAGTTTGTCCCTATAATGAAGTGGGAACCCGTCCTTCAAAGTTATCTTAATAAAGGTTTAGCTGGTATCATTTTTATGGCCATGACTGCAACCCTCATAATTATATATATAGTTTAATATATATATATATGTATATATATATATATATATATATATATATATATATATATATATATATATATATATTAATTCGTTGAATGACAAGGCAATTTTGAGAAATCTGGCCTAAAATGACAATTTGATTTAATCATATTGTATTATTAAAAACTAACTTGTGGGCAGAAATTCAACAAAGTCCTGAATTGTTTATTTTCCAAGAGCATTGATTTTTTGTTCTTTTCCCAGAAGACCTCTATCGATATTAGCACTGATATACTACGAGTTTATCCGTAGCTGCACAAAAGTGGCAAGAAAAAACAGTACGAGATAACTCGTAGATGACGTCAGAGAAAGGACAGCAATCTACGAGTTATCTCGTAGTTGGCAGGCAGCGTGTTAATGTACAAGTGTCAATGCTCAATTTTACGTCATTACAAGACGTAAAAACAGATAAAGATTCAGTAATTTTCCACGCAAATAAATAATTTTTAAATGGATTTTCCCCCATTCGATTGAAATCGAACATTTAAGGCGATTCTGCTATGCCAGTACCTTCTGGGTCTTTTGAAACGCATGTACAAGTACGTAAGACACAATTGTCGGACACAAGTGGTCGTTTCATCTTTTTCAAAGTTTGCAGAAAAATTTTCTGATGAAGGAAGTCTCCGCGCCATTGTCTTCGAGGCGTTTCAAAAAGGTATTTGGAGAGGAGGGGTGGAGGAGAAATCCGGGCGTTAAGTATATCGATCGTTTTTATTAAAATATAATTATCATCGAACATATCGAATAATTTAATAAAAGCGATTATTAACAAGTGTATTTTATGACCATTTCAAATCGAAATTCTTTTCTTGGAATTATTCTGAGAATGTAATTTGCTATGCTTAATTGGTTGTAAATTCTTGCCGTTAAACAAACACACACGCGTATATATATATATATATATATATATATATATATATATATATATATATATATATAATATATATATATATATATATATATATATATATATATAAATGAATACATGCACGTATTATGTATTGATGCATAGATGTCTTATGCTACTCTTTTAACTGTGAAAAGTTTCTAAAATATTTAATTTCAAGTTAAGTTTAATCATTGGACAAACTTGTACATATTCATCATTATGATCATTATGAGAGTAATAAGTCAACAAAGTATTAGCTTCCTATTTATTTAACTGGACCTATACATATATATATATATATATATATATATATATATATATATATATATATATATATATATATATATATATGTGTGTGTGTGTGTGTTATAACAATGTCACTAATTTCAGAAAACAATTAAAAGTACTGTAGAATCTAGTAGCTGAGTATATTGATGCAAACGTTAACTTACTAAAGCATCTTTTATTTAGAACACCAGATAACACACAAATACCCGTAGGAAAAAGAACACAAAACACAGAAAATATTTGATGATATATCACATCTCGACCTCAAATGAAAAGCCACGAAATCTGTGTGCTAGAACTTTTATTAACTTTTGGAAGGGGAGTGGCTCCAGGAACGATGTCATTCCGGTAACCAATAACTTCACTTTATTTACTTCTAGTTTATTCTAGAAGATATAGTACACCACAATGCGCGGGAAAAATGAATCAACGGGGCTGCAATTCTTAATTCAAGGTGCTAGGAAATGAGTGTACGCAGCCATTATTATGAAAAATGTGTTTTAGAATTTGTTAATAGAAAATCTAGATTTTCAATGGAAAACAGAAAACAATTAAGTTAGGATTTTACTTTAATAGAATTTTATTATTACATATATCCAATATATCAAAATTATTTAACTTTTATATTTCCTTAAAAACCTCCTCTCTCCCATTCTAATTCGTTTAAATCTTTTTCCCAGCCTCTAAATAGTTTAATCAAAGGAGTATTTTCCACTTAACATTCTTCCTAAAGCTTTGTATCCTAAAACTGTAAACTTTTTGTCTATTCAGCACGTTTCCCAGCTGTCGGCGGCGAATGATTTCGCGTTTTGCTGATATTGCATTTAATTCGCTTATTAAGTTGTTTTTTTTTACCTTGGGAAAATTCTTTCTGCCATCGCTCTTGGGTGCACCTCTGTTCGATCAGAGTGATCTCTGTGGGCTTTTCTTTGTCTGTTGTCTAGTAGAATAGATGTGCGTTGTAGCTGCTCTGGAATAAAGTTTAAATTGGACTAGTGCAGTTCTCTTCAATGTCGGCCCGACTGCATTTTTATTAGTTCTAGCTGTTGAGCTTTCGCCTTGTCAAGGAGTTTTATAAAAAATGGATTACATATATATATTATGCACAACCAGGCCGAAAGCTGAGTAAACAACAGCTAGCAATACACTTTGTTGTATCAAAAATCGAGGCAACATTTATTGCCCTTTATCCTTTGTAAATTTCAAATTTTATAAAATATTTTTTCTCTGCTTTAATAAAGAAAGTTTCTAATGTAAAATTAATTGGAGGTTTAAATGCGAGATATAAATCATTACATTGTTTCAATTTGTCTCTTGGAAACTGTACGCGGTTTGAAGCAGAGCAGGGAGTTAAATTTGGTACGTGACATTTCGGCTGTGTTCGATAATTACTTTGATGATGAAAAAAAAAATTTAAGAGATAAGTGTTACTTACAAGTGGCTAAAATTGTATTTCCTCTACAAGCATAAAAAAAAATTAAGTCAAGAACATCGAAATTGATCTTTTGCAGGTACTTATTGCTCCCCGACTGCTCAACCTGAGAACATTGATTTTTCCCCTCTATTTAAAATTACACTCTCAGTATTTCTTCCACAAAAGTTAACCGTTGATTATGCATTTTATACGATATTTAATAAGTGAAAAATAAAAGTAAAAAAAACAGTGGAAAGATTATACATGGAAAAATTTTCTGGGCGTTCATGTAGCCGAACGATGGTCGAATAGTTAGAGCGCTAAAGAAAATTTTTCTGGGATTTCATGTAGCCGAACGATGGTCGAACAGTTAGAGTGCTAAAGAAAATTTTTCTGGGAGTTCATGTAGCCGAACGATGGTCGAATAGTTGAGCGCTAAAGAAAATTTTTCTGGGAGTTCATGTAGCCGAACGATGGTCGAACAGTTAGAGCGCTAAAGAAAATTTTTTTGGGAGTTCATGTAGCCGAACGATGGTCGAATAGTTAGAGCACTAAAGAAAATTTTTCTGGGAGTTCATGTAGCCGAACAATGGTCGAATAGTTAGAGCGCTGATCTTCGGTACAGGAGTTCGTGGATTCGAATCCCACTGTAGCATGGCTGTTCGTAGCCGTTTGGAATCTGCTTTAAGCGGTAGGTCCCTGTCTCATTACCTCTCGTGCTGCAAAAAAGTATTATGTCTTTATTGCCATACCTACCTATTTAGGAAATTAAAATATTTGGAAAATACCTTCTTTTTCATAAACGATCATTTTATTTAAATATCCAGAAATTTTATGATATCAACGAAATTCGAATCAGATTTTAACGAATTGGTTAAACTCCACCAACCTCAACCGCCTCAATTTTTTTCTACTTATTTTGAGCTCCCTTTTAAAAATTTTAGAAATAAAATTTGTACTACACTTGATGGTCATATTTATTTCTACTTATTTATCTATTTAACTTTATTATTATTTATCTGTTTAATATTATTTATCTGTTTAACTATTAAGTATCACTATACACAGTGGAAGCGTGCTGGGCCCATAACCCTTGTTTGAAAGGAACGATCAGCAAGTTCAAAAACATCAAAGTCTATTTTTCCTTTCTCAAAAACAACGTAAATAAAACAGTTAAACAAAAACATTCTAAACAGTTCGCAGATAATACTAAACTAAAGCTTCAAATTCAACATTCTGGCAAGTGTGGCATTATGCAATTTACCTGACGGGAGAAAAACTATATTGGAACAAAAACACGACGAGCAAACAGGCATCACCAGGCAATAACAAAAGCAAGAACAACAGGCAAAAAAAAAGTGAACGTAAAGTGCCCCCTTTATACTTCTTGATTTCGTAAACTTTAAAATTATTTACATACTGAAGGAAAAAACCACGGAGCATACAAAAAAAAAACGAGATCAAGTAACCAGGATTAAATTATAATTAAAAATTTAATTACAAGGAATGGGATATTTGGTAACAAGTTTCTTTTGCCGGTCACTTAAGACATCTACCTTCCTATACAGCTGCTGAAGTAACTAGATGTCGGTCACCGCTGACTCCCATGATGATCAATGCGTTAGATATATTTAATTTACAATAACCCGTCACAGAGGGCCAGGTCCAAGCGATGCAACAGTACACAATATTCCCGCTCGTTTGAAAATCGCGCAACAGGCGAACTGTTGCCACCCGTGCGTACCGGCACACTTGTGCGGGGCGCGGGACCCATCCCCGCACTTCCGTCGACGTGCTCTTCCTTTCACACGGTGTCAACAACAAAAGGCATGTTCCGGCCAACAGCCATCCCCCCCCCTTCGTGCTTTTATCGAATTCGGGAAGGGGGGTTCCTCCACTCTCGACCCATAACCAAACATTTTCCCCTTTTTTTTATTATTATTATTCTTCTATCTCGTGGATGATTATCGGAATTTTTTTTCCCTTTCATCTGCAGTCGACGATAACCACCCGCTAAAAAAGAATCCATCGGAATTCGCGCTCGTTAGGCCCGCGACAAAAGAAAAATGCGTCGACGGGGTGCCAGTAAAGTCCAATAGGGGGCGCGATGCAAGGGTGGAACGGAACAGCGTGCGAAAAGAGAAGAGATCGTTAGAGAATCTTTTTCGATTTCGAAAAAGAATTCAAATTGCGGGAGCTGAGTAACGAACTGGGTATGAGTGGGTTTTGTTCTTTAAGTAACCATGCCGGAAGCAAGACTGATTTAGAAGGAGAGTGCCACCGAAGGAGTTATCGATGACTCGGAAGATGATGCCAGCCTAGAGAACTGGCTAGGTATATAACATGCAACATAACATACGATTATGACGACCATTGATAACAAATAATCACTTTCTCATCTTAGTTCACTTTTTAGTTATATTTTGGGAGGAATTACTTGCTCTGCCTGTGGTCTTGACATTTATATATATATATATATATATATATATATATATATATATATATATATATATATATATATATATATATATATATATATATTAGAGCAACGAACTAAAAAAAAGCTCGTTCCGTATACTGCTTACCTTCTTCAACAAAGAAAATACTGTAATACTGTGGATTCTACGTTGGCCTTGATTTCAATTCCCATTCGTCGTATATTTTGTTTTACGATATATATATATATATATATATATATATATATATATATATATATATATATATATATATATAGTTACAATGCCCATGCATCTTCACCATTCAATGTATCTATATACATAATGGATGACACTCCCTGTCGCGCCGATGCGACGACAAGAGGTAGCGGACTATTACAAATGAAATGTGAAAATGCCAATTCGGATACAGCACGCTTTTCCAGATTTCTTGTCGCCCAAATTTGTCTAGAGCAGAGATTCAAAGGTTTCTGAGCCCCTCTGATATTAAGAATTGGCAAAATTTCTGAAGGGTGGATCTACATAAGAGAACGCCAATTGCTTGATCATTGAGAAGGAATTAGTCTAAATCAAGACCTATCTTTGGACCATGGCGAATCACTCGCGGAGGGGCTTTAGAAGCCCCTCCGCGGCCCTCTAATCCAGTTTAAAGACTTATGGGCACAAAGGTGAGATAGCTAGTTTCTTGAGGATACAGAAGGTGAAGTCAATTTGATTGAGTGCATTGATGAAGGCACAGTGGCTGTTTGTTCCGGAACTTTGAATCTGCAATTTTTTTTAATCGATGGTATTCTTCGAGACCGTTTAGGTAATAACACCAGTTTTCCCCAGCTCTCATGCATAATCAGAACATATATCGATTAAAAGGCTAAAATTGTATATACATTTGTAAATACCTTTGTACATACATCCATTAAGTAATTTTTTTGTAACAAACTGTTCTTGTTCTTTGCCGTAATCGAAAATTTGACTCGCAAGTCATTTCAATATGTATACATCACGAAACAGCATAGAAGGCACAAATAGAGTCAATGGAAAGCAATCTCTTATTATCCTCTTTGGGATTCAGCTAAAATCCAATATGGCTCCTCGTCATTCGCAAGAAATTCTGCAAAGCGACAAAGACAACTTCACAGCTCATCACATTCCAAGTCAGTTCTCAGTACAAACCTTTTAAAACTTCCTATTGTTGACTCTGTAATTTTCAATTTCATCTGCACAACACATACAAATCACAAGGCAAGAGTAAATATTTCAATTTCAGCTACACCACACATGCAAATCTCAAGGCAACGGCAAATACTAAAAATATTCATCACACGCGTTAACTCTAGAGTTAAAAAAATGTCTGTTAAAAGAAAGAGGAATTACGAATTTAAGAAATCATATCGCTAATTTTCAAGTGTTACACACCATTCACACATATTTTTTAACTATACTAGGTGTCGTGCGATATCGCAAAGATAAAAAAAAAAAAAATTACGGATGATCTTCCTATCCCGCTAAACGAAAAGAGTCGATTTGTCTAATATTTGGGCTTGCGTTACGGAAAGAATAGTACGTTTTGTAAGCTAGGTAACCCTCATAGAAAGACTTTTAGATCGAGAATGACCCAGAGAGCACCCGTTTTCCCTGTTTCAAATCTATTGTTTTGTCACTCAGAAGGGGTTGCGGGATATACTTCCCGCATTTCCGTAAAATGCTGGCGTAAGGGGGAAACAGAGACAAAACGTACAGTGCGCAGGAATCTAGGTAATCCCAAATAACGGATTATCTCAATTATTTATAAGGTTCCTCATCTTTCAAAATTCAATGCGTTTTCCTTATGTATTTTGTTCGTATTTTGTAAAGTACAGCCAACTTTGTTAGTTTGTGTAAATATAAAAATCCCTTGTGTTACTGTGTTGTATATTGTTATTTTTATATTATTTTTGCATATTGTAAACTACTGTTATTTTTCTCGAATTTCATGAGCTGTATTCTTTAAAGGTTTCTGTTAAATATCAAAATAATTTGCTTTCCACAGGTTTCGTAAATGTTAGAAGGTGGCCTCTTGATAATACCCCGTCCGTTTCAGCTAACCATTTAGCAAAAATTCATGCTCTTTTCCATATTTAGACAATAGAGACGCCCATTACTGCACAGCCAACCGCTGGAATTAGTCCATCATTTTCTTCCCCGACAGAATTAATAGCTATAGCCCGAAAATAAACCGGTAAATCTTAAAGAGAACTTTAAAAATTTCAAACACATTTATTAAATAGGATGCACACTAAAAACAAATGACAAAAGTAAAAAATTCGGCGTAGTGACGTAGCCAGAATTTTTTCCGTGGAGGGTCCAAAGTCTTAATCCAAAGTACAGTAAACATTCAATCACACCAATACATACACACACACACACATATATATATATATATATATATATATATATATATATATATATATATATATGTGTGTGTGTGTGTGTGTGTGTGTGTGTGTAATAAGACGGACTTCACGGTGGGTGGTTGCAGTCATAGCCCATAATAATGACACCGTTTTAGTTAGACATTTATTAACAGATCGTTGGAGGACGGGTTCTCACTTCATTATAAGGACAGGACATACTGCGGGGTCAGCTAGCATGAAGTCAGAAGTAAAAGGCCTTTAACACCTGGGTCAACATCTCAGTCAATATCTGTGGGAAAATCTCTAGTAAAATCTGCCTCCGAGAGCGTGCATCTCCTTTTTGTTCGGAAATTTCCTAAATTGTTCGCTAGGGCAATGTAGAGTTATAATTGGTTAGACCCCCTTCTCTGAGGGCATAATCTGTAGCCCCAGTGGTCAATTTAGGTTAGGGGGTAAAAAGGGGAAAGCAAAAGGACGGGAATTTTTGCCCTGGACTCAAGATTTGAAAACCTGTGTCCTAGGGGTTTTATACAAAATGCCTACTTTAGTTTCCTGATCTAGTTTACTTTTCCTCTCTCTCTCTCTCTCTCTCTCTCTCTCTCACACATACACACACACACACACACACACACACACACACACACACACACATATATATATATATATATATATATACAGTTAACTACATGAACACAAATTTTGCATGCATATATAAACGTAATTTCATTGTATCTTGAAAAATATATTTGCAACAAAACTGAGACTTTATTTATGTTCTAAGTTAAAGGTTTAAATTTGTCTGGCAATTACCAGAGCCTATTTAATTTAGGTTCCGGTATTTACCATACGAATTTAAACTAGAGTAATTTTATAAATAATTAAGAAAATAAAAAAAAACTAAGAAATTAATTATGGCATATCCTTTCATATTCCTTTTACAAAATTACATGCCTTCTACGACATCAAAATTCGCAAATCGTATGACATAATGAGTAATTTATAAACTACAGTTTTATAGTAGTCAATTAATTCTTTAAGCTTTTAAGGCTAGCTTGTTCAGACCACCAGCTGAAATTATAGTCTACATGCATTGAAAGTAATGCTAAATTTGTCAACTTCTTCTCATTAGTTCTGTTGTGAAGAAATGCTTATACTGTTTTCATGGTTGAAAATGATCTTTCAACACTTTAAGTGAAAAATAGTGATCAACACAAATTTTAATAAATTTAAAAAATCATACAACGGATACTATGAAAATATTTAGGGGAGAATCGAGACCCCCTCGGACAACTCGTCCTTGTAACGTACTGGAAAATAGGTAGGCGAGGCCTTCAATGACACAGGCTAGAAATTTAGGTATTCTTGACTAAATATTTTATTCAATAGAATAAACTATGTACAGATATGTACAAATTCAATAAATGAATACATTCAGGGATCTCGTACAGAGATAATATGCACATACAAGGATGCGTGGGATACCGGAACAGTATGGCTAGGGCTTAAAACACAAAAGCTGGAAACTGATTAGTGCTGGGACTAATGTTGACTCGATCACTCCGTCTGTCGATTAGCGCGGTTGGCTTTCACAGCAGGTTCGGAGGTTCCGAGTGCGTATCACGCTGGGATTCGTGAAGAAAACACAGGATGCAAGTCGATCCAAATTTAGAGTGCAAAGTCACTCTCGGCTGACTACTTCTATGCAAGAAGTTAACTATCAATCAGCAGGTAACGGGGAAGGAATTCCCAAGTCGAATGTTCGACTATCTAGCAACAGAGACGCTGGCGGTCTCTAAAAAAAAAAAAAACTCCAGACACGGAGATACGAGCGGTCCTCGATCGACCAGGCTCTAGCAGGTAGAAGCCTCGAGAGAAGAACAAAAAGCTAAAAGCCCCCGTTCTAGTCCGGTCCTTTTCTTTTATACTCAGCACTCCTGTACTTCTCGGTCCTTCGAGAAACTTCCCGAGCCAGGGTGACGCAATCTTGCGGTCACTCCCAAGTCTCCGATCAGCTGTCCTGTTTCCAGATGTAGCAATTCTCAGATTCATCAACTTAACCAACTTAATGGCCTTTTTGTAACCGCTAATGGGCGGCAAGGTGCACTCAATTATGTACACAGTAAAGGTCCATTCAACAGGTTACACTGGCCAGACGTATTGGAGCCGGCGACGCACAGTTTTCAATTACGGTGTTTAGACCACCTGGTTCTATTATAGGCTAATCGTGAGTCCACGACGAAAGGTCACCTTTTGGGCTCCTTGTTCGTTTTTGGGGTCATGTAACGGATCGTTACATCCTATAAATATATCCTTAACACTAGGTTTACGGAACCCGTCATTTTGTCGCATTTCGAATTATATACGGAAATTTACAAAAATCTTTTGCATTTTTATTGTATCTCTTGTACTGATTTTTATTCATTGAACGAAATATATATTGAAGTATGTTTTCATTAAAAGTGTTGAAATATTGAAATTTTCTACATGGTATATCTATCTCTATGGATATACGTCCATTTGACGCGATCTTAAAGCAGAAAGAATGTTTAATAAATTAGTTCCACTAATACAAACATTACACCAATAATGAATAGGAAAGTACCGACAATACTTCGATCCGTTATCCCATACTGTTATCTCCCATGAAACAAACGATAAGCAACAGTAGAAAGAACGAAACGCAGAATGTCAATTAAAGTCGGAGTGTGAAGAGATTTTGAAGAATTTTGTTGCTTTGCTTGGTTTGAGTATTGAAAAATAAAATGTAGAATATTGAAATAATGTATAATAAAATTATTGGATAATAAAAAAAATTGGAAAATAATAATATTGGATAAATCTATAAATATTATCTCATATTTTCATTTTTTACTTATAGTGTATAACTACATTGCTTTCTGAATATTGTTATAGGTATTCGTTCTTCCGTCAAATTGATGCACGTTCGTAGAGATAGGTATCTAAGAAAAGTCCATAAACCTAGTGTTAAATCTGTATCATGGCATATGGGATAATTGAAACGTATTTCTATATTAGGGAAAGCAAAATTAATAAAACCACATTATATTCTTTTTAGTAAACTTATAATCCTAACACTATTATACCCCGTAGTTCCTTTACTTTAAGAACGGAATGAGGAAAAAGTAATCCTAATTTAAACGTGACTGACATGCAATATTTTTCTTTAAATTGTTTCATTTTAATCTGAATCTAGAGCGTAAGGATTTACAATATACATTTCTTTCACATAATCATCGCAGGCCAATTTGGGAACCCAGTTTATATCAATGATCCCAGCTATTGCTGTTTAATCGATCAGCTAAAGCTAGTCGAATTCAGTTTAATATTAGCCCACTCTCGCACCATTGCTTGCATCTTCATAGATTGTTTATAAGAGCAATAGTAATTATTACATATTTATTATCGAATGATATTTCCGTACATGAAACATTTCAGACTCTAGAATAATTTGAGAATTTTCCTCTCATCCATCTGTTTTAATTAATTAAGCATTAATAATTTTGTTCGCATTATAAAATATAAATTCTCCAATCATTATTTTACTAATGTGTTTAGCTTTAAAAATATATAATTCGCATGAGTTAAAATTAGAAATGAACTGCGTGTTGAATTTTCCTGAAGTGACAAATTACAAGAGCAATATCGATGGTGCCGCAACATAGGAGCGGTGATAATACAACAATATAAACAATAAATGTACTGCAGCGATATGAAAAAAAGACCACTATCTGCAAGAGCATCAACGATGATGTATTACGATAGTAATATCGATGATGACAGATAGAAATACTGATGATTGACATAGAGTATAGACCATAACAACACAGTGACAACTATATTGATGGTTATATTTGACAGCAATATATGACGATACTACAACAGTAATATCATCGATTACAATACTTTGACGACTGTGTGCAATTTTTTAACAGCAATATAGAAATTAAGGTACTAAGATAGCAACATCGATGATCGAAACACTATAGACAATGACATTGTTGGGACAACTATATCGCCCATAAAAATACTTGGCAGCAATATAGACGATGATAATAGTACGACGACAGTACTTTGACCAATGTATAGACAGTGTCAGGATATCGACAGCAATATAAACATTGACGATAGCACCACGGTAATATCGACGGCGACTACTGCAGCAATAATACCACAATATGGAAGGTGATATTATGCGTAATTTGAGAAGGAGAAAGTGGAAAAATGCTTCAGCAATGGTCAATGCCGTACCCACGTAATAATTTCGAGTAGAGTTGACTAATTCAAGATGGAAATTTAAAATTTTACCTCACAAATAGTGTCCTGTGCTATAGAATTTCATTATGTATAACAATTGCCATACAGGACAAAAATTAATGCAAATATATGTAATTAATAGGTGAAATTTTCTGTTTAAATATGATTTCGGGAAGGGATTCAGACCCAAACGACCCCCTCCCTTCGGGGTACTGACTTGGCAGCGGTACGGAATACGGTGGTCTCGCTCGACGGCTGTCCATCGCGTCACCCAACGGTCCGAAACCGTGCAGCAGTAGCAGTGGATAGAGAGGGAAAGCTGTCGAACGAAATGAAGGTCACTCGACTCCGTAATCTGGATCAAAAAGTGAGGGGAGGGGAAGAATTGCCCGTCGCGTGACATCCCTTGAGCAAGTGGCGCGTGAAATGGATAGACACCTGGACTTCGGAATCTTTTGCCTATTCATGCCTCCCCTGCATTGTCTTCTTTCTCGAAAGAAAAGGAGCAGCAAAAACCAAATCCGCCCATTGTTGTCGGAAGGTTAAGGCCAAATACCGGCCAGTGGGCTCTTAATTGGCCAGGACGGGACAATGATGAAACTTTGGGAAGATGGAGATAACCACAGGTGAATTATAACAGTAAACGCATCGGAACGATCACGTAGACGCTTTTAAAATGGGATCACGATCATTCTTTGCATATCTGGCCTGAAAGATATGTGATCTTGCCAATTTCACCAGACATTAGAAGTTGATCTTTTGATAGAACGGAAGGGACTTTTCCCGCCTCAAGGAATGTAATTCTTTTTTATTTTACGTGATTGCTTTTAAAGAAAAGAGAAAGTATAGAAATAGTCATTAGATTGGATCATGAATGAATAATGAGATGATTCTCTAAAGGCATATTTAAAATTGTCTCTCCGTATATGAATACGAGCAATGAATGCTAAGGGACGTACCAGTTGAGGGGGAAAGGCACTTAGCACGTGGAGACTTAATTGTAAATCTTATACTATTTGGCCTGACTATGGTCATTTGAAATATTGGTTTCCATAATGTATGGATTGTGAGATAAACGTTTAGCGATTTGTTAAAATGACTGTGGTATAATGGGACGCTATTTTGGAGCGACTCAAAAGTTTCGAAACCGCGTTCAAAACTTGCATGTTATAAATGACATCAATATCATTAAATACGCAAGAAAGTTGAGAGAAGGAATTCAAATTTTCGTTACCTAGGAAATTTTGATGAAAGACGTTTATAAATCCTTCCAGATTGATTTCATGTTTAAGATACTATCCCACCGTAAAAGTCATAAGTCGCCAAAGAAATAAGCAAACTAGAGGATCTATAGAGTAGAGTTTTAAAAAAAAATTCAAAGCAAATTGTTTTTCTAGTTTATTTGTCGCTATTGAAAGCATCACAGCTATTCAAATATATTTCCTTTGATAGATGTTATTTTAATGTTCTAATTTCGATACTCAAGAAATGTCTAAAATTTTCCCCAACGAAAGTTCAATTTAGTATGCCTAAGTAATTGACTGAGATTAATATTTTGATATTTCAGTGATTCTCTGTGACATGCAAGTATAAACAATTATGATTTTATTTAATTGAGAAATGTCCCTTGTGGTAATTTAATTTTTTATTGAGCGTTTTGAGCACTTAGTTATTCGAGCTAATCTAAGAAGATTATAGTTATTATTATTTCAAATGCAGGGGCTCTAGCTCTTACAACACTATCCACTAAAAAGCCACAGATATTTATTAAGCCTTTTTTAGTGGGAGAACCACGCAAGCGACCAGCATTACTCCCTAGGACAACATAAACAAAGCAGGTCTTAGTAATTCAGAATCTAGGACCAAACGGATGACTCTCAGGCTTGGCCTACCACCTGCAGAGGTATCGTATGGGAACTTGGAGAACATTGCGACCAATTCTATTTTACGTTCCACTGTGGATCTTTGGCTGGTTTGAGTTTCGAACTTTCAACCCTCTAATTATGTTTCAACTAATTATGAGATCGATTCCCATACCAACTGAGCCACTGTGGCTAGATTTTATTATAATTATCAGAATATCTTGTTCCACCTGAAGTTTTATTCCAACGATCCTTTGTAATATTATAGTAAAGAAGAAATTAAACAGTTTTAACTAAGTGTACATTTGTATCGAGATGGTTAACTCTTGGCATGCGAGTATACTTCACCGCCAACTTAGTGTGCAGCGGGTGTTTTTTAGTGAATTACGCGAAAGATTAGGTATTCAGGAAAATTGCAGTCAATCAAAAACTACTTTGTTTTTATGAACGAAACTTTTTTTATTTTACACTTTAATATATACTGTATGATTATTATTTAACAAAAAAGCAAAATCAATATTTTTACAAAATCACAAAAATAAACGATTTTTAAAATTAAAGTCCGATAATCTGTCAGCGCCTATTTCTTCATCACTATCTTTGTCACAACGGCTCATTTTATCAATTTTGTATTCAACAATAAAAAACCAAGCTTCAAATTGACAAAACACGACTTGTACTTTCTGGAGCTAGGAATTCAATTGAAGACGAAATAACGCAACAAAAGACCGAGTACCTCGACAATCATAACTTGAGGAAAGAAAAAATGCAAAGCATTGCATAGCAAAGCAAACAACACGCATATAATGTCCCACATAGATATAATTATACGTATTCAGTAGATTTTGGGTGGTTAGCGGGTATCCACTACAAATCTACTAAATACGTATCTTTACGTGACCTGCGCTCCAGTGACAGACTGCAAAAAGCGTAAAAATACGTTGCCCGCACGCGAAGTGTTAATAGTTCAGCAGATAATTAAAAAGAGTTAACTCTTCTCAGTTCTTTTCAGTTTACATTCTGCATTACTATCTTATGCCTTTTCCTCTGGCTAACCCAGAGTTTCACAAACAAGCGGAACATTTCAGAGGTTTATTATATGTCGTTCGGGGTCTGTTTCGTCGAAAAGCGTCTGTGTTTGCTCTTCTCACAGATGGAGAGGGCAAAGAGGGAGACACCTATCGAACGACCGGCAAATGAAAAGGGGGAAAAAAGCCGAGTTTGTTCTGACTGCCATTTTTCCAGATAAAAATTTATCCTGTGACGGAACACTTTGAACGACGAATGGACCGACTTTCACGCCAACCTAAGATTATGTCAGCAATAAGGTAAAATATTAATCGGGACGTCCGTCCTTTTAATTCCAACAACCCGTCTTTATTGAATTTTTGAAAAATTTCTTCTGTGTGGCTACAGCAGGGGTGATTCTTAGTAAGAAAAAAATTTTCTGAAAAAGTATACACTACTAATTTAAAATAAAAACTATATTACGGTTAATTTCTGGATATCAAAACTAGAGCTGGACGATATCTGAATTTTAATATTGCGATTTATATCAATAGGCCAAATATCAATATATTAATATGTTCTAATACAAATCACCTTATTATAGAGTTGCAAATATAAGTATGTTCTGTATAAATTAGTACAGACACTCATATGACTGTATTTGTTGGTTACCTAGAAAACAAAAATTCAACTTTTTAATCTGAATACATAAATTTAAATTGCTTTAAAAAGGAAAATCACATAACATACTATTACTATTCTTTGGTAGAAAAAAGATCAGTGGACGAGTCAAAAAAGAAAAAAGGGTGAAAAGGGATATAAAACCTTTTCACAATAGAACCCTTTAA
>CM063510.1:155290595-155310595 GCA_032207245.1 Pardosa pseudoannulata
AAAAGTTTATTCTCTAGGAGCATTTTAACCCCTTGCCTGTTTTGCACGTACACCGTACGTGTGTAGTCACCGTACCTTTAATAATTTACCCGTACGGCGTACGGGCAGTCTGATTTCTTTGTCATTTTCACTGTTTTGATCTTATCTTTTGTATTTTTAATGTTAAATTAGTCGTATAGATGTCCTCAAGACGTTAGTTTTTGACGTGTATTGTGTTTGGTTTAAAAGCGCACACTTTCTGATAAGTTTTGCATCACTTCGCGAGTTTTAATCTTTGAGTTTTTGGCTTGAGTCTTTGGGAGACTCACCGAGAAAGACTTTTTATAGGTAATTCTGCAGACAAAAAATTAAGACATGCAAACCAGTTCTATGTGTGTTCACTGAAGAAAAATGGCAGCTGCAAAAGAATTAGAAAAGCGACTGGGTATTTTTGTCCGGACTGTGCCGTTGGACTACGTTTCTTTCTGTACCGAGGTACTTTCCCACGGTGGTCTGCACGTGCATGCACAGCTGTGGGAGAGATTTCCTAGAGGAATTTGGGACTCCAATTGTGCACGTCTAGTTTAGGGACCTCCGCAGAGAAGGTATAGATCACGGAATGGCAGCGTAACGGTCAATCTCGCACAGAGATGTAACCGTGAGTTATGGGGGCAGGGGCTAAAAAATAATGTCAGCTTTCACAAAAGGGGCTACTTTAATGAGCCCACCTGTACTCCCGAAGGGGGTGAAGATGTGGGAAAATTTCCGGAAACAAGCGATTGGAAAGGAAGAAAAGGGGGAGTTAAAACCGAGATGAGGTGTTTGGAAACGAAGTTAAGGAGAAAAGTTGAAGTCGGGATTCGAGAGAAGTGGGACATAGAATCCGAAGCCCCGCTCACCATCACCGACTCGTCCCGGACCGACACCACATGAGGAAAGCCCCTGCCTGCTCCCCTGTGCCTTTAATGGAGGTAAAGATCAAACAATATTTACAGTCACTTAGGTCTCTACTAATGATTTAGCCTTGTAATTCAATAATTACGAATTATAAAGAGAAATAATAATTATGGTGTAAATATAAGACATAAATAATTGATGATTATGATGTATGATAGCCAAGGATAAATTTGTAAATGAATGTACAGAATAAATGTATGAACCTCAATATAAAGTATTATATTCTTACTGTGTTTCCCCTTGTAACCGAACACTGGTGTTACGGTTGTAAGTACATTACAACGCTTGACCTCTTTCAAGATTTATTCCACTAAATCTAATGTTTCAAAACACAGTTAAGTAAATGTAATTGTAGTATTTGCATTCGAAAATAATTATGTAGTAATTGTAATCGAAAATATTTGTATTTTTTTTATATGCACAACTATAAGGGTAACTTCCCTGTCTGGCGTACATGAGAGAGAAAAGACAACTTCCAGAAAAGAAAAGCATTATTTTTTTACCTGTAAAAAATTGCTATACGTGCTTAAAATAATTAGAAATATTACTTTAATAACATTTTTTTGATTACAAATGTAAAATGAACAAAAATATGGAATAAAAAAAAATGTGACAATTTTTGGATCAATTTCGTGAAAAAAAAATGAAACTGTTAAGAGGTTAATAACTAAGAAAATTCATAAAACAGTGATTTTTAAACACATTGGATTTTAAAAATAGAATCTGATTCTATAATAAAAAAATATTTCTCAACTTTTCTTTATTTCTACTTGAGTCGAATCGTCTTCTTTCAGACCCCCGTGGCCAATTCTCGTGGCAAATGCCATCTTTGCCCCGCCCTAGTTAAGCCCCTGGAGTTTGGCATGGATGTTCGTCGCCGTTCGAAATCAAAACAGTAGGTCCCGGTCTGAGCCATCCTGTAGCAAAACAGTCGGCCATAGCGCTCCTAAACAAAGCAGTCGAACAGTCTTTTGTGATCGCTGTCTGCAATCTGCGACAGTTCAAGCGCGCGAATCGCAGTCGCCCCCGAAACCCATTCACCGCATGGCCCACTTATCGGCAGCAATATTTTGTTGCTATTTGTGGCGAAAGTCGCTTTATTCCTTCACCCAACCCCGCTCGATTCTCTTTCGAACGTCTGGTTTCCAGGAGGATAATGATCGAATGGAGACGTCGCGTGGCCACTTGTATAATCTATTCGTTCGAATGCGTGTGATACGCAATGTATTCGAACGAAAATGTCCGGCACACTAGCCTACATAAGGTGAGAAAACCCACGACAATTGAAGAAAATGCCACGAACGAGGGAAATAGTGTTAATCCTTCTGCGAGACAAGACAGCAAGATGGTTCTTTTATTTAGAAGGCATTCGATGATTATGTCATTGACCCTTTCAGAATGAGAAGTCGACATATACAAAAGTCGCCAGAACAGACTAGGAACGACTTGAAAAGTCACTTAGAAACAATTGAAAATTACAAAAATGAGTTGAAAGTTCTAAAATGTTAAAAATATTTACGTGATGAACATTGGTTGCATTCTCTACGTGGTTGTGTGAGACAAGACATCAAGGTGGTTCTTTTATTTAAAAGGTATTTGATGATTATGTCATTGACCCTTTCAGATTCACGAGAAGCCGACACATACAAAATTCGTCAGAACAGATGCAGAATGACTTGAAAAGGTCACTTAAAAACAAATGAAAATTACTAAAATAAGTTAAAAAATTCTAAAATGTTAAAAACATTTAAATGGCGAACATTGGCTGCATTCTCTACCTGGTTGGCCAATATCGATTTACCATACATTCAAAAGGCGGTTCACAGACCATGATGCCTTGTCCACATTGAGTTTTTATATTTTTATATTAGCACGTGTTTATGTACATAAGATAATCCTAACTATTTGTAAAAGTGATGCATTAGAATTTAAAGGTGAAATTAATTATGATTCCAATACTATTGAAATCATAATTAATTTATTGAAATCATAATTAAATCATAATTATTTCCAATTTGAATCTACTGAAATACGTAATAATTTCTATAATTCTGTTACTACAATATGTACATATTGAATGAATGCATATTTGTATATTAATGCATAAGAACATGTATATTTAAAAGGTAGTAAATTTAGTACAACACCAATGATCTTTAGTTGACAATGCCCAATCTGTTAAGAGTAATTTTTCTGGATAACTGACATAGTTTAAAAATAAAAGAATGTGTCACAATTACTTTCTCAATATTTTTGTTTTGTTTTTCTAGTTAAAATTACTTTACGTCTTCTAAGTTCTGGACCGTAAATTAAGTATGCTCCAGTATGCACCAGTCAGATTTAAATCTGGTAAAAGTTTAATGTGTAAATTAAAACACACCATGTGGTTGCATATGCATTTTTTCAAGATACAATGAAATTACGTGCAGCATTTCTGATATGTTTTAGGACGAATTTATGAATAGATACAAAACTCTATAAGTGATTTATATGTATGTAATAAATCGGACTTCACGATGGGTGGTTGCAGTCATGGCTCATAAAAATGACACCGTTTTAGTTAAAGACGTCTATTAACAGAACGTTGGAGGACAAGTTCCCACTTCATTATAGGGACAGGACAAACTGAGAGGTCAGCTAACATGAAGTTATAAGTAACAGGCCCTTTACACCTGGGTCAAATTATCTGTTAAAATCTGTGGGAAAATCTCTAGGAAAATCTGCCTCGGATAGCGTGCACTCCTTTTTGTTTGGAAATTTCCTAAATTGTCCGTTAGGGCAATGTATATTTATAATTGGTTAGACCCCTTCTTTGAGGGTGTAAACTGTAGCCCCAGTGGTCAATTTAGGTTAGGGGTTAAAAAGGGGAAAGCAAAAGGACTCGAGACTCTTTGGCTTTGACTCAAGATTTGAAAACCCCTGAGAATTTTCTAGGGGTGTCTTAGGTGTCTTAGGGGTTTTTTTACAAAATGCCTACATTTGTTTTCCGATCTAGTTTACTTTTCCTTACATGTATGTACCTTCTGTAATGGTTATTGTTATTATATTTTTTTTCTTAGATTGAAAGTTTATTGTACTTTGGAGCCTCTACGAAAAGAAATTCTAGATACGTCAAACTACGACCCGGGGATAAAATTTTAAGTTAAAGGTCCGAGGCAAGTTAAAAGAAATATAAATTTATACATTATATATCCATCTCCTTTTCTACTATGCTTCAATATTATATCCCAAATTTATTATCTCACGCCAGGAATGATCAGCGGTATATTTGCTTCTTATATGTGAACAAGTGTTTTCAACTTTGAACCTTAGAAAGATTAATTTCAGAAGTAGACTGACAGATGAGCATTTAGCATCGTTCCTTAAAATCAATACATTTCACTTCGAACCTCAGTATAAGGAACTTTTAAAAATGAAATCGCAATTTCATTCATCTCTTTAAAGTATTTTAATCGTTAAGTAATTTTATCTTGTTTTTAAAATTTTAGAAAAATTTATCTTGGCCCGCCAAATTTATTTTCTTTCGATTTTTTGTCCGCTGCCGAAACAGTTTGTCCATCCCTGATCTAAAACGTTCTTTTAGTCCATATATCTAGATGTTATTTTATTTATTTATTTATTTTTTGGATGATCGCAATAATTTCTCTGCGAGAGAAAGTTTTATGGAAAACGACGGTTCGAGCAATAGAAAAAAACGATCCAGTTATGCATCGTCCGCCCTTGATCACGCGATCTATTTTGTCGATTCCCTCTCTCTGCGTATTGTGCAAAAGCAGACTTCCTCGAAAGCGTGCACATGCACACCTACGCTGCTCTACTTGCGGGTGGCATCACCGCCTGCGAATAAGCCAGGAACGACAACAATAGACAAATAAATGGAATAAAATCGAGCTTGTTCCAACATTCGAACGCAACAGGTGGAGGGAAATCAAAGGGCATTCGACCTTCATGGAACGCAGTTCATTCCTATGGCACGGCTGAACGCGTGCACCGGAGTCCTATTGACACATTGTATAATCCCTTTATTACGTCCTTAATACGCGTGCGCATGCAAAAAATACTGTTTACCACTAGGAAAAAAAAATGTTCGTACGACAATTGCATTCTCCGCAACGTAAAGCTCTTTCTCTCACTTTCTCATATATTAAGGTAAAGTACATTGCAGAAAGTTCGCCGTTATTTTCTGTCATGGAGAGCAGAAATTAAGCAATGTTAATAAACGAAGGCCGTTGTATTATGGGATAGATTTTAAACAAGTTTGCTTCTCCCCGAAACTTCAAAGTATTACCAGGAATCTATTTATTTCTCCCTATTTCAACATTATATACACACATGTATTTACATGTAGACAAAGGTGTGTGTGTGAAGTTGGAACTCCCCAAGCCCAGATCTATTTCTCTATGCTCCATGGTTTTTCGAGCTTCTGTAATTGAGTTATTTCAGTGGCAACGAGGAGAGACAGAGAACAATGCAGAAGGACGTGAGTGATGTGTTAAGATCGACGAATTAAGTTGTTTGTTCTTTATGATGTTTTAATAAGATTTTGACGAACCAATCTTTCATCATAATTATTGTAAATGTTATTTTGTGTATTGTCGACGTTAGTGTATTTGCGCATCCTAACAATCCGTATAATGGTTGTGTTTTAATACATTAATATACGTACTACAAAAATCATCGGTGTTACTTCTAGAATAACGGTTTGATTTGATTTGAAGAGCTCCAGTCTTATAATTTGCTATTCTAATGCTGAAAAAACTGGGAACTACCTGCAAGGAATGGGACTCGAACCTATGGACTCTGGTGCCGAAATGAAATGCCTCACCCGTTGACCAAATCATTTGTGCCCTTAAGGATTCTCAGGATTATTTAAGCAGTCAAAAAATGAACAGAAACGACCTCTTCGTCCAATTCTTTAAGACTTCCTTTCAATTGGTACTATTTGGTATTCTATTTAAATCGAACCTAGTTGTTATAGAATCCAAGTTTAGTTAATTTGATAGTTCAACCGTACCAAAGTAAATTTACAGCCAAAAAACCTCACTGTCCGAGAAAATTCTAGGGGTTTCCAAATCTGAAGTCAGGGGCAAAAACCCCGAGTCTCTTCGCTTTTCTCCTTTTAACCCTTAATCTAAACTGACCACTTCGGCTACCGTTCACGCCTCGGGAAAGGGGTATAACCAATTTAAAACTTTATAGTGCCCTAATGACCAATTTAAGAAATTCTGAACAAAAAGGAGATACATGCTATCGAAAGCAGATTTTACTTAGATATTTCAGAACTTTTTTCTTAGATGTTCCTTTAAACTTTTCATAGATTATTTCCAAGATTTTTCATGTTATATGGTTTAATAGTTCATCCCGTTAGTATAATTGAGAACCCATCCACCTGACGTTGTGGCAATAAATATCTTTCGTAACTGGAAGCTTTATCTTGTTTCACCATACCAACTGGTCATGACTGCAAACCATTCGTCGTACATTCCGTGGTAAGGCATATATATGCATGTATGAATGTATAAATCGTAATACTTGTCAGTGCATAAAACTTTTGAATGAAGCTGATGAAATTAATTTGTAAAATATAGCGGGTAAAATCACAAAAAATCTTCCGTGGACATCACATGACTTCTTTTTACACCTGATATATCATATAATCATACATCTTATTTTGTATGATCTAACATCAGAATGCTCTGTGTATGTTATCTTCCATTATCAAAGAAGATTTCTTTTCTCACGATGTGAGTAGAGTTCAAGATGACTAATCCAGACAACCGAAGCATTAATATTCGTTACACTGAGAAATTTCATTACTTAATTATTATTCCGTTCTAAAACTAAATAATTCGTGATTACAATACTCATTATCTTCTGTACTGCATAATAATAAACAATAAAAACTCAATATTATTCTCCACAAATATTTTCTTTTCTAAGAATGGACTTCCGCATGGTTACAAATGCTTATGAATACGCCAATATTTTTGACTTGCCTTGTTGCAGATTTGCACGAATAGCAGCCGTTATATAGAGTACAGTATGCAACCAAAAGGGGTTATGTACAGCTAGTTCACAGTCCTACATAAAAATAATTGACCTTTTACGGCTAATAGTTCAGGGCGTTAATGCAATTTAGTGTGCTCCCCAAAATTTGATTCTTTACCTATATTTATCATCGTCAAGTATGTAAGTTTTCTCAAATACGACAGCTTTACGGAATTTACGACTGCATTTGAGTATAAAATTTTTGTTTTAAATATTTTATTTCTCATGGTTTATGCTTTTTATTGCAATTTCATTGCTTTTAAAAAGAAATTATATTTATTTTCTGCTAAATTTCAGTATGATTTAGAACGTTTTAAAATTGTTCTCCACACGTTTTGCAAATTTAAAAAAGTAGCACATTCTGAATATAAATTCTATCTCTATTTGGTTTTTTATAATTTTGATACATTTTATTTTGTGCTTTATATTACATTTTTATTGCTCTAGTGGCTGTTTATCTCGTCCACTTTAAAAGGCATGTTGGCACTATTGACGCCAAAAAATACAGCCAAAAATCTAATGGCCACCCGGTACTGTATTTTCACCTTTTTGAGTTACGCGATATACTTAAGTACATACAGACATCAAGAGAAAACTAGTCTAAACTAGTTTTTTACGTAATTACAATACTTTATTTTACTTTGTACAAGGAAGTACAAAAAAGAGAAAAGCATTGTAAAACATCAATATGTACAAAAGTGGTAAGTGTCGTTCTATTTGAGATATGATGCAAATGTAATATATCGAAAAGTGTAGAGACGTTTATGGTTCAATACATGAAAATAAAACGAAAATTTTGAAAAATTTTAATAGCAGTAAATTTCCTCAAAGGTTTTTGGTTTTGAAGTGCTACGGTCTACTTTTTGCAACACGAGAACTAATGAGACCGGGACCTACAGCTTAAAGCCGATTCCGATCGGCTACGAACATCCATGCCACTGTGGGATTCGAACCCACGAACTCCGGTACCGAAAACCAGCACACATCGGCGATCACACATACGCAAAAGAATTTCTTTTACAAGAATTTAAAAGAATTTTTTTCTCATTCCCTTACAGGACTTAATGAAAAAAGAAAAATGGCAACCGGCAGTGGCGTAAAAATAAAGTTCCTCGCACTGATGAATCATAAATTAGAGTTTAAGAGAAGAATCCGATCTGCAGTAATTGTTTCGAATGGATCGCTTCCGATCATTTAAAAGCGGCCGCGACGAAAATAACTCTCTTTCAGCAGGCCTGACCGTAAGTGTTTCTGTTTTGTGGCGGGCACAAAAGGGAACGTTCCAGTTTCGGGAGTCCTCCTTTTGTGCAACCCTTTTCTCTTCTCCAGATAGGATCTCGCTGCATTCATAACGAACGATGTCTCTAAACTATTTTCGGATTCTGAAGAGCGAGTGTTCGACCACGCAGCGCGCGTTTCTTGCATAACTGGAACGTGTGTGTGTGTGCCTCCGAAATGAACTTATCGATGCAAAACACTGCGACAGAAATGAAACGCGGTTCGATTTCGAAGTCCGGACATCCCGATAAGATGGACTGCACCGATTGTAAAAGGTGAAGAGGTTACTCTAAAGAATAGGATTAAAAGAGATTTGTTCCATTATCTGAACTCAGGCCTGCGAGATCTCACAGGAAAAACTGACATCGGTTTTATAACGATATACATTAATCCATAGATTTGGTTTGGTTTGGAGCTCTACGGTCTACAGTTTTGCACACGAGGGCTAATGAGACCGGGACCTACTGCTTAAAGCCGATTCCGAACGGCTACGAACACCCATACCACAGTGGGATTCGAACCTATGAACTCCGGTACCGACGATCAGCGCCCTAACCAATCGGTCAGCGTTCGGCCCTTAATCCATAGAATCCACTGTTAACTTATCATTAACATATAGTTAACCCCTTCCCGGTTTTTCCCGAGCTGAACTCGGGCAGGCGAAATGTACTATCCTGGCGCATCCCGAGTGTAGCTCGGGCACTGTGAAATTTTACACTGTGCAATCAGTCTTTCCCGAATTATTTCACATCTGTTTTTTATGGTTTCTAATACTTTTGTTTACTTTTCTGGCTACTGGATTATTTGCTGCTCAAAGAGAGACAGTAGAGGGAAGAAGATAAGGAGAGAAACAAGGTTCTACTGTCCAGATTGCGATGTTGGACTCTGTGCAGTACCGTGTTTTCGATTGTATCATACACGACCAAATTTTGATTAATAATTTCATAATCATTAATGTAAATGCATAGGATAAAATAAAATTGATTCAAGATAAAAACTAGGTATCTAAGCTCAATATTTTTACAGTTGGTGTGATTGACTCCAAAGTCTAATGATTTCTGCCGTACAGAAAGCCAACTATGCATGTAAATTACGAATTTAACTGATTTTTTTACATAATTTTTAGGAAAGTTTGTATCCGAATGATGCTATTATGTTTAAAAAGCTATGTAGGTATAAAAATAAGAATAAAAAATTGACATTTTTTTTACCTATAATCCCGAAATAAAATGAACCTGGAAGTAAAATAGACTCAGACTGACAGACAGATTTCTGGACAAATAACCAAGACAGGATGAAACATATACTAGAGCAATGGTTCTCAAACTGTTCCATAGAACTTTTTTTAACCACATACATAGCACCGAACGCTTGAATAAATAAAGGAACATATTACTTAAAGAGGACTTAAAGACCTATTATTTATCGCCAATTAGACATAAACATAAAAACTAACCAATATAATGCAGATCAACATGTAGATAATACTTACAAAAAGAGACGTAAAAGCAAGAATTTTTCAATGAAATGATACAAGTAAAATGATACATTAATGAATATTTATTCTTGTGTATTAGAAATACTACATGTTTTCATTGATGCACTTTATTAGTTTTACATTAAATAGCACGATAACATAAACGCGATTGATTTTCAAGATAAATGCTAAAAATTGAGTAGAAAAGAACATTTTAATAATGAGATTTAATTTTTTCACCTTTTTTACGATGATTCCGTGTATGATATATTCTAAATTTATAGATATTGCATATTTGTAAGCAAATAAGTAAAAAGATACATGACTGTATGTAAAGTATAGACTATTACTACACTAGCATATGCTAGATCATGAAATATTTAATTTTCTAGAATTGTAAAGTACCCTATGAGGCAGGTAAAAAAAATGGTTTGTATTTTGGCTGATAATTATCTGGTACAGCTAATAATTTGTTCATCTTCATACTCCTCTAAAGTCTCCCGATACTGTGAATGCAGTTTAGAATCACGTTGAATTCATTTAGAAAGATAATTCAAGTTTTCTTAGCTACGTCGAGTACTTTCCAATTTTTTTGCTACAGTAGTTAATGGAAGTAAAGGAATGAAACTATCTTTTTCTACTACATCGAGTTGATAGAATTTTTGCTAACTGATAAAAATTATCATTGCAAACATTAAATAATCAATGATTAAAAATTATCACATATGTACCTAATCTATTTTTGCAAAATATAAAACA
The DNA here is from genome assembly GCA_032207245.1 of Pardosa pseudoannulata. Lineage (NCBI taxonomy): Eukaryota > Metazoa > Arthropoda > Arachnida > Araneae > Lycosidae > Pardosa > Pardosa pseudoannulata. The sequence continues at coordinate 155,301,094 of CM063510.1, forward strand.
AAATTATTTACGTAATATCTAAGTTCAGTGATAAATGTATGAAATAATGCAGACGATATTTAAATAATTTAAAATAAGAAATGATAAAATGAGATTGTTAAAGGAATGACGTCATAATGTGAAAAGAATTCTTTTCATCTACTTATAATGTAATAAATTGATGATTTAACCGCCTGCTCTAAAAAATTTGTCCTTGAAATAATGGCATTAAACGATCAAAAGACTATTTTGCTAACGTTAACTCATCAATCAAATGAATGCCTCTATTCATTCCAGGTCCAACCGCTTCATAAATTTGAGGACAGACGGTCAGATAACTTAGGCTATTATTATATATTGCCATCATAACAAGTCAGTAAAATTTTAATTTTCAAAATTCTAAAGTACCATGTGGAGGTAAAAAATTTTGTTGTGTGATAAATTATCATTGCAACATTAAATAATCAATGATTAAATTTAAAATTATCACATATGTACCTAATCTATTATTTACACCAAATATAAAACAAAATTATTTACGTAATATCTAAGTTCATTGATAAAATGTATGAAAATAATGCAGACGATATTTAAATAATTTAAAATAAGAAACGATAAAATGAGATGGTTAAAGGAATGACGTCATAATGCTAGAAAAGAAGTTCTTTTCATCTACTTATAATGTAATAAATTGATGAATTTATCGCCTGCTCTTAACCGGGGAAAATAGTCCTTGAAATAATGGCATTAAACGATCAAAAAGGGGGACTTAATTTTGCTAACGTTAACTCATCAAGAATCAAATGAATGCTTCTATTCATTCCAGATCCAACCGCTTCATAAATTTGAGGACAGACGGTCAGATAACTTAGGCTATTATTATACTAGCATAGAAGCCCATCATATGACGGGATCAGTAAAATTTTTAATTTTACAAAATTCTAAAGTACCTTATGTGGCAGGTAAAAAAATGGTTTGTTGCTTGACTGAGAATTATCTTGCAACAAAAAATAATCGATGATTCAATTTAAAATTATCACATATGTACCTAATCTATTATTTAAGCCAAATATAAAAGAAAATTATTTACTTAATATCTAAGTTCAGTGATAAAACGTATGAAAATAATGCAGACGATATTTAAATAATTTAAAATAAGAAATGATTCAATGAGATGGTTAAAGGAATGACGTCATAATGATAGAAAAAATGTTATTTTTACCTATTTATTATGTGATAAATTGATAAATTTAATCGCCTGCTCTTAACCGGGGAAAATAGGAGTTGAAATAATGGCCTTAAAAGCTCGAAAAGAGGGGAAGGGGTGGATTTCGAACGTTTTAAAGAAGGCAGTATTTTTTGCTGTGATATGAAGCATATTTATACCAATTTATTTTAGAATCGGATCTATAGTTTGGGAGAAGATAAACATTACTCTCTTTGAATTTTGCTAACTATGGATGCCTCTATCCATTCCAGGTCCAACCGCTTCATAAAATCGAGGACAGACGTACAGATAACTTAGGCTATTATTATATAGGGGATTAATACTGTGAAAATAATTAGGGAAAAATTAGAGAAAAAATTTAGGGAATTTCCTTAACACGGAATTTTCTTAATTAAAAAACATTAAATATTTTTACTGGTTAAAGCCGATTTCGAACATTTGCGCATGCTCCATAAGATGGCAACTTTAGTTCTAAAATGGGTAAGTACTGGGATCCACCTCCTGGATTCATCGAGGTTGGGTTAATAACTCCCCTTGCTCTCAATAAAAGATAGAGTCAGGATTAGAAAATTTTGGAATAAATGTAACGATCCTTCCTTCTGTTGGACGGCAAAAGTTCCACGAACAGGTAAAGCAGCTAATCTCAAACTTTTTTCGCATCGCTACCCCATGCATGCTCTCCAGTCCTCCCCAGGGTGCTACGCCACAGAGTTTTGAGAACCTTGACCAATTTAAAGAATCAAGAAGAATACAAATACAATTCTTAATAGGTTTTGACTGTACGCATTGGCAGGAAAGACAAATTTTAATTTTTAAATATTTTTATGCTTACTTTAATAATTTACAATTTTTTTTCTTGATTATCGCCACGGCATCCAGTTTGAGAAACACTGATCGGAAGTACCAGAACGACCCCATCCGGCCGTCACCCTTTATGTATATGCGTTCATCTTCTTTAAATGCTCACGATGTGTCGAAGCGAGGCACGCTAAACAGACACAATCGCCTTCGGTTCTGCTCCGTCAACTCGACACCCTTATCGCAGACAAAGCAGACTTATTAAAAAAGACAAAGAGCCGGCAAAGAGCGGATGTCTAAACAAGTGAGGTGGAGTACGGTGGAAGGAGAACCCCCAACCTCACCGATATCTGTACTTGGATATCAAACAGACGTGAAAGAGATCAGTTCTGCTCGCTCGCCTTTCTATTAAAATTTATCCGACCTCCAGATTCGAGACCTCTTTCTGATTACCGAAACCATTAACTCATTGACTAGAAGCGTGACCTCACATTTATTCAACGATATCTTATGTATGCAGGCGGGCACCAAGGGCAATGGATGGTGGACTCTAGGCCCTCAAAATGCCTATAAGCAAAATATATGCTTGAATCAAACTTATGACCCCTTTCCAATTGATTTTTTGTAAATATTTCGTAACTGGCCTTAGAACCAAGGACGGGTTGCAAGGGTCTGGACTATCTCCAAAATATTTTCAATATATGTATTGTAAGATTTTTATGTAGCCTCCACACCAGGGCCAATTGTTCACCACTCCAGTACTGTTCCTGATGGCAACCTTGACGATGGTTCACAGGTTGCATCCATACACTGGGCCACTAAATGAGCCGATCACGTGGATGCATCCATAGAATCTACTGTGCACTTTGGTAACGCATGCTGGTTGTCTTTGATCTTTGGAGAAAAACTACTTCCGAAGCCATGCTCCGCCAAGGGCATTTTATCGTCTACCATCCTCGACAACGATAAGCCATATTACCCGCAGACGGTGATAAAGGCTTGTAGTGGACTTTAGTGTGGTCGGGCCTTTAAATTTATTAAAATTAGTGTTTTCCACTACACGTGTTGAAAAGATCGTTTTCAACCACAGAAAGAGTAAAAACATTTCTTCCCACCAGAATTGGTCACAGGAGGTTGACAAATTTATTATTACTTTCGGTGAATAGAAGCATGACTATAAATTCGATTGAACAGTCTTAACTCCTTCACGGTTTTTTTCCGAGCTGAACTCAGGCAGGAAATGTATCATCCTGGCTCATCCCGAGTGTAGCTCGAGCTCTGTGAAATTTTGCACTGTGCAATCAGTTTTTTCCAAATTATCTCATATATGTTTTTTATAGTTTCGAATGCTTTTGTTTGCTTTTCTGGCTACTAAATTATTTACTGCTCAAAGAGAGATATCAGAGGGAAGAAGGTAAGGAGAGAAACAAGATTCTACTGTCCAGATTACGATGCTGGATTCTGTCCAGTACCATGTTTTCGATTTATCATACACGACCAAATTTTGATTTATAATTTTATAATCATTTATGTAAATACATTAAAAACCCCTAAGAATTTCCTCGGACTGCCTTAGGTAGTTTTATATAAAATGCGTACATTATTTTCCCGATCCAGTTTACTTTTCCTTACACACATACATATGTATATATGTATATAACTTGGTACTACAGTCTTCGGTAGGGTGAAGTCCTCTCCCCTCCTCTGCATGTTTCAAATCAATTTTTTCCCCTTAAATAAAAACATTCTGTATAGAATAGGATTTTAATAGGCTTTGTCATTTTAAACAAAGATTACAGTAAACATGTAAAGGGGAATATTTCGTTTCAGGATTTCGAAACGTCACTCGATGTTCCTAATTTCCGAACCCGGGTCACCCTAAAAATGACATCATTTATATTATGAGTAATTATCTATGTCTAATGCTCTGAAAGCATAAAAAAAGTCAGTGACACAATAATGGGAGTACCTATCAAATAACGGTACCGAGTTTCATTTTTATTCCGATGTAAGGTTTCGCGGGCACACGCGAGGTTCCGAAACATAGGGGGTTCCAGTAACGCGAAACGGATGACACGGAACAGCTGGTCGTAGAATCGATCCCTTTAATAGGCTCCTTGCCTGGGGAAGATATTCTTTATACTCGCTTCTTGCGTCAGTTGGAAAATCGCTCTTTTGAGAATCCCGCGCTAGCGTATACACACACACACACACACGAGTGTCAAAATGAAGGGGAGATTTCAGTATTATCAGCCTCTTAACCCTTAATTTGACAAGATGTTTTTTCAAATATTTTTTAATTTTAATTTCTGTTATTTTCCCATGTCTGTATAGACATTAGGATCTCTGTAAAATAAACAAAAAAATATATCATTTTCCATTTTTGAGATAATTAATGTCCGCTGTGGCGAACACTGACAATTATGTTATATAGTAGTTATAAATATACATGTCCGGTGTAGCGGCCAGACTTAGCCAAATTAAGGGTTAAGAATTGGTTTGGTTTGGTTTGGTTTGGACGCTACGGTCTACTGTTTTGCACACGAGGGCTAATGAGACCGGGACCTACTGCTTAAAGCCGATTCCGAACGGCTACGAACATCCATGCCACAGTGGGATTCGAACCCACGAACTCCGGTACCAACAATCAGCTCTCAGTGGCCAGCGTTCAACGGGTTAAGAATTACTGTATGTATTATGTATATTATGTATGTAAAAGTTGCAGTATTAATTTCGAGATATGAGTTGAAAGGGGAGAAATCCCCCTCCCCTCCGAAGCAAAATTTCTAGCTACGTCCCTGTACAGTAACATACCCAGAAATTTTTTGTGGAGGGTTTAAAGCCGTGATTCTCAACTTTTTTTAAGCTGCTGCCGCCAAACGATTGTCGATTGGTAGAGCGTTGCTCTTCTGTACCGGGGTTCACGGATTCGAATCCTGCTACTGGCATGGTTGATCGTAGCCTTTCGAAATCGGTTTTAAGCAGTAGGTCCAGTTGTCATTAGCTCTCTTGAGCAAAACAGTAGACCGTAGAGCTCCAAACCTAACCATATTAAGCTGCCGCTCTCCTACGGAACCAAAGTGTGTTCAACGTCCCCCTTTTAAAAATTTCTTTAATTTGCAGTATAGGGAAGGAGAAGAACACAATTATAAGAGAGGGAAAATGCTTAAACAATTTTCTTCATTACATACCAATTTCTTATAACTGGGACGAGCTAAAACAACTTCCTGACGAATGCAGTTAAAAATTAAATCTATTTTTTGCTGAATGTCGACCCAATTTCCATGTATAAAAAGTACTTTTTCTAATACCGAAGCGTAAGATTGTTTTATTACTGCTAAAAATCGTGTAAATTATATAATTAATGTAATCAGTTTAATTGGTATTTACAAAATTAAATTTGAAAGCCAAAGCAGGCTCACATCGCTCCCTCCCCCCGCCACGCAAAACAAGGTCACTACCCATTAACATCGTTTCACCCTCCTCCCCTTTGAGAACCAAAAGTCTAAAGTCTTAATCCAAAATACAGTGAATTCTTAGTCTCAAAATTCACTAGACCCACATAAAAGCACATGCGTATGTCTTAAACATCTATCCATAGTTTTTCATGTATACATAAATGCGTTATAATACATATCAGTAACGCTGTACATAATTTCATTGTATCTTTGAAAGATATATCTGCGGCCACATAGTGCCTTTTGATTTACATTCCAAGTTTTTAGCAATTTCAAATGTGCCTGGTAAATACTCGAGCATAATTTAAAGACCATTATATTTACCAGACGAAATTAAATTAAAATAACTTTATGAATAATTAAGAAATTTTTTTTAAAAAATATTGAGAATTCTGAGCGATCTTTTATATTTCTTTTACAAAATTACATACCTTGCACGAAAACAAAATTAAAAAACTGCATATCAAAATCAGTTATTTATAGGTTACCAATTTATAGTAGTAAACTAATTCTACATTTAAAACCAGTCTGTTCAAACCTTCATCTACATTATCCCTTCTCAGTCGGCAAAGGCATCAAGATTTTGGTTGTTGGTTTGGGGCGCTACCCTCTACTTTTATGCAACTCGAGGGCTAATGAGAACGGGACCTATTGCTTAAAACCGATTCCGAACTACGAACATCCATGCCAGCAGCCGGAATTTAACCCACGAACTCCAATACTGAAGATCAGTACTCTAACCATTCGGCCACCGTTAGGCTGTGAGTTCGAGGCTCGAGTTGGTCAAAAATAGATCCATCAACTTCATTAATAGGGTTGGTACACTTAAAATGGATTCGTCTCAATGTCCTGGAAGTTTAAAACGATACCTGCTTGATTCCTGCTTCTAAATGACGAGAATGTAGAGGGAAAGTGTTACTTGAGTTCGGAATATTCCTTAAGCTACACGTACTCATCCGACGGTGCTAATTGAGTAACAGTTTCGCAGCTGTGTTTGTCAGGAAAATATCTGTCTGTATTGCTATCTGCATTGGAAAAAAAGATTTGTGCGATAACTTTTAATTTATTCTTCTAATTTTGCTTAATTATAGGATAAATATATCTTTTAGACACTTTAGAGTATTATTTTGTCGACAGATTTTACAGTTAATTTGCGGGAATTATGTTTAACAATTTTTGAAAAAATTTCAGATTTTCTAAATTTAAACTGAATTTTAATAACGTAAATGAAATATAAACTTAAAAAGGACAAACAGATTTATTTTAACGCACATTACGATTGTTTGGTAAACATTTTGTTGGAATCTGAGAAAAATTATTTAACAAGGAGTATTTTAACAATTAACACAGATTTTTTTAAAAAAAATGAATCTTCAAAAGTGTTAATGGATCCAAATTATTATCACATAGCAATATGTACGTGTTAGAAAGGAAACAAATCCAGTTTAGAATTCCTTTTCCCGTTGAAGAATACGCGGATTTCAAGAGAAATAGCAGAAAAACTTTCAACCGATTAAAGGTCTTATCGCAAGTCTACCTGAATTAAAAAAAATCAGTTGAAAATTATTAGTTGTAACACAAGAAACCTGCACATTCTTCACACCAAAATGAATCATAAATTAACACATTTCAAAGTGTGATAGGGCCTTAAGAAAATAATGTGATTCAGGCATAACTAAATAGAGTGATACCTCTATTTATACTTGTATGTAATTTCTTATACCTAAGTTAAAAAGATAAAGAGAGTTGTAAGGTCTACTATTCCCTTAAAATGACCTACTTCTCAATTCTTGAAATATTTTCAATTTGCATTATTTCTCCAAATAACACTTACGTCTGGCTGCTGAACCTTAGTGAATTAAAGGGAACTGTATAGATAATTATAAAAAGGGTAAACAATCGTATGCTAACACTGGTAAAGGGTAAAATCGCGAGTTATAGAAAGGATAAACAATCGTACGTAAACATCGGTAAAGGGTAAACAATCGTAAATTGTTTTTCCCTATTCGCTGCACTTTCAAACCTTTCCCCCTACCCCTTCCTCAATGTAATTTTTCGAATATGCAATGGCTAACCGGAAGGTCCAATATCCCTGATCTAAATTAAGTGTTTGTATCGTAAAAATTTAGTTTACTTAAATTTTAATAAAATACGGACGAGGATACCTACATGTGTGTACAGAGAAAAACAATTTACAGTTAAAAAACCCTAAATTCATTTCACTGACTAATTATATACAAATAGGTTTACACAATACCATTTGCTTTGTAAATAAATAAAATGAACATTATTTTTTCTTACATTTCCCTTGTATGCATACTTTTAATATTGTTAGTAAAAACTTTATCTACAACTGAGGGGTGAAAAGAAGTCAGAGGCTTGAAAAAAATACTGATTTTACAATCCAAAATTGGAAAAATGCTATCCAAAACATTCACAGATTTCTATACTGACCAACTTTCTAGATAACTAGTAGGGCTTCACTGAAAAATGATTAAACCCAGAAGGTCGAAATTTTGTACTTACGACTATGATAACATCTAGTTTTATAATAAAGTTAATATTGTTTAAAATGTGTATAGATGTTATACGTCTTAAAAGTAAAAGGTAGGGAAAGCACGGAAAAAAATAATAAGTTGTAGTACCATAAAAGTTGGAAACCGCTGTTTTAGAGTGCTGTGACATATAGATGTAACAAAGTGTGACATCATGTGACATAGAGATGTAAGTAAATTCCTCATCGAGATATTTTTTAATGACATTTTACGATGTTTTACTATTTGTCTGTACTGTACATCATATACGATATATGCATTTAATACTATATACGCTTGCTATTACATGCGATGTACAATGAACTATACTGAAAACATTATAGTGCATCGTTTTAAGTTTAGTTACACATTTAAGTCAGACGTATGAAATTTAAAGCTTTTTATCTAATGTATATCACATGATAACTCTCTCATATTGAAACAGCCAAAGTGTTAAAGTTGTATGAGAAAGGGATTGTGCTTTCCAAAATTTTTCTAAATTTCATTTTTATTTCACTCACGGGTATCCATTATCAAGTTTATGACATTTATGAGAGAAAATTAAAGTTGAGAAAATCTAAAAGCGAATGACATCTACCTGCGATAATAAATAAATTGGAAAGCAAAGATCTATTTAAACTCGTCATTTTACGCTTTAAACTTAAATACATCCCTTTCATGTTTTGCTTTCTTGATTTTTAACTAGTTTTGCTTTCATGTTATTTTGGAGTAAGATAGGTACAAATATATTCATTTATCGGTCCATGGTATATTTAAAATGTTTACTCCTTATTAAAAATCCGAAAAAACTGTAGCCAAAAAAAAAAATATAAACTATTTTAAATATATCTCGCCATTCATGTTTTACTTTCTTGATTTTTAACTAGTTTTGCTTTCATGTTATTTTGGAGTGAGATAGGTACAAATAAATTCATTTATCAGTTTACTGTATATTTAAAATGTTTACTCCTTATTGAAAATCCGCCAAAACTGTAGCCAAAAAAACACACGCTACTGATAGTGACAGTAGTGGAAAACAAATATAAACTATTTTAAATATATCCCGCCATTCGTGTTTTGCTTTCTTGATTTTTAACTAGTTTTGCTTTCATGTTATTTTGGAGTAAGATAGATACAAATAAATTCATTTATCTGTGTACTGTATATTGAAAATGAGTACTCCTTATTGAAAATCCTCCAAAACTGTATCCAAAATAAAAACACTCGCTACGGATAACGACAGTGGTGGAAAACAAATACAAACTATTTTAAATATAACGCGCGATTCGTGTTTTGCTTTCTTGATTTTTAACTAGTTTTGCTTTCATGTTATTTTGGAGTAAGATAGATACAAATAAATTCATTTATCGGTGTACTGTATATTTTTATAATGTTTACTCCTTATTGAAAATCCGCCAAAACTGTATCCAAAATAAAAACACTCGTCACTGATAGCGACAGTGGTGGAAAACAAATATAAACTATTTTAAATATATCCCGCCATT
>CM063510.1:155313095-155320595 GCA_032207245.1 Pardosa pseudoannulata
ATGTATATATATATGTATATATATATATATATATATATATATATATATATATATATATGTATATATATATATGTATATATTAATATATAGTATATATTTAAAATAAACTCAAAAAAATTTTTTAATTCTTAAAATATTCCTAGTATATTAATTTCTAATTTTTACTATATTTCTTTTATCAATACTTAAAAATACTTTCGAATTCTCTAAAAATATTATTTTGCTGATAAACTGGATAGGGCCGTATCCCAGTTTGGGGGGCCCCAGTTCATTGGGCACGCCAAGCATGGGCGATATCGCTAAATTCTAGAACCCAGTTTTCTGGCAAACCATGCCCTTCTTTTCGGACTCTTCCGTCACCCCCGAAAAAAGGTGGGGGTGTCAATCGGCGCCTTTATTTTAGGGTATTAGGGGAAATAACACGTGATTAGAATACCTTACCGTTATTGGTTCTTGTAACTAACAATACTTCAAGACCGCTGAATTTGGATTTTCTAGCATCCATTTTTCATGTTTGTCCATTTCGATCATGCCCTTGTGGTAATTTTTTATACACGATTTTTAAAACATATTTTGAACAATAAAAGGTTTGAAATGTTGTTAAGCCGATACAAATAGAAACTTGCGGTTTTAATGTATTTCAGCACGTTTTTGTACTGTCAAATATTTGTAAATAAGTTGTGTCCTTCAAATATATAGGATACCTAATTTAGGTAAATGCAATGTTAATTAAATTTCACATTCATATTTTTCAAACCTTTTTATTCAAATTGTACCTAATTTTAATACCAAACAAAGTAGAAATATTCTAAAATATTATTTTATAGTTTATTACACTGGTTTTTAAATTATATTATTATGCCAATGAGGAATTTGCACATGTGGGGGATTCGAACAACTTAGTATTTTTCTGATAATTCCAGACTCGTAGATTCCAAAAATGTTCTCAAAAATGTAAAAAACTGGGTCCATCATTTAAAAAATTAGTTTTAAAGTTAAGCGAAAATCACGTGACATCAAAACGCTTCGTGATTGGTTGTGACTTCATTGTTCAGGTTGTCCAATATTTTCTTATTTCTTATAAACGCGCACTATTTTCCTATTTTGTTTTTGCAAGTTCCTGAAATTTTCTAGCTGTCAAAATTTATTTTTATTTAAACCTGAAGGTTTGTTTTATCGATCTCAATAGCTTATATGTGTCATAAATGTCTCTTCTACCTGGATTTACCAAAGGATAGTCGGACAACCTCCCAAAAATTGACAGCATGTCAATGTTTTCGTTCTTGGGGGAAAAAAACCTGAATTTTATGGCAGCAGAAATACGGGGAATTAAAACCCAAAGGTATGTAAAATCCTTTATATATTTATCCAATTTTACTTAACATGTATTAATATTTTATTCATGCTAATCTGCACAGCTCTTCTGTTCGTAGACATAGACAAGGCAAATAAATATACATATATCATATACACACATTTGTAGTAGCATCGCTTTTTATAAGTAGAGATAGATGTAATATATTAAAATAAAAATTAGAGGAAGTATTTACTGTGAGACCGGGACCTTTAGCCTTCGCGTTGCAAAAATTTAAAAGTCGCCTTTTAACATGTAAATAGCATAGGCGCTCGGTGTCTTCATGAACGATGACGTCACAAACTGGGCGGAGGAAAAGTATCATTTTTGAGAGACGTTAAAGAGTCCGCTATAAAACCCATTAGAAATCACTAGACAGGCCCCTAAATGAAAGAAAAATAGCTACTGTCCTGCTTACTTTTTTGTCTTTTATCGTTTAAAATTAAAATTAAAAAACGTGAAAATTCCTCATTGTTAATAGTGAGGTCAAGTGAGCCTTTGCCTCCCTTGATGAAGAAAAATCATTTATCCCCCCTCATTTTATTTAGAATTTTAAAGTATTTCTTTGAAACAATTACTCCGTTCTTTTCTTTCCGGTTTTACGCTAAATTTCTGAAAGAAATTTGTAACCTACTTTATCACTTTATAATTATTCGATAGTTTAAAAATAATTTCATTAAATAGCAACAGTCTTTTATAAATATAACCAAGTATTTTATAACTATAAATGCCTAAATATAATCAAGTTACGTTTATATTTTGCTTAATTTGTACCTATTACAGAAATTCCGCATTGTTTAGTTCAATAAACAATACAAAAGTGGGTTTAAATACATTAAAAACTCAAATTTAAATTTATATTCGCCTTATCAAAATTTCAAACCTTATTTTGTTCAAAATATGCTTTAGAATCGGGTATAAACTTAATATAAACCAAGTACAAATTGTAAACATCACTTGGCGACAACTTGGCGAATATTTGTACAAAAATAGAGCCAAAAACATGGCTGAACTGGAATTCTACTATAGTTCATTTGAGGGGAATATTTTTTTTTATTTTTACATTGAATTTTCATAACAAGTGATGATTTTGTAAATTTAAATTTAGTTTTAATAGCTTTAATAAATTCAAAATTTAAAACGAATACACGAATTTATATAAAGTCATATTAGAAATGTTTGGTAAACATTTTATAAAAATCTATAGCAAGTTTAGTTTCTAGGAGACTTTACTACCCAATATATTGAAAATATATATAAATGTTTATTCTATATCATATATTTAGAATAAACTCAAAATATTTTGTTAATTCTTAAAAGATCTCTCCTAGTATAAAAGATATATAAAGATTCTCCTAGTATAAAAGATATATAAGCATTCTCCTAGTATATTAATTTTTAATTTTTTCTTCTATATTTATTTTATTAATACTTAAAAATATTTTCAAACACTGTAGTGGTATTTTTTGTTGATAAGCTGAATAGTTTATTTGAGGTAATATTTTTTAATGTGTACGCTGAATTTTCATAAAAAAAATTAATGATTTTCGAAACTTAAATTTAGTTTTAATAACTTTAATAATTTTAAATTTTAAAACGAATACCCGAATTTATATAAAGGTATATTAGAATTGTTTGGTAAACATTTTGTAAGGATCTATAACAAGTTTAGTTGCTAAGAGCCTTTTCAAAAAATAAGAAAATTCATAAAAAAAAGCAATTTTTAAACACATTGGATTTTAAAAATAAAATCTGATTCTATAATTAAAAAAAAATATTTTTCAACTTTTCCTTCTATTTGGGGCGAATCGTCTTTTTTCGGACCCCATTTTCCTCACGGTGTGGCGCCCCTATGACTGATGCGCCTGTGGCAATATTCCACCTTTGTCAAGCCCTAATTACGGCCCTGCTCCGACTTTCAAAAAGTTACCTTTTTGTCTATTAAACACCAAGTCAAGTTTTTGATTCTAGGAATTAAAATTATAACAATTATTCTAAATGTATTTTGTTTTTGGTGATGCTTGATTTTTCAATTTTGAAACGGTTAAAACACCAACCCATGATAGCAAGTCATATAATGAAAGAAAAAAAAAGTCAAACTCGATCCCACAAAATATTAAAATTTATGAAAATTTTATATAGTTGTTCAGATACGCTTTTCTTATTTTTTTTTAAAAAATTTAAAATACAAAATATATTTTTACAATTATAATTCTATAATATATTATATTATATAATATTATATATATATATATATATATATATATATATATATATAAATATATATATTATATATAATATCTAATATTTATAATATATATATATATATATATATATATATATATATATATATATATATATATATATATATATATATATATATATATATATATATATATATATATATATATATATATATATATATATATATATATATATTATATATATATATATATAATATATATATATATATATATTATATATATATATATAAACACATACCCGTGTGTGTGTGAGAGAGAGATCCATCCATTGTATTGAATAGTGACTTATTTCCTTATTGTAACTCATCGAACTCATAACATCTGTGGGCCAAAATCGGTTTTCATCTAACACTAACAATGTTTCTTTTATAATAGAGTTATTGTATGATTTATTTCGATGAGTTTGAAAACACTTCTCATACAATTGTGCCTAATGGAGATTTATTAGTAAATGTGTCTTTTACAAAGCACATATCTAACAAATTTCTTTTCGGTTGGATTACTTTCAGGACTGTGCTATATTTCAAAAGGTAAGTATTAGATATATTAATCTTGAGTTCTTCACTAATATTTGATGGTTTTTATATACGCTTTAATGCTTTTATTTCAATAGTCGACCGTTTTTGGAAGACTACTGAACTTCCCTGACTTCATAACTTGCGAAGTCAATCCTGTCGACTGCATTAAAGTACTACCCTTGAGATAATATTTATCTATTAAGGATATCGTTTGAAAATTCTCACAGTTGTCCAGTATAGCAGAGTATGAATCAAATCTTAAGATGCAGAAAAATCAGTGTATCAGCAACCCAGATTGTGTAGTGGTTACCATATTGTGCTATGGTTCAGTTCCTTAAGGATTTGATATATTTTTGTTGTCTCCTCATAGGCAATACTGTTGTCCACTCCCATAATAAAACGGTCAACAAAATCCGCAGCTTTGTAGAGGACAATGTTAAAATAAGGCTCTAAATTGCGAATAAAGTTTTATACTTTTCAATTGAATTGGAGGATCTTTGACTCGAACTCTCAAAACTCTGAATCGTTCTTAGATTGACGCCTTTTTTTAGACTTAGCTCTGCTATCAGTTTATCTAATATGAAAACTAATTAGCGCATTAATATACCGAGTTTCACTGTCTTCCGCTAGAGGAAAGTAACTATAAAAATGAACAGCGATGGATGGATAAGTATGCTATAATGGGAGAAACTACCCTCACTACATCCCGCATTACTCCGTAAATGCAGTGCCTGTAATCTATGCATTAAAAGGAAAGGAACGACCTGGTCAGATACAATGGAATGATTAGATACAATTGAGTGGGGGTGTCGCGAGCTCAGTAGTTTGAAGGGAAGGAGCATCCGATATTCTACCTCAGTCGGATGTTTAAGCTGCATGCATACATACTTTAAGCCGCTGCATCGCTCAAAGTGTAGTAAAAGGTTTGACGTGTACATACTTTTATATTTTTTTGTGTATATAATTCTTGAGTGTAAGAATTTAGTACAGTAAACCTAGAAATGTAGTTCTTTGCTATCTTTGCATTATATTGTGTATATATTAAGTATCTGAGTCATTGTAGGTTCCGGAGGAGGGAGAAGACCTGCAGTTCTGCAGGGGAATCTACCTTCATACACAATATCCACCCTGTGGAAAAATCCTATGCAAGGGGGGGGTGTAACGATCCGTTACATGACCCGAAAAAAAAAGAAGAAATCCGAGGTCGATCATAAAGGATCTTTGGAGCGGAGACTTATTATTACCATAGGTAGAAACGCGCGTCGATTAGAAGGTGCGATTTACACATTTAACAAGTAAATATTGAATTGGTATGAGATTTTCCAAGTATCGACATTGAATAGTATTGTTCACTGATTTAATATTGCATTCAGTGACCTATACAGGCATTCGTGTCCGCCGTTTACAAAACGCTGTTGACACAAGTCCCGTGAAATCCATTGAATTACGGCATATTGTAGATTACCGGACGATGGTCGAACAGAGTGCTGCTCTTCGGTACCAAAGTCCGAGGGTTAGATTCCCGCTTATGGCATGGATGTTCGTTACCATTTGTAATCGACTTTAAGCAGTATATCCCTGTCTCATTAGCTCTTGAGTATCAGAAAAGAAAGGTAGGCTGTAGTGCTCCAAACTAAATTAAACCAAACTAAACCCAGAAAAACAAATGGAAGACACCTCTGTTTTCACAATCTGCAGGAAGCAGTCTTCTTTTTCTGCTCTCTGGGCACAAAGCAGGGTGAATGTAGATTCTTCAAACTGGATGACATGCTGTCGGTGCTGTGTGGGCCAGTTTAGGTGCTTTTTGCACCATTGTAATCGTTTGAAAACATTAGAAGTCTCCAGCGAATTATCATTCTCAGATTTTAAGATTTCAGTGCCATTCAAACAGAATTGAACATTTTTACCATCCTTTCAACTTAAATTGGGAAGCAGTGAGGTCAGATTTGCAGCTTGAATTAATTGAGTTGCAATCTAACAATCATCTCAAGCAGTTGTTTTTAGATATGCCAAAGTTGGAGTTTTACAAATCATTATCAAATGTAAGTTTCCCAGATTTAATATCGCAAACACAGAACAGTGCTATGTTTGCTTTATCTTATATATATGAACAAGTGTTTCCAACTATGAACATTAGAAAGTATAATTTCAGAAGTAGACTGAAAGAGGAGCATTTAGCCTTGTTTCTTAAAATCAGTACATCTCACTTCGAACCTCAATATAAGAAACTTTTAAAAATGAAATCGCAATTTCATTCATCTCATTAACATAATTAAATCGTAATATTTGTATATTGTTTTTAAATTTTTAGAAAAATTTATCTAGGCCCGGTAAACTTATTTTTTCCAATTTTTGGCCCTCGACCGAGAAAGTTTGCCAATCCCTGACTTAACCCCTTCTGTCATAAGATGGGTTATTTTTCGATTAATACACCACTAAATACCACAGAGCTACTCATCACCTTTTTCTGTTTGATTTACTGCAGTTACATAACATTCGTACTCTAGTATTTCAACCCACTGAGAGTTACCTGTTAAGACAACATTTTTGTGTCGAGATATACTAAATTCGTGAACAAAAAAAAAAAAAAAAACCAATGAGATTGGGGCACAAAACGTCAAAGTTGGACGATGAGAAGTCCGAAGATAGTTGGTGTACATCCAGTATACTACTTGCTGCTCTTCCAATCCTGCTGATAACATGGATTTTCGTAGCCGTTCAGAAGCGGCTTTAAGTAATAGGTCCCCGTCTCATTAGCTCTCATGTAGTAAAACAGCAAACCGTAGTGCTCCAACCCAAACCAAACCAAAACCACAAACTACTGAAATATAATTTGACTTGTTATTTTTCATGCCACTTGGACAAACCAAGCACGATTGAGCCTGCAGGCTCTCATATTAAGGCCAAGGGGTGCGCCTTTCGTTTTAATGAGCACCATTAAGGTGAAAGAACGACTTCGCTCAAGTAGGTCTTCGTAATTTTGAAGCAGGGACCAAGCAGAAGACCCATAGACTTGGACTGCCACCCCCAGAGGTATTAATTGAGGACTTTGGGACCACGAACCTATTTGACGTGCCCCAGTCATCTTTAACGAACACGTCGGATCTTAGGCCTGCACGGGATCCGAACCCGCAACCTCTTAGATACGAGATTGTTGCCTTTGCCGACTGAGCAGTATTTGACTTTAATAAGTATTTGTTCTTGAAGCGTCTATTTTAAATTTTAACTTTTGCTATTGCTTGTATTTTACTTCCCTCAATGAACTCAGTTGAAAACAAGGGGGAGAAATGTTATATAATGGCTTTCCTACACTTTCCATTACTTTTTCCCACACCTGTAATAGAGTTTTATGGACTATGAAACG
>CM063510.1:155325595-155338095 GCA_032207245.1 Pardosa pseudoannulata
CAAAGAACTAACCTGACATACCTAAAACTAAATAAATCACACTAAACAGTTTTTTTTTAAATCAGATACCTTTTTATTCAGTTTTTAAAAAATTTTGCTGATTTTTAAGATTATCTTTTTGGGATTTATTTTTCTATAAATTTCTACTAAATTTTTATTTTATGCAATTCAGAGTAAATTTAGGTTTTTATTTTAAGTTAAAAATCATTCCCTAAACATTAACTGTTTTAATAATCGAGAAAAAATTCTCAAACATCTCAGAAATATATTTTTAAGTAATAAGAAAGCAAGATGGTTTTTGAGTAATATGACCATACTACTTTCTAAAGTGATTATAGTTTTATAAATTTCTCAATGTATTCACAATTCAATCAACAAAGCGTCCAAAGTTTATCCGCGAGTTCTAAATTTATAAACTCGTACATCCAGAGATTACAGATCACTGACATTGAAACTCGAAGAATTATTAAGAAAGCGCACAAGTACCTTTCAAACGAATTACTCAGAAGAAATTTAAAATAGAACCCATTAGGATTATTATTGTAGCATTGGCTACGAACTTCTTTGCCAACATTTACCATATCAACAGCGAAGAGATTTTCAGTTTCCAGAGTGTGGTACTTGTTTACGACTTGGTCATTAAAAATTAGCTCAAGTATTTGAGAAAAAAAATGACTAGCATTTGCAAAAATAAGTAAAGATTCATGACTCGGGTCATTAGTAGATAGTTCGATTTCACTACAACGGTATTAGTCTACAGATAATAGTTTTTGTTCATTGATAGAACTGCGTCTGTCTACTGTTTCCCTTATAGGAGTGAGTACTGACGGTCCACTATGTTTCACTTAGAGGACTGCGTAGTGAAACTGTCCACTATATGTCACTGATAGGACTACGTACTTGACGGTCCCCTATGTTTCGCTTATAGAACTAAGTACTCGACGGTCCTCTACGTTTCACTGATAGGACTGCGTACTTGACATTCCACTATGCCTCACTTATAGAACTGCGTAATCAAACTGTTGTTCACTATATGTCACTGATAGGACTGCGTACTTGACGTTCCAATATGACTCACTTATAGGACTGCGTATGTTTCGATAATAGAACTGCGTACTCGACGGTCCTCTACGTTTCATTTATAGGACTGAGTACTCGACAGTCCACTATATTGCACTGATAGGACTGCGTACTTGACAGTCCACTATGTTTTCCTTATAACACTGCGCATTCGACTGCCCTTTATGTTTAATAATGAATTATAATAGCATCATTGTATTATAACAATTAGACTTGATTACTAAAAAATACGATACTCTGGATTTTCTGGAGCCTAAAAAACACTTTGCATTTTATAGACGAATCCTGCAAATAAAAATCACTATATTATGCGTAAGAGGACAGAGAGGGGGAAAATTTTAATGAAGTTACATTTTAAATAATTATCAAAACTTTTAAAATAATTAACATTTTACTTCAAAATTCAAATCAGTTTTATTTAAACATAATGCTAATGACATATTAAATTTAAAGCAGATTGATAAAACATAAAATAAATTAGTTCTGAAAGTCCGCTGCCGTTTAAAAAAAATTCCTTTTTCAGTTTTATTTTTTCCGTCCTATCAATGATTTCAAAAAACTTTGGGCGAAATCCTCCCCTCCCTTTCATTTTATCTAAATTTTTAGATATCAAATTATTCTCTACAAAATTGCGTATTTTTTTATTTGAGTATTTTGTGGAATGACAAAGCTTGTCGTACGTCGAAACGACGGAAAAAATTATCCGAAACGATGTACATATTTAAATAATTGCCTTATATAAATTGTATTTAGCGTAATTGAAATTCGATACCAGTTAGATTTCTATGTAAACACTAAACATGCGGTAAAATAACGAAGGTAATTAATTAAAATGCAATGCGACAGAAGCATTCTAAAAGAATGTGGAATTTTCGACTACTCGATTAATACGAAATATATTAGTATTTTAATAAAAAGTTGTGCTTTAATTTTCTATCATAAAAGTTATGATGTCATTTATTTAATTGCATTATTTCGAATCTTATGAAGAACAAGGTTAAAAAGGGTTTTGTGTGCCTTCAATTATCAATGCTGTGACGACTTGAATGCTCTTGAGTGAAGAAGTAGCGTGAAGAAAAATCACAGTCATAATAGAATTGGAAATCACTTTTATTTTTTCTAGAGTAAATACGGGATATATACAGTACAAACAAAGGGATTCTAATTCTCCCAAAACAAGTCGAATTGTAGAGGATTGTTGCTTGCGTAAAATTACCACGACGAGTAGAATCGAAAAAGAAATTAAATAATCTCACAAATGGGGAGACCTTTCCAGGATGCAATGCAAACCCAATCTATCCCCTATTCGGTGTCCGAGACCCTGCCGTTCCTTATGTGAGCGGACTTTACGAGTCTCCCGAACGCAATCACTAAAATGCTGGCTCCGGTCAAAAGCATCCCCGAGGTCAAAGCACCCCCGTAAAAAATGTCTAAAAGCCCCGAATCGCAAAATTCTAGGCCTTTTATACCTGGGAGTTAGTTACGGTCCTGCCAACCGTTTTTTGGTCAGTTACGATTCCAGTTACATGAGAACTCCAGCTAAGGTTACAGCTAGTTTCCTAGTTGAATTCTCATTGGCCAGCTGTCCCGATTCCAGCTTTTCCAGTCAATTCTCCGGGGTCATTACCACAACCGATCAGGAGCGTGACGCTTATTCAAACGAACTGTCAACATACCAGACACGGCGTTGCCTCGCTATTGTTGCCGGGTCGAAACAGGAGGGCTTTAAATAAGCTGATTTCGGTTGTTAGTTCTGCACAAAGGGGGTCTCACAATGCTAACGATTGTTTAATTTTCTAGCACCCCCACCATCTTTTGATGTGGCATATTACTCCAGAACAGTCAACGAATAGGTAGAGCGCTTCTTTTTCGAACGAATTTCCTGAGTTCAGATCACACTGTACGCATGGATATTAGCAGACAATTCAAGTCGGCTTTAAGTAGAGATGCAATGGTTATCCGGCCGACATACTACCACCGGCATATCTGGCCACTATACCGGATAATTGGCAGCAACCGGATATTACAATTATCCGGCAGTACATCCGGGCAAAAATTATACATACAAAAATTAAATCATACAAAAAAGGTAAATATAACAAAAATGCAAAATGTTAAACAATATACTATATGAAATAATGTGTATAAATATTCTGAAGCATTCTGTAAAAAAAAAAATACTTTATGGATAAAAATTAGGTTTGTTTTATACAGTTCATTACAAAAAATCATAATCATTCTTTTTTCAGTCTCAACTGAAAAATTGTGTTCTTGAGGTTGATGAAGAAAGGTTGATGAACAGTAAAAAACCCATTTGGATTCTCATTCTCAGATATATTTCTTCTTCTAAGGCACTGCAGTCCATTGCTGGCCAAGACTGTCCCAATCAGTCTCCTCCACCTGGTCCTAGGCAATCCCCCTCCCCGCTAGTCACTCTTACGTAAAATTTCTAAGTGGCTTTCAACAGTTAAGCCACCTTCCGTGCTTTCTAGTTCCCATAGGTTTGGTAAATGGGAGGTTTTATACTTGTTTGGTATTTTCAGTTCTAAATAATTGTCCTAGGCACCGAATCCTATGATCTTTTAGGATCTTAACAATGCCTGGTTATCTATATTTTGGTAGATTTCAAAGTTAAACATAAATCTCCAGACACTGTTTTCACAAACTACGACAAATAATTTTTTTTCCGCAAACTGTATTCGACTAGCACTCTTAACGATTCCTCGTAATATAGATGTACAACCTGAAAAAATTGGGAAAAATTTTTGCAAATCTTCAAGCCGAGCATATTTATAATAAAGAGGTTAAATTTTTTTAACTTGTTCCCTTTTTTTAAATTACGCTGTTATACCTCTGTTTTAAAAATTAGAATTTAATACTATGTATAGTTTATATTTTTTCAATGATATATTGTGATATATGTTGGGATTCATTGTGTAGATACTTATTGACACATTTTAATCTTTAAAATTGTTCATTATATCAGTTTTGTTATTATTGTAAAACTCCATTTGTGTTATGTTGCTCATTAGGGGTATATATGAGTAACAGAACCTGTAGTTTTACACAGGTATCATTCAAAAATAACGACGTTCCCACTTGGTCTGGAAAATTTCTGGCTATGGCCCTGGATTTAGGCCCTCACTCTGGACGTTGGGGTTCGGTTCGAACCTTCGTTGTGACGTCACTTTGACTTCAGCTTGCGGACTTTAAGCAAGCAAACTATCATTCTAACGTCAAAGTGACGTCCCAACGAACGTTCAAACCGACTCGCAACGTCCAGAGTAAGCCCATTCGTCATCCACAGACATGGATATATCACAGATCTTAAATATATTTAACCCTTTCCCTGTTTTGCCCGTACGCCGTACGGGCACAGCTTTCTGGCCTTTACTGATTTGCCCGTACGGCGTGCGGGCAATCTGATTTCTATTTCACTTGCACTGTTTCAGCCGTATTTTTTTCAATTTTAATAACAAATTATTCGTATATATGGCTATACTTGTCCAGTAAATAATAGTTTGCAGTTTATTGTATTTTCTACTCTGATTGGTTCAAAAGCGCGGGTTTTTTCGCATGTTTTGTATTAGAAGACGAATTGTTATCTTTCAGTGTATAGCTTTCTGGTTATATTTTACTAACCGCCTGATAATTTTATTGATGTAAGAGTTGAATAATATATTTTTACTGTTAAATAATGGATAATTCAGAGCGTATGGAGCTAATTTCTTGTGATTCGAACTGTGACTCGGAATCAGAAACTGAATTATCTGTAAATGATAGTAGCGAAAGTTTACTAGATGACCTGGATAGTAGTGACTCTGATAGTAGTACAGATGGAATCAGTCAAGCAAGACAATTTTTTTAAATTAATTGTGATAATCCTTCGGATCCACCTCCTAGATTTGCTTTCAATGGAATTCCAAAAATTAACTTGGATATCGATGAGACTAAAGGTAAACTTCAGTTCTATGATGCTTTCATAGAAAGAAAAAAAGTTGTAATAAATGCTTAAAAATATTAGAAATGTTAATTTTAATATCATACCTTTACTTAAAAATGTAAAATGAACAAAAAAATCATCGAATCGAACCAAAAACGCTACACTACAAAATGGCGGAAATGAATGACGTCTCAAAACGACTTTGCCGGTATTCTCCGTATAATAAGAGAAAATATTTACGAAGGAATCGAAATATCGAAAAGCTGCTCTTATGCCGAAGAGAAATATTTAAAATGAATAAATAAATAAATAAAATAGCGTGTTATTCGAACGGCAAGCATTCGAATTGGCCTGACACAGAATTAAGTAAAAAGTATTTCTGCCTTAAGCATAAAACGAACTTTAGAAAATACAGATATCAGAATATAAGAATTTTATGCAATATTCCGAGCAGATAAAATTTTTGCATTTTCATTTTGCCTCCTGATTAAAAGAAAATATTTTTCCGAAGAATCCCGATTCCACCTTCTTTTTCCCTCCGCACAAAATGCACTCTACAAAGTGAATCTATTTATTAAGTAAAATCGGGGAAAAAAGGAGAGACGCAAGCGGGAGGATATCATGATGACGATGATATATTGATGATGATAATAATAATAAATGCTTCTCTCTCTCATCAGAAGAGACTTACTTCATCATCTAAAGAAATCACGGGGGAAGTAAAAAGGATGAAAGCAGATTGGGGATATCGAGTTCATTTATCTAGAAGTAACTTCTGCTCCACGCAATAATATTCCATTTTTTTTTACTTCCTTTGGTTATTGGCTGAGAGACGGGGTTACAACCCGATACCATAATGCAAATTTGGTAGGTTCCCTTATTGGGGAGGGAGAGTCACTTCGTTGCGATACGCTGAACAGCGCCTTTGGAAGACGAAATATCGGATTTGTAGGATGAGGGATAGCGCGGAAAAGGCGCAGCAACAAACGGTTGGCGTAAGATACGGCAGGAAACAAAAATCATTATCACATAAAGTGACCTACGCGATGTGATCAGACGCGAGTTTCACCATTTTGAAATAAAATTAGTTGATGGGCATTTTTAAAAGAAAGTTCACATACCACAAGAATTTCTTTATTTAGCTACGGTAGATTCGTCAGCAAAGGCGTCGATCTCATAATTAGAAGGCTGTGAGCTCGAGGCTCGAGCCGACCAAAGATCCCCATGTTCATTAATTGTGGGCTGGGACACACTAAATAGGTTCTTGGTCACGATATCCTCCAAGATCAAATGATAGTTCTGGAGATGGCAGGCCAAACCTGAGGAACTTTTGCTTGGTTCCTACTTATAAATGACGAGGACCTTGAGAGGGCAATGTCACTCACATCCATAGCATTCCTTAAGCTACCAGTACTCCTCAGGTGGTGCTAAATGAGTAACAGCTTCTCATCCGCGTTTAGCATGAAGCTATCTGTCTGTATTGCCAGTTGCATCGAAAAAAAAAAAGATTACTTGCTTTTATAAATTGCAAAAGTATATCTACCCTGACGTACGTGAGGCATAGGCAATACGGAACCAGAGATTCTCCTCAATTTTGATCATCCTATGGAGTGTATTTTCTCTCGATCTCACTCCTCTTTCCTATCCGCAAGGCAACCCTATTTCTAAACACTATCTTGGGGAGAACCAACGCAAGGTTCCCAATGTCAAAGAAAACTTGGATACGTAATACACCAACCTATATAATCAGTCTTTAAAGCTTAATGACTTAACACATTGTATGAGGGACACGTACTAGTACGTTTTCTGACGACTGATAATTGAGCGCGGGTCACGTACTAGTACGCTATCTGACGATTAAAACTTGAGAGTGGGATATGTACTAGTACGTTTTCTGACGATTAATACTTGAGCGAGGGTGACGTACAAGTACGTTTTCTGACTATTGAAACTTGAGCGAGGGTGACGTACAAGTACGTTTTCTAACGATTGATACTTGAGCGCGAGTCACGTACTAGTACGGTTAGTGTAACAACATGGTTTGTTTGTGGATACAAAAATAACGGTATATACTGGAAAACGAATGTTCCTGTCTACTACATACATTCTGGAAAAATTTAGTCAAATAAAAACTAGTTTTTACATTAGTCGATGCGGAACCACAGTACGGGAAAAAATTAAAACTATATACTACTATTTCTATTTGATTTTTCATATTTACGATACTATTATAAATTTATCCACTAAAAAATGTATTTTTTGTTTACAAAAATCTTATGGTTGTTATTTATATATTTCTATTTCTACATATTTTTTATATATTTCAATATAAAATACGAAAAGTTGATTAAAAAATTAAATTTTCGATCTATTGAGATTTAACTGAATAACTAAATGTACGCGGAAAACGTCCGTTCCCGGTATAATTCCGCTGCGAAATGTACCCGCATACAAAGTGTTAATATAATTCAAAATGAACTTGAATAGCTTTTTATTTAAATATTGTGGACATATAAATATTGATAATCTTAATATATTCAATTCTTTTTAATTATAAAAAGTACACTCGTAATTCTTATTACACGTTCAATTTTATTATAATGAAAATAAAAATTACAGATTTAATATATTTTTTACCAATAAAGCGTGAAGAAAAGCTATTTAAGTATCCTTACAAATAAAAATTATTTACTTTTAAACTATATTTTGCAAGTAATATAAACAAAATAATAGCAATAGAATCTCCAGATCTGCAAATTCTCTCTAGTAATTTGTTGTATTTCAAAAAACTTTTCCCAAATATAAACTAAATTAAACTGAAACTCAGTTAAAATGACGTAAATGAACTAAATATATTTAAATTTGCGGACAATTCGTATCCTCAAGTGTCTGATTTTTTTTCTTGCTTTTCGCTCCTGGTTTTGAACATCTAGATCCGTCGGAATTGTTCTTTGGTACCAAAGTTCATGGACTCAAATCCCAAAGCGGACATGGATTTTCGCAGCGATTTGGAATCGGCTGTAGGTAGTAGGTCCCGATCTCAAGTAGAAGAAAAAAAGTAGACCGTAATGCTCAAAACCAACCTAACCCAACCTACATTCATCTGATAGGTGTCGCAATCTGGCCCGTTTTGGAAGGTAATTTAGAGAAATAAACAGTAAATCAAAGTTAATAGGAATTATCACTATAGAAAGTAGAATTCGACTTAAGTAATTAATCATAAAATCGGAAATTAAAACTTTGTAGAAAAACCTACAATCTAATGGAAGAAAAACAAATATAATGTGTGAACCGATGAACTTTCCGATGAACTTTCATTTCGTTTCGGTTAGTTATCACGTGTGCGGCACGTGTGATACACTGGATGGCTCTTCTATTCGAAATCAAGTTACACACTATTAGGTTGTGTTTCTGATACCATTTTTTTTCCTTCCCGGTATTGTCCGGACAATCCAAGGAATCTAACAGTCATTCCGGAATTTCCGGAAATGCATCAACGTTTTTAAAAATTTAAAAATTAGTTACCTCAGTCATATCAATAATAATTACACAAATTAATGATATTCGTAAGTTCCGAAATTTATACTTTTTTTACAGGGAGCAACAAAATACAAATTAAATATATTAATTATTCATTTTGAAAGTGTGATACAAATACTGTTTATGTTAGATGTTTTCAAATGGCACCGCACCCTGCCCTCTATTTTTTAAGTACCGATACAACACTTCACTTTTCCGAATGCAACTACTTAGCTTCCTCTGGTTTTCCAATAAGGATTATATATATATATATATGTATATATATGTATATATATATATATATATATATATATATATATATATATATATATATATATATATATATTATTTTTATTTATTTACTTATTTATTTTTAGGAAGGTGGAACAGGATGTTTGGAAAAACGAAGTTCTGAGCGATTCACTTGTCTTGATGCTCAACTGATGGAACTAAATTATGAATTTGCTGTTAAACATTGGCAGAGTACGAAAACAGTATCGCACATTTTTTTCTGAAATTTATTGTAAATATCTATTACATTGTCGTTTTAGATATTTTTTGCATTTGAACTGTTAATTAAATTAGTAGCATATGATTTGTGTTTTACCTATATCTGGAATAAATTATTTTTTTTCATTAGTAGTAAAAATAAATCAGTAAACATGTTCATAAAACAATTAGTAATGACTGATACTCATTTTATGTATTCAATGTAGTCTTTAAAATATAAAGATGGCCGATTGGTTAGAGTGCTTTTTCTGTAGTTCGTATAAATCACTGTAAATATGTTCGTAGCCGATCGAATCGGCTTTAAGCTGATAGGCCCGGTCATTTTAGCCCTGTGTTCAATGTAGTCCAAACCAAACATCCCCCACCCCCCCCCCCCCAAAGATAGCCGATATACTTTAGACAGTGCTGGCCTTCACCAACTCGTACTGGAGTTCGTGGAGTTCGAATCTTCCCCTGTGCCTTTAATATAGGTAAGATAAAATGATATTTAGCCGTCACTTAATTAGGCCTCTTTAATAATTTAGTGTCCCGATAGTCTCATTAACCCTCGTGTTGCAAAAAGTAGACCGTAGCACTTCAAACCAAACCAAGCCAAACACCCCCCCCCCCTAATTTAAAAAAAAATGTAGCACATTTTATTTGATATACTTTTTTCAGTTTTTTAAGTTATAAGCTTTGTAATTCACTACACAGATTACATACTAATAAAATAAATATGTGTTTTCAGGTCCCAAATGGGATTTTAATTAGGGTATTTCCAAAGTGAAATTATTTTATGTGAAACCCTTAGAGATTTAGCCTAATCCGTTTTTACACATAATATATCCTTTACTGACTAATATTCCTAGTATGACGTACAGAAAATGCCCTTTTACTGAATAAAATGTGTTCTTTCACTTAGCTTATATTTTACACTAATATTCTATCTTATATTATACGTTTTTACTTATATCTTTATTGAGTGTCCTGATTTTAATAAAGACCGTGGTTTTTATTTTAACTCTTCCGCTATATACACACGAAAGACTTAGTTATAAATATTTTTGTTTTTTTTTAAATGATATCGGTTTTAATTCTCACATTTGTGTATCTCTCTTGCATCTTTATTTCCTATAGTTTTTTCTTCTATTATCCCGTTTTATCAGTGTGTTCTAAACCTTTTATTTTGTTTTTGGTGTGCTTTATTCCACTGTTATTTCAGAATTCTTTACAAATATATACTTATCACAGTGTAGTTTTAATCGATTTCACTTCTGGTCCTGCTCTTGCCAATGTAGTTTCTTACATTATCTAGTGTTTGTCCCATTTTGTCCCACGTAGAATTAGTGCCAACCAACGCTTTTATCGTCTCAACTTAGTTCTGTGCTTTGTTAAAAACTCAACGGCAGCAGCAAATGCCCTCTCAGCTTCAGCTGATGTTGAAGAAAGTGCTTCCAAAGTCATCCTTAGTTTC
Organism: Pardosa pseudoannulata; assembly: GCA_032207245.1. Lineage (NCBI taxonomy): Eukaryota > Metazoa > Arthropoda > Arachnida > Araneae > Lycosidae > Pardosa > Pardosa pseudoannulata. The sequence goes on from CM063510.1 coordinate 155,336,101, forward strand.
ATAATTTTAATGATAATAATTTCATAATCATTTAATGATCTATTTACTGTTTACTATTGCAGTACTTTCTTCACTATCTTCTTAAACTTGAAATTTTGATAGTTGAAAAACATAAGACCTTTGTCTTTGAGTGAATCGCTGTTTCGTCCTATAGTCAAGATTTTTTTTTCCGACCTCTCTTTTTCTGAGTGCGAAGATGGTTTGGTTTGGTTCGCTACGGTCTACATTTTGCAACACAAGGCTAATGAGACCGGGACCTACTGCTTAAAGCCGATCCCGAACGGCTACGAACATCCATGCCATAGTGGGATTTGAGCCCACGAACTCCGGTCCGAAGGCCAGCACCCTAACCATTAGGGCCATCTTTCGACCTGAGTGCGAAGAAGTGTACAAGGATTTATCTTCCTAACAAAAAAGAAAAAAACTGATTAATTTAGGTATTTGAATCGAATTAAAGACGTATCTACAGAGGAAGTCCCGAAATATTTTCAATGTATATATCACAAGATTTTTTAAACTTATTAAAATATGTGTCCATTACTAGTTTAAACTGCAAATGTTGAAAGTTGAGTTTTTAACCATGAAAAGAGTCAAAACATTTCTTCTCAATAGAACTGGTCACAGAAGATTGACAAATTTAGTATTACATTCAGTGCACATAGGTATGACTAGAAATGTAGATGAAGGTATAAACAAGTTGGCCTTATAAAACCTAAAAGAATTAATTTACTGCTATAAAACATTAGTATATATAATTACTTATTGTGTCAAACATTTTTTTTTCGAATTTTATTTTTTTATTGTCATACCAGATATGAAATTTTGTAAAAAAAAATATAAAAAGATATGTCTTAATTACTTTTTCAATATATATATATTTTTTAATTTTCCTACTTATTCATAAAATTGCTTTCATTTAAATTCACTCGACTTGTAAGATACTGGAGCGTAAATCAAATATCCTCCAGTATTTGACCAGGTTTGGTTTTGGTTTGGAGTGCTACGGTCTACTGTTTGCAACAGGAGGGTCAATGAGACCGGGACCTACAGCTTAAAGCTGACTCCGAAAGGCTGCGATCATCCATGCGACCGTAGGATTCGAACCTATGAACTCCAGCACCGAAAGCTAGAATATTAACCATTCGACCATCGCATTTACTAGATAAATTTAAATCTGGCAAATTAAAAGACGCATTATGGTTACAAATACATTTTTCAAGATACTATGAAATTACATTCAGCATTGCTGATCCGATTAACATCGCATTTATATGTATGCATACAAAGCTACGGATATATGTTTAATACTAATGTATGTATGTATTTACTTTGAGTGTGTGCGTATTTGTAATGAAATTCGTTTTTTGGAGGATAGTTAATTGGACTTTGGATTAAAACTTTAGACTCTCCCCAAAAACATTTCTGTCTAAGTCACTGAATCATATAAACTAATTAAACTAAAATATGCTGAAAATCTTCCTTCGGTTCGGCTTTTTTTCCTTTTCATCAAGAAAAACGGTTCAATAAAACATAAATTCTCTTAATTATATTGTAGTCAATAATTTTTTGTATCAGCGTGTTCATTCCCAGGAATGCAAAAAGTATGAAATTCTTGAGATTTCCCGGCTTCCCCAGGAAGAAATCTTACTATTAGGTATTTAACTCGTTTCGAAAATATACGAAAGCACGATTTCTAAAATACGATTTCAGTTTTGAAAATGCATTTTAAAGGCCCATAATCCTATCTGAGACTGAATCATTATAAAGGTCTAATCAAACTCAGTATGCAAAGGTTAAAAAAAACAGCAGACTTTGTTTATGATTTTTAGTCCTAAACTGCCACTACCTACCCTAAGATTCAGTTTAGGATTCAGTTTTCATTGAAAAATACGCGAATTTCTCGTGCGACAGCAAAACATTTTCAACCGATTAAAGGCATTATCACAAGTCAGCCTGAAATAAAATAAATCGGTTGAAAATTTCTCGCTGTAACAC